>WNWK01000870.1:285000-322500 GCA_009830355.1 Cherax destructor | reverse complement strand
TCTCTCTCTCTCTCTCTCTCTCTCTCTCTCTCTCTCTCTCTCTCTCTCTCTCTCTCCCTGGAAGAGGTAGGGAGACTGAGAGAAGTATAGAGTCTAGGTGAGGGGTGAGGAATCTTCTGTGGGTAATATTAAGACTGCTAATGTGTAAACAGGCCGAGGGCAAAGTTCAGTGACCTTACTACCCCTCACTCTCCTTCCCCTCACTCTCCTTCCCCTCACTCTCCTTTCCCTCACTCTCCTTCCCCTCACTCTCCTTCCCCTCACTCTCCTTCCCCTCACTCTCCTTCCTCTCACTCTCCTTTCCACTCACTCCTTTTCCCTCACTCTCCTTCCCCTCACTCTCCTTCCCCTCACTCTCCTTCCCCTCACTCTCCTCTCCTCCCACTCACTCATCCCCTCGCTCTCCCAAGTTCCTCAAATCAGTGTCTTACCAGCTGGGCTGTGGTTCGTACGCTGTTCGCTCGGCTAGCAATAACAATCTGGTTGATCAGGCCTTGAACCACCGGAAGGCCTGGTCTGGGGGGCGTTAACCCCCTACAACATTCTTTGGGTATTCTTCATGTGTACTCTCTCCCCTCCTTTCTTCTGTTGTTTTCTCCTACATTCGTTTCGTCCATTCCTTTATTCTTTTTAACTTCTTTCTACTATTCCCTTCCTTCCTTTTCATCTGAATTTCTCTCGCCTTTCCTCTGGCTTCTTTCCCCACTCCCTCTCAATCTCTTTCCTCTCCCTCTCTTAACCTAGTGCCCCTCCCTCTTTCAACCTATTACCCCTCCCTCTTTCAACCTATTGCCCCTCCCTCTTTCAACCTATTGCCTCTCCCTCTTTCAGTCTATTGCCCCTCCCTCTTTCAACCTACTGCCCCTCTCTCTTTCAACCTACTGCGCTCTCTTTCAACCTACTGCGCTCTCAACCTACTGCGCTCTCTTTCAACCTACTGCGCTCTCTTTCAACCTACTGCCCTCTCTTTCAACGTACTGCGTTCTCTCTCCACTTGCTTCCACCACCTGCCTCCACCACCTGCCTCCACCACCTGCCTCCACCTGGCTCCACCTGAAGTAATAATCCACCAACACAGTAAGAGATAAATTACTTGGATAATATATCCATTCATCTGCAGACTACCCTGGTCTCCAGCACATGTGAGAGACAGGAGATCACGGAGATAGATGCATAGAGGGAAATCAGGGAGAGGGAGATCAGATAGAGGGAGAGAAATCAAGATGGAGAGACAGAGAGATAGAGGAAGAGTGGGAGGAAGTTGAGAGAAGCGAGGATGATAAAGATGGAGACGAAGAAATAAGTAGACGGAGATAAAACGGAGAAACTAATAAAGATGGAAATAAAATGATTGAAGAGAAGGTAGGAAGGGAGGCTGAGGAAGGATGTACAAGGAAAGGGAGAGAAGGATATGCGCGGGGAGAGAGGGAGGGAGGAGGAAAGGATATATGGGGAAAAAGAAAGTGGGAGAGGAGGAAGAAGAGAGAGAAAGAGAACAGCACAAAAAAGGTGACAGAAAGATGTAGATGGGAAAAGGAAGGAATGGTGGTCAGAAAAGGGACATAAAATACGGAAACTAAAAGAATTGAGAGTCAGAAAAGAGGAATAGGAGGGTGAGGGAAGGGAGACAGTGAGGAAGGGTAGAGGAAGATGATGGGAAGAAGGGAAGGGAAGGGAGGGGGTGGCTCGGTGTAAAACCATAAAACAGGGGTGTGTACTCAATTGTAGTTGCAGGGGTCGAGTCATAGCTCCTGGCCCAGCCTTTTCACTGGTCGCTACTAGGTTCACTCTTTCCCTGCTCCATGAGCAGTTGATCACTCATAGCCTGGTTGATCAGGTCAGTCATAACCTGTATAGTTGGGTAACATTGAAAATGGGATGGGAAAATATTTTTATTAGTGGGTCTGAGTGTGAGGAGGACCTGCCTGGTCATGGACCGGGCCGCGGGGGGCGCTCACCCCAAAACACCCTCCTGGTATGGGCCAGTAGGCCCAGTAGGTCCACCTGTGGAAACACCATAACTTTACAAACCGGTTTCAGGTCTGTCAGGTTTACGTACCTCACTAGTTACCATCAATGACCACCCTTACCAGCTACCACTATCACTAACCACCATCACTTACTACAATAATAGCAACTACCACCACCACTAGCTAATATCACACAACCGGACAGTTGACCACCACAACCAGTCCACCAATAATCACACACATCATCATCTACAACCACACCTCAACACACACCAGCAACTACCATCGCAACCACCATTACTACCACCAATAACCACAAGCATTAACAAAAGCAATCACAACTCACCATACCGAGCCGCGGGGGCGTTGAACCCCTAAACCCTCTCCAGGTAAACGCTGGTAGCCACCATAACTACCACCACTACCACCATAACTACCACCACTACCAACATAGCTACTACCACTACCACCATAACTACTACCACTACTACAATTACCATAACTCACCACTACTACCATAACTACCACCACTACCACCATAACTGTCACCATTATCACCATAACTACCACCACTACCACCATAACTACCACCACTACCACCATAACTGTCACCACTATCACCATAACTACCACCACTACCACCATAACTGTCACCACTATCACCATAACTACCACCACTACCACCATAACCACTACCACCATAACTACCACTATAACTAGCACCCCCCTACAAGTCAAGGCAGTATGCTACAAGCAGACATAACAATCATTCTACTCTCTAGGTCATCATTTTAGTGATGACCATAAGATGGTCACTTTAGGTCTGTGACCATAACTTTATGGTCTCCACAAAGGCAGTCAAACAGGGAGACAAACTCGAAACACATTATGGTAGGGTCTATAAACTCGCCATGGGGGCTGGCTGCCATGATTATGGTAAGGGAAAGTCTGCCCCGCTTCATAGCTCTTCGCTTTACAGAGTTTCGCTAATACAGCGGGGTTTCAATTATACCCATTCTTCATTTATTCAGACTTCCTACTAGGTTCTAGGCTGGAATATTGCTGTACATTAACATCCCCATTCAAGGCAGGTGAAATTGCAGATCTAGAGAATGTACAGAGAACTTTTACTGCACGTATAAGTTCCATCAAACACCTTAACTACTGGGAACGTCTGGAAACACTTGACTTGTACTCACTGGAGCGCAGGCGAGAGAGATACATTATAATCAACTCCTAGAAGATCCTGGAGGGACTGGTCCCTAATCTGCACACATAAATCACTCCCTACGAAAGCAAAAGGCTTGGCAGGCGATGCAGCATACCCCCCCAGTGAAAAGTAGGGGCACCATTAGTACACTAAGAGAAAACACAGTAAGTGTCCGGGACCCAAGACTATTCAAGAGGGAGCTGAACGGATACAAAAAGTCAGTGCCGGATCAGCCGGGCTGTGGTTCGTATGGTCTTCGTACGGCCAGCAATAACATCCTAGTTGATCAGGCCTTGATCCACCAGGAGACCTGGTCTGGGATAGTGCCGAAAGGACATTGACCTTCCGAAGCATCCTTCAGCATCCTTCAGGAGTGCTAAACGAGCAATCTGTAGCAAGCAATGTGGTCGTTAGTCATGGGTGATGAATTGGTTAGCCTCGTTGAGTCAGATTAATGGCTAGGTGGGTTATGTTGACGTTGATGATCTGATGCAGCTGCTGCGTGTTTGGGGAGTGTGGAACAACAGGTGTAGCTGTGATGATCTGAAGTAGCTGTTGTTCCACCATTGCTACACCTGTTCCACCTGTGGAACAACAGGTGTAGCAACGCCTTGGTTGTACAGGTATTCAACAGAGACATATAGATACTAAAAAATCCGGGAAACGGGAATTAATGGATTCCATCACACATTGGATTACTCCTTCATGATAAAGTTGATATGTTAGCCAACAAGAGTACCCTGAAGGAGAATGTAGAATACAACTTTGATATTATTAGGAATAATATTAAGAAAAGTAAATAATGAAAATGAATGTTATAGGAATGCAATTAGAAGCCTGAGTAGATCTATAACCCACTATGATAACATGAACGTAGATGAGTATGTTTATGGAGCAACTTGCAATGTGAACACTGACTGATGTTGTAGTGGCCAGGCTTAGCTTGGTTACAAGTACTGACTGATGTTGTAGTGGCCAGGCTTAGGCTTGGTTACAAGTACTGACTGATGTTGTAGTGGCCAGGCTTAGGCTTGGTTACAAGTACTGACTGATGTTGTAGTGGCCAGGCTTAGGCTTGGTTACAAGTACTGACTGATGTTGTAGTGGCCAGGCTTAGGCTTAGTACAAGTACTGACTGATGTTGTAGTGGCCAGGCTTAGGCTTGGTTACAAGTACTGACTGATGTTGTAGTGGCCAGGCTTAGGCTTGGTTACAAGTACTGACTGATGTTGTAGTGGCCAGGCTTAGGCTTGGTTACAAGTACTGACTGATGTTGTAGTGGCCAGGCTTAGGCTTGGTTACAAGTACTGACTGATGTTGTAGTAGCCAGGCTTAGGCTTGGTTACAAGTACTGACTGATGTTGTAGTGGCCAGGCTTAGGCTTGGTTACAAGTATTGACTGATGTTGTAGTGGCCAGGCTTAGGCTTGGTTACAAGTACTGACTGATGTTGTAGTGGCCAGGCTTGGCGGTTACAAGTATTGACTGATGTTGTAGTGGCCAGGCTTAGGCTTGGTTACAAGTACTGACTGATGTTGTAGTGGCCAGGCTTAGGCTTGGTTACAAGTACTGACTGATGTTGTTGTGGCCAGGCTTAGGCTTGGTTACAAGTTCTTCTGGCAGTTTGGCAGACACACAGATGATGATCAAACCAAATGCAAAGTATGTGGCCAGTCTTATGGTCACTATATTGAACACTATGTGCTTAACTGTCCACTTATTGAGGAATATAGAGATCAACAGTATAATAACCTGTGTGACATGTCAGGATGTCTTATTAATGAAAATAAGATACCAGATATATTAAGCACATTTCCTAAATTTGCTTGTAACAGATAAGTGAACTGTAGATGTAAATCCAGATGTACACCTGTTAACCCTTTTGGGGCCCAGTTCCTAGGCTTTTTGTATATCCATATGCTCTTGCGCTACCATCCACAGGATGGATATGAGGTGTACAGTAAACTAGCCACTTCGGTGGCAAAACCTAAAAAAATCTAATCTACCTCCACTCCCTCCTCCACACCCTGCCAACTCCCTGCCCCACTCCCTACTCCACTCCCTCTTCTACTCCCTGCCCCACTCCACTTCCTCCTCTACTCCCTTCCCCACTCCCTGCTCCACTCCCTCCTCTACTCCCTGCCCCACTCCCTCCCCACTCCCCCACTCCCTCCCCCACTCCCTCCCCCACTCCCTCCCCCACTCCCTCCCCCACTCCCTCCCCCACTCCCTCCCCCACTCCCTCCCCCACTCCCTCCCCCACTCCTCCCTCCCACTCCTCCCTCTCCCCACTCCCCCACCCTCCCTCCATATAAGGCATCAGTGTCTTGTTGTGGCAGCTAATCTAAAATGAGAAAATTTAAATTCAAGATTTTTTCATTGTTGTTTATGTCATTGATACAGGAGGAGGAGGAGGAGAGGGAGGAGGAGGAGGAGGATGAGGGAAGGAGGAGGATGAGGGAAGGAAGAGGATGAGGGAAGGAAGAGGAGAAGGAAGAGGATGAGGGAAGGAGGAGAGGGAGAAAGGAGAAGGAGGGTAAATAATGTTAAGAGGATAGAGAAGGGAATAAAAACAGAGAAAAAATGAAGATAATAGATTAGGAAAGAAAGCAAGCGAACAAGGACAGAGAAGAGAATGAGAATAAAAGAGATTGATAACACACAGGTGAACAAAAGCAGAGAATGGGTGGAATCGAATGGAAGATGAATGAAAAAGCGAGAGAAGGAGAGATAGGAAAGAAACAGAGACAAGCTGATGTAACAGCTCTTAGCTTGTAAATAAAGTTAGGAACCTTAACCTAACCTTATAAAACTGTGTAAGAGAGAGAGAGGGGGGTAACAACTCTTAGCTTGTATAACTGTGTAAAAAAAGAGAGGAAAAAAGAGGGAGAGATCTATCTAGGAAGGTAGTCCTTACAGAACTACCAAACCTCCTTAAATTAGTACCCGGACTACTCCCAGTTTGTTACAGTCAATCAAACTCCTCCCTAATGCAGCCCCATACCTGCCATTACCCATGCACATGTCCTCCACATTTCCTTATTTGTTGTTGAACGACCTTATCTCCGTGTCCAATACTTCTTAGTCAACCAGTGTTGTGTTCAATACCTCTTAGTCAACCAGTGTTGTGTTCAATACCTCTTAGTCAACCAGTGTTGTGTTCAATACCTCTTAGTCAACCAGTGTTGTGTTCAATACCTCTTAGTCAACCAACGTTATGCGTCCATTTCCTGAAGGATACTTGAAGAATGCTTCCTGAGGTCAACGTCCATGCTGCCCGGTCCCAGGCCATTCCTCCCTGTGGGTCAAGGCCTGATAAACCAGGCTGTTACTGCTGGCTGCACGCAGTTCAACGTACGAACCACAGGTCGGCTAGTCAGGAAATGATTAGAAGAATTTGTCCAGTTTCCTCTTGAAGACAACCAGAGGTTTGTTGGTACTTTCCCTTAGGCGTTGAGGAGTCGGGGACCTCTGACACTCAGTAAGTTTCCTATTAGTGTATTCGTCATGTTCCTTCTTTTTATTGGAAATACTCTGCACCGTCTGGAGCAAAACTCTTCTCCATGCAGAGGGACTGACCACCTCAAAACTACGTCTTCAAGGGTGATAGACTGATTACATCGTCCTTACATCTGTAATGCTTCTGCTGCCTCCTCTGTACTTGACTGAAGAAGCCTACTGTGTAGGCGAAACGTTTCAGCAGTAAAGATATCCAAGTGTCTTAACTATCAACTGAAACTTGTCCTCGTTAAACATCATATTATTGTCTGAGATCCACTGGAAGACTTGATCAATATCTGTCTTTATATTTATGTGTAGTATGTCATTGATGCCAACTACGCCTGTATACCTTGTACATGTATTTGTAGAAATAAAGATATTATTATTACCTTTAAGAACAGAGCTTTTCACTGTGAGAGCCTCCGACTTCACTCTGTTCACTTCTACTCTCTGAGTTGCATTTAAGAAGTTATATATCCATCTGCCCCACATTACCACAGTTGTAAGTCACTAGCTGGTGACAAGGAACCACCCCTCACCCACACACACAATAACACCCTCAATATTCACCCCACACAATAACACCCCAACACTCACCCCACACAAAACACCCCCAACACTCACCCCACACAATAACACCCCCAACACTCACCCCCACATAATAACACCCCAACACTCACCCCACACTCACCCAAACAATAACACCCCAACACTCACCCCACACAATAACACCCCAACACTCACCCCACACAATTACACCCCAACCCTCACCCCACACAATAACACCCCAACACACCCCTCACCCCACACTCACCCAACACTCACCCCACACAATAACACCCCAACACTCACCCCATACAATAAGACCCCAACACTCACCCTACACAATAACACCCCAACTTTCACCCCACACAATAACACCCCAACTTTCACCCCAAACAATAACACCCCAACACTCACCCCACACAATAACACCCCAACACACACCCCACACAATAACACCCCAACACTCACCCAACACAATAACACCCCAACCCTCACCCCACACAACACCCCAACACTCACCCCACACAATAACACCCCAACACTCACCCCACACAATAACACCCCAACACTCACCCCACACAATAACACCCCAACTTTCACCCCACACAATAACACCCCAACACTCACCCCACACAATAACACCCCAACCCTCACCCCAACCCTCACCCCAACCTCACCCCAACCCTCACCCCAACCCTCACCCCACACAATAACACCCCCACGTAAACCTTTTAAAAACTCATTTCTCACCTTAGAAAACCATAAAGCTCACCAAAATTGAAAACATTTAACAATTCACCTTTAACCACCGAGTGAATGACCACCGCTGACACTTATTATGACGGAGAGAGAGAGAGAGAGAGAGAGAGAGAAGTAGCTTTCAGTCACTTTTTTAACCCATTTGTTTTGCCCCCTCTTTGTTTTTCTCCCTCTAATTGTTTTGTTGTGTTGCTCTTAAGAGTGGAGGGCAACACAATACAAGGAGGCAGAGAGTGAGGGTGTTCCAGGTGTTGGATGGTGTTTAAGACTCCCAGTATTTTGAGTTGTACCTTACTTTTTTTAATACACCTGTCTATACTGTACTAGACAGGTGTATATATATATATATATATATATATATATATATATATATATATATATATTTATTTATTTATTGTGTATGTGTGTGGGTTAGGTTACTCTGACCAGTGTTTATAACACTTTCGTGTTTGGATTTATATATGTTTATATATGCTTGTTTATATTGTTAGAGGCTGGTTTGTAGTTGTTTATTTGCGCACTTTTTCTCACACGCGCAATGTTTATGAGGTTAAAACACGTCAGATTTATATATACACATGCGTACTAAATTTGTGTTTGTGGATGTGTATGTGTGGTGAGAGAGTTTTTAGTAGTGAAGATTACTCTCTTCCCTTGTTCATTCCCCTCTCGTATATTCCTAATTATCTACGTTCTCATTCTTCTCCCTCCTCCTCCTCCTCCTCCTCCTCTTTCTTACCTTTTCTCCTGCTCTTCCTCCACAAGCTAAGGATTAGCCTGCCTCGCTTCTTTGCTTCGAACCTATGTTTATAGTCATCCGTCTTATACGCCTCTAATTTGCATATCGTAGTCCAGGCCTTCTCTCTCTCTCTCTCTCTCTCTCTCTCTCTCTCTCTCTCTCTCTCTCTCTCTCTCTCTCTCTCTCTCTCTCTCTCTCTCTACAACTCATTGATCAGGGTTTAGAGTTTTTCTTTCAAATTAGAACCTTGTTTACCCGTCCAAATTCCCTCTCATCTTTCAGTCATTCAACCCACAAGTCTTAATACCTTTCTAGATTCAGGTCTGCTTGCCCAAATATCCGCCCATCATCCTAGTTTCAGGTCCGCCCGTCCAAAAGCCCGTCTGGTTTTTGTCAGACTTGCAAACTTGGCAAATTATCTTCCCGTATTATTTCGAGGTTATCCCAGGAAAGTTGTGGTGTCTGCTGTATACTGAGTAGGGATTAATTTTTTGAGTAAACTAAAAATGTAGAGTGGTTTTTAAAAAAATAGCTCACTGAGAGTATTGTCAGGTGAGTGTGCGGTCATGAAGAAGCGAAGGTCGCCACTATATTTTTTATGATAGTTTAGGGATGACTTTTGCCTGGTCTGTTTATATCGTAATGAGTCCATCCTTCCGAGTGCAGGTACTTCCCACCTCCAGAACCACAACATCCCACCCATCCTTCAGAGTGCAGGCACTGTACTTCCCACCTCCAGAACCACAACATCCTCACCCATCCTTCAGAGTGCAGGCACTGTACTTCCCACCTCCAGAACCACAACATCCCACCCATCCTTCAGAGTGCAGACACTGTACTTCCCACCTCCAGAACCACAACATCCCACCCATCCTTCAGAGTGCAGGCACTTTACTTCCCACCTCCAGAACCACAACATCACCACCCATCCTTCAGAGTGCAGGTACTGTACTTCCCACCTCCAGAACCACAACATCCCACCCATCCTTCAGAGTGCAGGCACTGTACTTCCCACCTCCAGAACCACAACATCACCACCCATCCTTCAGAGTGCAGGCACTGTACTTCCCACCTCCAGAACCACAACATCACCATCCATCCTTCAGAGTGCAGGCACTGTACTTCCCACCTCCAGAACCACAACATCACCATCCATCCTTCAGAGTGCAGGCACTGTACTTCCCACCTCCAGAACCACAACATCACTCACCCATCCTTCAGAGTGCAGGCACTGTACTTCCCACCTCCAGAACCACAACATCCCACCCATCCTTCAGAGTGCAGGCACTGTACTTCCAACCTCCAGAACCACACCATCCTCACCCATCCTTCAGAGTGCAGGCACTGTACTTCCCACCTCCAGAACCACACCATCCTCACCCATCCTTCAGAGTGCAGGCACTGTACTTCCCACCTCCAGAACCACAACATCCCACCCATCCTTCAGAGTGCAGGCACTGTACTTCCCACCTCCAGAACCACAACATCACCACCCATCCTTCAGAGTGCAGGCACTGTACTTCCAACCTACAGAACCATGTTGGATTCTAGGATTATGTTGGAACATCGGATCATATTGGATGTGAGAAAGGGGATGGCAGCTCCACTTCCCCTGCTGAAGAGCTTCTAAGAAGCTTGAATGCAAGTCTTGAAGGGTAACTAGTGCATCAGGGTTCTTCTTGCTCTTCCATGATGATGCTGCGAATATTTTAAATCGTGTATTGGACCATGCTGCCTGCTGCTTATGTTAATGTTGCTTGATGAAGGCAGCCTGCTGCCTTGTGGCCTGCAAGGCAAGTAGGCAGGTGGAGAGGGAATCAGGCAGGCATGTGGAAAGAGAAGTAGGCAGGCAGGTGGAGAGAGAAGTAGGCAGGCAGGTGGAGGAGGAAGCAGGTAGGCAGGTGGAGAGGGAAGCAGGTAGGCGGGTGGAGAGGGAAGCAGGTAGGCAGGTGGAGAGGGAAGCAGGTAGGCAGGAGGAGAGAGAAGAAGGCAGGCTGGTGGAGAGGGAAGCAGGTAGGCAGGTGGAGAGAGAAGCAGGCAGGCTGGTGGAGAGGGAAGCAGGTAGGCAGGTGGAGAGGGAAGCAGGAAGGCAGGTGGAGAGGGAAGCAGGTAGGCAGATGGAGAGGGAAGCAGGTAGGCAGGTGGAGAGGGAAGCAGGTAGGCTAGTGGAGAGGGCAAGCAGTAGGCTAGTGAGAGGGAAGCAGGTCAGGTCTTTGTAGAGAGGGAAGCAGGTAAGTAGTGGAAGGGAGCTTAGGTAGGCTAGTGGAGAGGGAAGCAGGTAGGCTAGTGGAGAGGGAAGCAGGTAGGCTAGTGGAGAGGGAAGCAGGTGGAGAGGGAAGCAGGTAGGCTGGTGGAGAGGGAAGCAGGTGGAGAAGGAAGCAGGTAGGCTGATGGAGAGGGAAGCAGGTAGGAGAGGGAGAGGAGAGGGAGGATGTAAAGGTAGGGAAGATAGATGGAGTGAAGGTAGGGAGGATGTAAAGGGAGGGAAGATAGATGGAGTGAAGGTAGGGAGGATGTAAAGGGAGGGAAGATAGATGGAGTGAAGGTAGGGAGGATGTAAAGGGAGGGAAGATAGATGGAGTGAAGGTAGGGAGGATGTAAAGGGAGGGAATACAATAGCTAGATAGATTGTTTACCTATCATTCACTCTGCCATCAAAACATTCACTTTTATGCCAGAACAAAAGAAAACAAAAATAAAAGCGAATGAAGTCTTTTGTTTTAAAACAAAAACGCTAAAAAGACAACGAAATTAAAGTCTGACAACTTGATCTGTTTAAGTCTAAATTCTCATATCTTGAACAATTTAAGTCTAAAAGTCTTGCAACTGCTAAGGACTTACAACTGCTACTGTTCATGCAGGTAAATTCATGACACAGTTTCAAGAGTAGGTATGATAGGGCTATGGATTCTAGGGCTCGGTCAAAAATGATTGATGGAGAATTGACAAGAGGGTCAGGAGCCATGACTCGACCCCCTGCGAAGACAACCAAGTGAGGACACGTAGGAAATGCACCGTTGATCAATAGGTAACTGTGATGCTGTGAAGTGTTGGTTCATCTCCGTGAAAGATGAGGCGAGAGATGAAGGGAGGGAGAGAGATGAAGGGAGGGAGAGAGATGAAGGGAGGGAGAGAGATGAAGGGAGGGAGAGAGATGAAGGGAGGGAGAGAGATGAAGGGGAGAGAGAGAGATGAAGGGAGGGAGAGAGATGAAGGGAGGGAGAGAGAGAGATAAATGTAGGAAGTGATGGAGAGAGAGAGAGAGAGGCAGAGAAATGTAGGGAGGGAGAGACAGAGAGAGAGAGATGTAGGAAGGGAGGGAGAGAGAGAAATGTAGGAAGGGGAGAGAGAGAAATGTAGGAAGGGAGGGAGAGAGAGAGAGAAATGTAGGAAGGGAGGGAGAGAGAGAGAGAGAAATGTAGGAAGAGAGAGAGAGAATTGTAGGAAGGGAGGGATAGAGACAGAGAAATGTGGGAAGGGAGGGAGAGAGAGAGTGAAATGTAGGGAGAGAGAAAGAAATGTAGGGAGAGAGAAAATAATGTAGGAAGGAGGGAGAGAGAGAGAGAAATGTAGGAAGACATAGAGAGAAGACAGACAGACTGACAGAGAAATGTAGGATGAGAATGAGGAGAGAGAGAGAGAGAGAAATGTAGAGAGGGAGGGAAAGGGAGAGAGAACAGAGAGATGAAGGAAGGGAGGGCGAGAGAGAGATTAAGGGAGAGAGAGAGAGAGATGAAGAGAGGGGGAGAGAGAGATGAAGAGAGGGGGGAGAGAGAATGAAGGGAAGGGAGAGAAATATGAAGGGAGGGGGAGAGAGAGAGAGAGAGATGAAGGGAGAGAGGGGGAGATATAATGAGGGAGGGAGGGGAGAGCAATTTAGGAAGGAGTGAGAGAGAGATGTAGGAAGGAGGGAGGGAGGGAGAGATGTATGAAGGAGATAGGGAGAGAGAGATGTAGGAAGGAGGGAGGGAGAGAGTGATGTAGGAATGGAGGGAGGAAGATACTGAGTGAAGGAGAGATAGAAGAATAGAGAGATGAAGGAAGGAGGGAGGGAGGGAAGGAAGGAGATAGATGCATTACTCTGGTCTGCATTCAGATAACCTTGATTAGTGAAGAAGTTGAAGAGAGGGAGAGAGTGATGGAGTGGGAGGGAGATGGTGAATAGAGAGGGAGGAAGGAGGGGTCTAAGAAGATGGAAGGAGAAAGTCAGTCATCAGTCAGTAAGTCACTGTTGACATCAAGATAACCAGTTCACTTGTACAAGTTGTGGCTTCTGCAAGTTACAAGTCTAACAGGTTACTAGTCCCTTGTGTTACTAGTCCCTGGGGTTACTAGTCCCTTGTGTTACTAGTCCCTTGTGTTACTAGTCCTTGGGGTTACTAGTCCCTTGTGTTACTAGTCCCTGGGGTTACTAGTCCCTTGTGTTATTAGTCCCTGGGGTTACTAGTCCCTTATGTTACTAGTCCCTGGGGTTACTAGTTCCTTGTGTTACTAGTCCCTGGGGTTACTAGTCCCTTGTTGTACTAGTCCCTGGGGTTACTAGTCCCTTATGTTACTAGTCCCTGGGGTTACTAGTCCCTTATGTTACTAGTCTCTGGGGTTACTAGTCCCTGGGGTTACTAGTCCCTTGTGGTACTAGTTCCTGGGGTTACTAGTCCCTGGGGTTACTAGTCCCTGGGGTTACTAGTCCCTGGGTTTACTAGTCCCTTGAATTACTAGTCCCTGGGGTTACTAGTCCCTGGGGTTATTAGTCGCTCGTGTTACTAGTCCCTCGTGTTACTAGTCCCTCGTGTTACTAGTCCTTGGGGTTACTAGTCCCTCGGGTTACTAGTCCCTCGGAATATTAGTCCCTCGTGTTACTAGTCCCTCGGGTTACTAGTCCCTGGGGTTACTAGTCCCTGGAGTTACTAGTCATTGGAGTTACTAGTCCCTGGTGTTAGTAGTCCCTGGGATTACCAGTCCCTGGTGTTACTAGTCTCTGGTGTTACTAGTCCTTGATGGTACTATTCTCTGGGGTTACTAGTCCCTGGTGTTACTAGTCCCTGATGTTACTAGTCCCTGGTGTTACTAGTCCCTGGTGTTACTAGTCCCTGGTGTTACTAGTCCCTGATGTTAGTAGTCCCTGTGTTAATAGTCCCTGGTGTTACTAGTCCTTGATGGTACTATTCTCTGGGGTTACTAGTCCCTGGTGTTACTAGTCCCTGATGTTACTAGTCCCTGGTGTTACTAGTCCCTGGTGTTACTAGTCCCTGGTCTTACTAGTCCCTGATGTTAGTAGTCCCTGATGTTAATAGTCCCTGGTGTTACTAGTCCATGATGTTAGTCCCTGGTGTTACTAGTCCCTGGTGTTTCTAGTCCCTGGTGTTACTAGTCCTTTGTGTTTCTAGTCCCTGGTGTTACTAGTCCCTTGTGTTATTAGTCCCTGATGTTATTAGTCCCTGGTGTTACTAGTCCTTTGTGTTTCTAGTCCTGGTGTTACTAGTCCCTTGTGTTATTAGTCCCTGATGTTATTAGTCCCTGGTGTTACTAGTCCTTGGTGTTACTAGTCCCTGGTGTTACTAGTCCATGATGTTAGTCCCTGGTGTTACTAGGCCCTGGTGTTTCTAGTCCCTGGTGTTACTAGTCCCTGGCGTTTCTAGTCCCTGGTGTTACTAGTCCTTTGTGTTTCTAGTACCTGGTGTTACTAGTCCCTTGTGTTATTAGTCCCTGATGTTATTAGTCCCTGGTGTTACTAGTCCCTGATGTTAATAGTCCCTGGTGTTACTAGTCCATGATGTTAGTCCCTGGTGTTACTAGTCCCTGGTGTTTCTAGTCCCTGGTGTTACTAGTCCCTGGCGTTTCTAGTCCCTGGTGTTACTAGTCCTTTGTGTTTCTAGTACCTGGTGTTACTAGTCCCTTGTGTTATTAGTCCCTGATGTTATTAGTCCCTGGTGTTACTAGTCCCTGATGTTAATAGTCCCTGGTGTTACTAGTCCATGATGTTAGTCCCTGGTGTTACTAGTCCCTGGTGTTTCTAGTCCCTGGTGTTACTAGTCCTTTGTGTTTCTAGTCCCTGGTGTTACTAGTCCCTTGTGTTATTAGTCCCTGATGTTATTAGTCCCTGGTGTTACTAGTCCCTGATGTTACTAGTCCCTGGTGTTACTAGTCCCTGGTGTTACTAGTCCCTGGTGTTACTAGTCCATGATGTTAGTCCCTGGTGTTACTAGGCCCTGGTGTTTCTAGTCCCTGGTGTTACTAGTCCCTGGTGTTACTAGTACCTGGTGTTACTAGTCCCTGATGTTACTAGTCCCTGGTGTTACTAGTCCCTGGTGTTACTAGTCCCTGGTGTTATTAGTCCCTGGTGTTACTAGTCCCTGGTGTTTCTAGTCCCTGGTGTTACTAGTATCTGGTGTTACTAGTCCCTGGTGTTATTAGTCCCTTGTGTTACTTGTTCCTGGTGTTACTAGTCCCTGGTGTTACTAGTCCCTGGTGTTACTAGTCCCTGGTGTTACTAGTCCCTGGTGTTACTAGTCCCTGGTGTTACTAGTCCCTGATGTTACTTGTTCCTGGTGTTACTAGTCCCTGGTGTTACTAGTCCCTGATGTTACTAGTCGCTGGTGTTACTAGTCCCTGGTGTTACTAGTCCCTGATGTTACTAGTCCCTGGTGTTACTAGTCCCTGGTATTACGGGTGCCAGCAGTTATATATTGTACAAGTCACAACTGGCTAAGGTTAGCTGGTGGCAGGATGAACAGCGACTGGTGATCGTAAGAGATAGTGTCCGGACCAGTGACTCTGCAATTCCCAGTATGGATGTCGCCCTTCCCTCTCCTCCTAGCCCCCTACCCTATCCCTCCTCCCCAACAATCTCCTCCCCCACCTCCCCAACAATCCTCCCCCACCTCCCCAACAATCCCCTTCTCCCCCACCTCCCCAACAATCCCCTCCTCCCCCACCTCCCCAACAATCCAATCCTCCCCCTCCTTCCCGGCTGCCTTCCCCTCCTCCCCCGGCTACCTTCCCCCCTCCCCGGCTACCTTCCCCCTCCCCGGCTACCCTCCCTTCCTAAACGACCATCCATCCCTTGGTAGCTCTAGTGTGGCCCCCACCTTCCACTTTATACTACCTGGTGGAGGAGTCCACCTGGAGGCGTCCACCTGGAGGAGTTCACCTGGAGGAGTCCACCTGGACCACCTGGAGGAGTCCACCTGGAGGAGTCCACCTGGACCACCTGGATGGAGTCCACCTGGAGGCGTCCACCTGGAGGCAGTCCCCCACGCGACCACCTGGAGGCGACCACCTGGAGGAGTCTACCTGGAGGCGACCACCTGGAGGCGACCACCTGGAGGAGTCCACCTGGAGGCGACCACCTGGAGGCGATCACCTGGAGGAGTCCACCTGGAGGCGTCCACCTGGAGGCGATCACCTGGAGGAGTCCACCTGGAGGCGATCACCTGGAGGAGTCCACCTGGAGACGATCACCTGGAGGAGTCCACCTGGAGACGATCACCTGGAGGAGTCCACCTGGAGGAGTTCACCTGGAGGCGTCCATCTGAAGGCGACCACCTGGAGGAGTTCATCTGGAGGAGTCCACCTGAAGGCGACCACCTGGAGGAGTCCACCTGGGGTGTACTACGCTGATGTGTGTACTTACATGTACTAACCTGTATGTGGGTTCAGGGGTAGAGTCACAGCTTCTGGCCACGCCTCTTCACTGGCCGCTACTAGGTCCACTCTTTCCCTGCTCCATGAGCTTTATCATACCTCTTCTTAAAGCTATGTATGGATCCTACCTCCACTACATCACTCTCCAGATTGTTCTACTTCCTGACAACTCCATGGCTGAAGAAATACTTCTTAACATCCCTGTGTGTGTGTCTGCTGTTCTGTCTACTCTGCCTCAGTCACATATACAGCAGACAGGTGGCAGCAAAAGTTCAATAGTCCCAGGTAGAGTAATAGACAGAAATATTAAGAGATAGACTAATAGACAGAAATATTAAGATATAGACTAATAGACAGAAATATTAAGAGATAGACTAATAGACAGAAATATTAAGAGATAGACTAATAGACAGAAATATTAAGATATGGACTAATAGACAGAAGGATTAAGAGATAGACTAATAGACAGAAGTATTAAGAGATAGACTAATAGACAGAAATATTAAGAGATAGACTAATAGACAGAAATATTAAGAGATAGACTAATAGACAAATATTAAGAGATAGACTAATAGACAGAAATATTAAGAGATAGACTAATAGACAGAAATCTTAAGAGATAGACTAACCAGGCGACAGGTACTTAGAATTTACCAAATATAAGACAGACACTGGAGAAAATGAAACGGAAGACAGTTTAAGAGACGGAAGTGAGAGACAGATAGAGAGAGTATTAACCACATGTTTCTGTCTTTCCACTTTCTACATATACTCTGTTGGTAGCAGTGATCACTGTAGTGTTGTACAAGCAACATTGATCACTGTACAGTGTTGTATAAACAGTGATCACTCTACAGTGCTACACAGGCAACAGTGATCACTGTACAGTGTTGTACAAGCAACAGTGATCTCTGTACAGTGTTGTATAAACAACTGTGATCAATCTACAGTGCTACACAGGCAACAGTGATCACTGTACAGTGTTGTACAAGCAACAGTGATCACTGTACAGTGTTGTATAAACAACAGTGATCAATCTACAGTGCTACACAGGCAACAGTGATCACTGTACAGTGTTGTACAAGCAACAGTGATCACTGTACAGTGTTGTATAAACAACAGTGATCAATCTACAGTGCTACACAGGCAACAGTGATCACTGTACAGTGTTGAATAAACAACAGTGATCAATCTACAGTGCTACACAGGCAACAGTGATCACTGTACAGTGTTGTACAAGCAACAGTGATCACTGTACAGTGTTGTGTAAACAACAGTGATCAATCTACAGTGCTACACAGGCAACAGTGATCAGAATACCAAACGCATCAGTTAACACTCTTCGTTGTATACATGAATACATGAGGTAGGTATGTATGTATGTATGTATGTCAGATGGATATCTGTGCAGCATGTGGTACCAATAACAAGTATGTTGTTGTTGTTGTTGCTCCAGCTGGTCTGTCTTGTTAAAAATAATAATAATTGATAATAATAATTGATAATATTTTGCCCTGTTACTACCATTAATACTACTGTTTCTATAATTACTACTACTACTTATACTACTACTACTTATAATACTACTACTACCACTACAATTACTATTACTACTAATACTTCTACTAATTATCGTTTTACTACTACTGCTACTATTTCTGTTACTACGACTACTACTACTAATGCTCCTGCTACTAATGTACTTTTACTACTACCACTATACTACTACTGGTATTACAACAGAGGTACAGGTTACCATCTTAAGATAATGGTACAACATTGAGAAACAACGTGTGTGTGTCAGGCAGGACCACAGTGAACTATACCACGGGTGGGGATTGAACACGCGGCGAGTCAGTCGTAAAACTCCAGTCCAGCGCGTAAGCCACTCTATGGTGTATAAATATACCTAGTTGGATGAGTCTTATGGTAGCCATCTGGCCCAGTGGTTTACGCAATGGCCTGGAGTTTTACCACTCACTCGCCACGAGTTCAATCCCCACCCGTGGTATGGTTTGCTTGCAATCGTGTCATTACGATTGCGTGAGTCAGGACCAGCAGTGGTCAGGGCTTGATCCTATCTTTGAAAATCACGCCCTGGTGCCAGACCAGACACGTTGTTGGCAACTTATATGTCCTCAGGAGAGACTTATTGTTATTATTATTTAGAGAGGTGGTAAATCCGTATGGATGAGACTATAGGTAACAGATGTGAGGAGGGCGTTACCTGGAGTGGATGGTCTCTCTCTCTCTCTCTCTCTCTCTCTCTCTCTCTCTCTCTCTCTCTCTCTCTCTCTCTCTCTCTCTCTCTCTCACACACACACACACACACACACACACACTCCTTCACAGTTCACACTGGGAATAACATTCAACGCAAGCATTTCGCCTCTGGTAATAAGCTTTGCTGTGTCCAGCGATTCGTGTGTGTGTGTGTGTGTGTGTGTGTGTGTGTGTGTGTGTGTGTGTGTGTGAGGGAGAGAGGGAGATTGATTTTGTCCCCCTGGGGGGCGAATTTAGTGGGCAACGCCGCTCATCCTGTGAGTGAAAATATGCATGCGTATATATATATATATATATATATATATATATATATATATATATATATATATATATATATATATATATTATTTAATATCCTGTGGATATTGAACTTTTATTGAAGCAAAATAATGTAGTTTGTGGTACCGTGGTGTTAGCAGTAGTTAGGTTAGGTAGGTTTGTCAGGAAACAAGACGAGTGTTTCCTGACGCGGGTCTTAGTTATATGATGATCCACAGCTGGAGCTTTAGGTCATCTGACCGAGGCCTTCCACTGGCTTACCCCTCACTCCCTTTAAAAATTATGGTTATGATTGCAGTGTGTACTGTTTCCTGGTCTCCTTCAATAATGAGGTGGTAGCTGCTCACTTTCTTACACACTTGAAGAACAAGTGGTCGCCTTGCTGACTCTTACTTCTGGGGATCACGATCATCCTTTAACTGATCCACTGCTAAAACTATCAAGCTGCCTTCTAGCCTTATTTTTTGACCTAGACTTGTAGCTTTTTTAACCTAGTCTTCTTCTAGCCCTTTTCTAATTATCTTCTAGCCTACTAGCTTTCCTCTAACCTTCTCGACTTCTTCTAGCCTTCTAGCCTTCATCTAGCCTACTTCTAAACTTCTAGCCTTCCTCTAACCTCCTTCTAACCTTCTTCTAGCCTTCATCCAACCTTCTTGTAGCCTTCCAACCTTCTTCTAGCCTTCTTCCAACCTTCTTCTAGCCTTCTTCCCACCTTCTTCTAGCCTTCAGAGACCCTCATACACAGTATTCCTAACATCAATCTTAACTTGGTGTTGCCACTGTTGATGTTTTCCTTCATCTGCACAGACTCAGTGTTCTAATCCATAGAACACTCGTGACTTAACCTGACCTCTCCCTTCATTTCTTTTCTGTTGACCTGTATTCTTTATTTCTTTGACCTAACTCCCGACTTTATCCTTACTTGGTTTTCTTTCCTTTCTTACATGGGTCACTTGGCCTTTTGCAGTGCGCCTCTTATATTTTTTCCTTACTACTACTACTAACACTACTACTACTAATAATAATAATGCTACTACTAATACTACTACTACTAATAATAATGCTACTACTAATACTACTACTAATAATAATAATGCTACTACTACTACTAATAATAATAATAATAATGCTACTACTACTACTACTAATAATAATAATGATGCTACGACTACTAGTACTACCACTACTACTGCTCCTACCATTACTACTACTAGTACTACTGTTATTATTACTATTACCACTATTACTACTGCTACTCTACTACTACTTTGTTTCCTCTCCCTATCTTTTTTGGGTCTTCTTTGTTTTAAATCTAGAAAATGTTGGATGGAATGTTTCTAAATCTGCACACACAAATAACTTCGTAGGAAAGCAAGAGGCTGGGCAAATAGTGCATAATACCCCGATTGAAAATCAGGAGTGTAATGAGTGCAGTAAGAGATAACTCACTAAGTGTAAAGGAGCCAAGCCTCTTAAACACCCTCCATTTATACATAATGTGTATTACCAAGAGATCCTTGGCTGTCTTCAAGTTGCTAATCAGCGCACTGCTAGCACCAACAGCCTGGTTTGTGTAGTCAGGTAAGGGTTGATTGGGGTATCCTAGGATAATCCCTTGCCATGAAAGCTAATGTCTGAGATAGAGAAAGATAACTTGTGGAATCCTCTTCACTGAAAGGTTTCACGAGAAGCGGCGCAGAGTCTTTTACAAGCTTAAAGGTGATAGTCTACCAGATGCTGCCCGCAAAATTCTTGCATAGCAATAAGGCGGACTGGTGTTTGTCATACACACACATCAGGCCAGGAGCTGTGACTCGACCCCCCTGCAAGCCTGTACTCACCTAATTAGGTGAGTACAGGCTATTTTTTAATATGCATAAATGATCTGCCATATATATATATATATATATATATATATATATATATATATATATATATATATATATATAAATGGGGAAGAATTTGTTGACACAAGGAACACGAGAAACATTTCGTACAGAAGTCAACGGGATTCGATGACAGTATGTGGATGGTTGGTTCAAATCAGGCCTAACAGCCCCTCTCTCTTCTTCCCTTAATCCCCTCAATCCCTCCTATTTCCCTCGGTTTCCCTTAGTTCCCGTGCCCCCTCCCCTCTCCTAGTCCTCCAGGATCATCCGACTTCCCCTTAACCCACCTCTTACTCTAACAATGATCTGGGTCTTGCTGCTCAGCTAGATAAATCTAGAATAGTGCGCAAACATGAGTAAACTTGTATTCTGAGAGAGAGAGAGAGAGAGAGAGAGAGAGAGAGAGAGTGTGAGTCTACCTACTTGGAGGTTGGATCAAAGCTCCCACGACCCGATCCATGACCAGGTTTCCCAGTGGATCAGTGCCTGATCAATCAGGCTATAACTGCTAGACACACGTCTACCTACCTACCTGGAGGGTATTCCGGGGATCAACGCCCCTGCGGTCCGGTCCACGACCAAACCTCCTGGTAGATCAGGGCCTGATCAACGAGGCTGTTACTGCTGGCCGCACGTAATCCAACGTACGAAGTACAGCCCGGCTGATCTGGCACTGACTTTAGGTATCTGTCCAGCTCCCTCTTGAAGACACCTAGTAGAGGTCTGTTGGTAATCCCCTGTTGAACAGTGTTGAACATTCTCTTAATGTACTCACGGAACTCCTGGTTGTCACTGGAGGAATGTTGCACTGTGTACTTTTGATGTATGTTTCTCGCCTGCGTTCCAGTGAGTACAGGTTAAGGAACTTCAAACGTTCCCAGTGATTCAGGTGCTTGACTGATCTTATACTTGCAGTGAAAGTTCTCTGAACTTTCTCCAGCTCTGCAATTTCTCTTGCTTTGAATGAGGCTGTTAGTATACAGCAGTATTCCTACCAAGGGAGAACAAGTAACTTAAAGAGGATCACCATTGGCTTGGCATCCCTTAATTTGAAGGTTCTTATTATCCGTCCTATCATTTTCCTCGTAGTTACGAAAATGACGTAGTTGTGAGCTTTGAAGGTGAGAACCTCTGACATTATCGTCCTTCACATTAGTTTCACGATCAATTGGATGGTTATAATTTGTTTTATGCTCATTCTAGATTTTATTTCCTCAAGTTTTCCATAATGGAGTAAATGAAATTTGTCCTCATTAAGCATATTGTTTCCTGCGGCCCATTGAAAGACTTGGTTTATATCCGTTTGTAGTTGTACGGTGTCCTCACTGGTTGGCTCTAGTATGCAAAGTCTGCAAAGCGACCTGCTCTGAACCCATGTTAGCCTGGGTTGTGCACTTGTTCAGTATTCAAGTCGTATTTTTTATAATATGGTATGTTAGAGCTATTGTTCTATAATTGTTTGTTATTGTTTTGCTGCCACCTTTGTGGAGTGGGGCTATAACCGTTGTTTTTAGCGAAAAGAATTTCTTGCAATTCTTGATGAACACGGAGTTGCACAAGTCTGGACCTGGGGCAGAGTGCATGGCCATGTTGTCAATGGCTTTTTCAAAGTTCAGTGGAATTGGGGTCATGTTAGAAATTCGGCATATATTGATATGTTGACAGAGTTTTGTATCATTAAAAATTCGTCGAGGTTGTCTTTGTTGTGATCAATGGCTCACTAAACACGAGTCACACTGAAATTTCTTTGCTGTTGTTTAATTCCCGTCTTGTTTAACAAGGGCCTCATACGGCATCTGGTTTTTGTCTCTCGTTTGACACATGAAAAGAAACATTTGCTTTTCTGTCAATTACATTAATTGCTTTTAGCTCCTGTCTTTCCTGGATCTTGTATGATTCATTTAAAATGAGTTCAGTTTTTATATTTCCCTAGTCAGCGCTTCCTTCCGCATTTCACACAGTCTAGGCCTTTTGAGAAGCTCTGTAATTCTTTGCCTTCTCCTGTAGACGAACCATCTCTTTCTTTCTAGTTTACATCTTCTCTTTTTCCTTAGTTGATCTTTCAAGACACTGGCTGCTTTAAAATATTTAAAATATCTTCCCAACATGTTTCGTTAAGGATATGACTTATTTGATCCCAGTTGATGTTCTTGTTAACGTTAAATTTGGTGAAGGCAACCTTATAACCATTTGCATTTTCCTGAGAGAGAGAGAGAGAGAGAGAGAGAGAGAGAGAGAGAGGAGAGAGATAGGGAGAGGGAGGGAGGCAGGTAGGCAGGCAAACAGGTGCTTTGAAATACGCTAAGGAAGGACAACTCATAGCCTGTAAAATGAGCTGAGGTAAGCTAACAGCTCTTGGCCTATAAGAGGAAGAAGGAAGAAGGGAGGGAGAGAGAGGGAGGGATGAGAGAGAATAAACCAGGAGGCCTAGTGAGATGTGAGAGAGCATTGTTTCACTAATTGGTCACGTGGGAGAGGCAATAAAGTGTACCCATGTGAGGGAGTGTGGCTGACTGTTTTTATGGCATTACTCAGTTGAATGTTATTAAGGCCTAAGGCCCTAGACTTAGATCCTAAATCTGTTTATCTAAGTTCGTGGTTAAATGTATATTTTTAAAGGTTTATGTGGTTTAACGTAGCTTAAATTAACTTAGTCTGACTGCGAGTAAGGAAAGTGAAATTTTGAGAAAATTGGAAAAGTGGAATGCTTGACGTTGTTCAAAACGTCGATTATTGACGTTTAAAATTGACTCAATGACAGAGATAGACATATTTTTATGACACGTTAAGACATGCAAGGAGACAGACGTACAGAACAGACATAGGGAACACACAGTCACACAGATTTACGGAAGAGACGGACATATAGAACAGACGGACAGAGAATAGACGGTCATACAGAACAGACATACAGAAGAAACAGACAGATTCGCCGCGCGCAGACACAACTACACAGAAATTCTGTAACGTATTTAAGAGGACATAATGTGGTGATGGATTTACAGAGTGTAGCGATCAAAGGGATTTACAAAATCCTGTTCATTCCTCTCCTTTTATCCTCCAACTTGGCGATTTATTGCCTGAAGGCTAAACAGAAGGATAGTTTAGGCTTATCCTGGAAGGTATAGCTCTCCACTGATGCTGGTAGGGGTTGTCGACCTTGTGGCTGGTGTGGAATAGCTCCGTCATGACCCCAAGAATGAACTGTGACTCAGTATTTCTGAGCCTAGACAAAAGTGGGGATTTTTGTACGCTAATGTTTCCCAGGAGATTTATGTCTCATGGGGGTGGGGGAGGGGTATCTGCCGCAGTGGCTGCGGCGAGTCGCAGCTGCTGCGGCTGCTCTGTGAAGGCAGATATGGCCAAGGTGAGGTAACTACGGTGTTGTTGCTATACTGGTTGTGTTTGTTGTTTTTGTTGCTATACTGGTTGTGTTTGTTGTTGTTGTTGCTATACTGGTTGTGTTTGTTGTTGCTATACTGGTTGTGTTTGTTGTTGTTGTTGCTATACTGGTTGTGTTTGTTGTTGTTGCTATACTGGTTGTGTTTGTTGTTGTTATACTGGTTGTTTGTTGTTGTTATACTGGTTGTTTGTTGTTGTTATACTGGTTGTGTTTGTTGTTGCTATACGGGTTGTGTTTGTTGTTGTTGTTATACTGGTTGTGTTTGTTGTTGTTGCTATACTGGTTGTGTTTGTTGTTGTTGTTGCTATACTGGTTGTGTTTGTTGTTGTTATACTGGTTGTTTGTTGTTGTTATACTGGTTGTTTGTTGTTGTTATACTGGTTGTGTTTGTTGTTGCTATACTGGTTGTGTTTGTTGTTGTTGTTATACTGGTTGTGTTTGTTGTTGTTGTTATACTGGTTGTGTTTGTTGTTGTTATACTGGTTGTGTTGTTGTTATACTGGTTGTGTTTGTTGTTGTTATACTGGTTGTGTTTGTTGTTGTTGTTATACTGGTTGCGTTTGTTGTTGTTATACTGGTTGTGTTTGTTGTTATACTGGTTGCGTTTGTTGTTATACTGGTTGCGTTTGTTGTTGTTGTTATACTGGTTGTGTTTGTTATACTGGTTGTGTCTGCCGTTGCTGCTGCAGTGACGGCTGCGTTAAGGTCTGCTGTGGCAGTTTCACTCTTGCAAAAGCTATTGAAAGCATATATCTTTCCTATCTTTCTCTCTCTTCTATCTCATCTCCTCTCTCTCTGTCCTCTTCTTCTTCTCTTCCTGCTGATGTTAATCACCTCTCTCTTCCCTGCACGTCTTCTCTCCGTGTGACATAATAGAATTTTTAGAGCCAGGGGGATTAAGACGCCCTAAATACGAAAGGAAAATCGAGGCAGTATAATTATTTGAGAGAGGAAAACATGTCAGTATACATTAACTTGTATGAGATACCCAGTGAACCAAGATAGGTGTATATATACACACAGATCATCTCTCAGTGTATTGCACCCAGAGGTTTGTATTTGTGTATATACACCTAGAAGTATGTATATCTTGGTTTATGTATACGAGATAAGAGAGGATAGTATCACAGTTACTACTACTGATACTACTATACTACTACTACTACTACTACTACTACTAATAATAATAATAATAATAATAATAGTAAAATGCCAATAATAAGGCAGTTAGGGATGGCCTCTGGTTAGAAAGAGTACTTAATTAACAAGGCCTCCTTGAAGGTACACAACTGACTTGCACAGGAGGATTTACAGGGTAAACTGCAAGAGAACAATTCCTGCATTACACACACGCACCAAGAGTGACACTCCCTATAGCCAAGGGAGGGAAAACAAGCCTTATCGACACCCCGTGAAACTGGCCAATTACCCCAAGATTGATGGCGCTGAGGGAGCGTAGAAAACGAGCACTGGGCCATCACTCTAGTGTAAACATGAGTGATATACCTGAAGTATACCTGGGATATACCTGTGGTGTACTTGAGGTATACCTGGGATGTACCTGTAAACTGTTTGGAAAGGTTCCTCTCTTTTCGTTCACAGGTTTGAGGCCAGCCTTCCCGTTCCTGGTCAACCAGGCTGTTGGTGGAATAAATATGGCTGTTTTTTGTGTCCCTTGATGCTACCCCGGTATATTATTTTCAAATTATCCTTCAACTTTGACTGAACCATGGGCCTTGTCTTGGCCTCTCTGTAGTCTTGACTGTACCATGGGCCTTGTCTTGGCCTCTCTGTAGTCTTGACTGTACCATGGGCCTTGTCTTGGCCTCTCTGTAGTCTTGACTGAACCATGGGCCTTGTCTTGGCCTCTCTGTAGTCTTGACTGAATCATGGGCCTTGTCTTTGCCTCTCTGTAGTCTTGACTGAACCATGGGCCTTGTCTTGGCCTCTCTGTAGTCTTGACTGAACCATGGGCCTTGTCTTGGCCTCTCTGTAGTCTTGACTGAACCATGGGCCTTGTCTTGGCCTCTCTGTAGTCTTGACTGAACCATGGGCCTTGTCTTGGCCTCTCTGTAGTCTTGACTGAATCATGGGCCTTGTCTTGGCCTCTCTGTAGTCTTGACTGTATCATGGGCCTTGTCTTGGCCTCTCTGTAGTCTTGACTCTATCATGGGCCTTGTCTTGGCCTCTCTGTAGTCTTGACTGAATCATGGGCCTTGTCTTGGCCTCTCTGTAGTCTTGACTGAACCATGGGCCTTGTCTTGGCCTCTCTGTAGTCTTGACTGAATCATGGGCCTTGTCTTGGCCTCTCTGTAGTCTTGACTGAATCATGGGCCTTGTCTTGGCCTCTCTGTAGTCTTGACTGACCCATGGGCCTTATCTTGGCCTTCTGTAGTCTTGACTGAATCATGGGCCTTGTCTTGGCCTCTCTTAGTCTTGACTGAACCATGGGCCTTGTTTGGCCTCTCTGTAGTCTTGACTGAATCATGGGCCTTGTCTTGGCCTCTCTGTAGTCTTGACTGTAATCATGGGCCTTGTTTGGCCTCTCTGTAGTCTTGACTGACCATGGGCCTTGTCTTGGCCTCTCTGTAGTCTTGACTGAATCCATGGGCCTTGTCTTGGCCTCTCTGTAGTCTTGACTGAATCATGGGCCTTGTCTTGGCCTCTCTGTAGTTTTGACTGAACCATGGACCTTGTCTTGGCCTCTCTGTAGTTTTTACTGAACCAAAGGCCTTGTTTTGGCCTCTCTGTAGTCTTGACTGAACCATGGGCCTTTCTTGGCCTCTCTGTAGTCTTGACTGTACCATGGGCCTTGTCTTGGCCTCTTGTAGTTTTGACTGTATCATGGGCTCTTCTTGGCCTCTCTGTAGTCTTGACTGTACCATGGGCCTTGTATTGGCCTCTCTGTAGTCTTGACTGTACCATGGGCCTTGTCTTGGCCTCTCTGTAGTCTTGACTGAACCATGGGCTCTTCTTGGCCTCTCTGTAGTTTTGACTGTACCATGGGCCTTGTCTTGGCCTCTCTGTAGTCTTGACTGTACCATGGGCCTTTCTTGGCCTCTCTGTTGTCTTGACTGTACCATGGGCTCTTCTTGGCTTCTCTGTAGTCTAGACTAGCCCACAGGCCTCGGTCATTTGACCAAAGCTCCAGCTGTGGGTCATCATATAACCAAGACCTAGCGTCACGAAATACTTGTCTTGTTTCCAGACATACCTTACCTAACCTAACTGTTTTCTGAACACCTGGGGCTTATATCTATTCTGAAGCTGTGTATCGGCCTCTACTGCCTCATGCAAATGTGTATGTACTCAATTTGTGGTTGCAAGGGTCGAGTCATAGCTCCTGGCCTCGCCTCTTCGCTGGTTGCTACTAGGTTTACTCTGCTCCAAAAGCCTTATCTACCTCTTAAAGCTATGTATGTATGGATCCTGCCTCCACTACTGTGTTTGTATGTACACTTCTGCTCTCCGCTTTGCTCACGTGATATATTTCAACACTAATTGTCTAACATTTGTTTGTCGCCTTATTGGCTCCCTTCTTCACTCACACTTCGGATTACTCTCTCTCTCTCTCTCTCTCTCTCTCTCTCTCTCTCTCTCTCTCTCTCTCTCTCTCTCTCATCTCTCTCTTTACACAGGGTTTTACAAGGTTGGGTTAAAGGTTCCTAATTTTACTTACAAGTTAAGAGCTGTTACCTACATCAGCTCTCTCACTCTCTATAATCCTCTCCTGTGAGAATATTAAAAAAAATGACAGAATAAAAGGCATGGAAACCAGACTAAGCAATTAGAGAGGAAGACAACTGTAGTCTTGCTTGTTAACACGCAGCTGTAGGGGCAGACCAGGCCACTCTCCATTGGTCACCTCCACAGCCAATAGCTGACCATAACTGAGAGGAAAAGGTATAGACAAGGACACTTCTCATTCGCCATCTTCACAGCCAATAGAAGACAAGGGAAAGAGGCAGGAAAGCTAATCATTGGTCACCTCCACAGCCAATAGAAAGCTACTGTTTATATGCTTGTGCTCATGTAATTGTGTTCGCAAGGGTCGATTCATAGCTCCTGCCCCCGCCTCTTACCACCAATAAACCGGTTTCATTGGTTTCTGTCCTCCAGGCTGATCTTACCTTCTTCTGAGGCTGTGTATAGTTTTTACCTCCAGACCGGGCCGCGGGGGCGTTGACCCTTGAAACCCTCTCCAGGTAGACTCCAGGTCTCTCCAGTAGCTTATTTCCTCCTTGTCATGATTCTAGTGCATTCCGCTTAACACCTTAAGACTGCTTGTGTGCAGGAAGATCAGACTCTAGCTCCTGGCTAGAGTCTGACTTATATATATATATTATGCAATAATCGCGAACAAGCGATACAAGATGCAAAACAACCACGGGAGGAGAGCTCTAGGCTTTTCGTGTTGCAATCAACACATCAGGACCTTGCAGTGTTGCAGAAAAGAGGAGGAAGTCCAAGCAGATACGTTCAGAGGAAGCGTCTTTGAAGGGGTGAGGGGGGAACAGATGAACAATAACTCTGGAGAGGAACGTTTTGAGTTGTAGAACAAGAGCCAGGGCTAAACCCAGCCGTAGAGCACTGTAAGGCAGATGTAGAACAACGTAGAAAAGCAGGACACTTGCTGAGCTTCCTGACAGTAGACTTGAGTATGTCTTGGTAATGTAGACGAGGCAGGCAGGCAGGCAGGCAGGCAGGCAGGCGGGCAGGCGGGCAGGCGGGCAGGCGGGCAGGCGGCAGGCGGCAGGCAGGCGGAGGGGCAGGCAGGCAGGCAGGCGGGCAGGCAGGCAGGCAGGCAGGCGGGCAGGCGGGCGGGCAGGCGGGCGATTAGAGGAAAAAGACAGCTTCAAGATGACTGATATTACGATTTACAGCAGTTTGTCAGTAGAGGAGCCGTTTCTGTTTTTCTTGAATCTTGATTTCGGGATGTGAACGAGTTTATCCTTGTTGTTGTAGTCTCTTTTAAGTCCTCCAGTGGAATCAAGTAAGGCTTGAGTTGTACATAGGTCTTCAGGGATGCAGGTAAACTTAACAGTTCCTTTTTGAAATAAGGAGTGCAGTTCTTTGCAGTACACTGTATCGCTGTATGGTTCAGTTGTGTAGAAAGTAATATCTTGCCAATCCCTTCCTTTTGGGTAGGTAGGAAATTCACCCTCTCCTCCTCCTCCTCCTCCTCCTCCTCCTCCTTCCATGTCTTCTTCCTCGGTAGTTGTGTACTTCAGTAGATTGGTAGACTTGAGACGAAGGTTGTGATTGGTCAGGAACCGTGGTGGAAGTTGTTGGTGGAGATGAAGTCTTGTCATTGGTTGGAGATGGTTCTGGAGAAGTACAGTTGCCAGGTGAAAGTGAAGGAATCATATTTCAGGTAATTTGTGGAGTAATCTTGAGTTTATCAGTTGAAAGTGGAGAATCAGGCAAGGTAAAACTTGGAAATTGTTGAATCTGAAGAGTTCATTGAGAGTTGTATTGAAGGATCCAGGTTGTGCTACATTTTCCATGTAAGCAAACATCATGCGACAGTAAATTTTTGTAGGAGCGCCGTCAGGTAGTGGAGAGAGTAAGTTGCTGGTGGAGGGCGTCGCCTTGAGTGGCTTTGAGAATTTTGGTGGGTCAGCTTGCAGTTTTGTGATGGCAGCATACGATGGAGATTTGGTATATGTTTTCTTTTGTTCCTCTTGGTTTTTCATGATAATTTCTTTCCTCATAGGACACTTAGCAGCAAGAGTGCGATGTTCACTCTTACAGTTCAGGCATTTTGGAGAGGTGGTGGTGCAAGCTTTGAATGATGGCGTTCACAGCCACAAGTCTCCCCACTCTTCTTAATCTCTAGACTAGTGTGGGGTGCTGAGTATTATGCAGAGAATTAGGAGTGTAGAAATTAAAAGGGGCTGTGGGTCACCATGGGTATGGGGGTTATTGAGGTGGTTCAGACATGTAGAGGGGATGGAACAAAATAGAATGACTTCGAGAGTGTATAAATCTGTAGTGGAGGGAAAGCGGGATAGCAGAATTTCTTATCCTTGACAGGACAGTCCTTGGAGAGATGCAGGGAGGAGCAGCACCTCCAACATGGCGTGTTGTGTTGAAATCTCTCAGCTTCAAGTATGGCGAGGATTTATGGAGTGTAAAAGATTGCCATTCCATCATCAAGAGCCATGGTAACATCAATTGAAGGGGCATTTGGAATTTTGGTGATGTAGTTCACAGTGGCCCAAGAATTCTGATCTTCTATTGATGTCTTGAGTTTGATAGATTGGGTTATTACAAGTTTGTTGTTATAAGTTGTTTAATGAAAACGAATATCTTTGCTTCAGTGCTGGAGAAGAAAGAACTTAGAACCACGTTCGTTGAGAGTAGTTTTAGCAGTACAAGTGATCATTTTTTTCACCTTCAAAATCGTCATTACAGACGATAATGAATGCATTGTTGAGCGAAAGAATGACATTAAATTTGACCTGCAAGCTACTCCTCACAGTAGCTGCAAGCTACTCCTCACAGTAGCTGCAAGCTACTCCTCACAGTAGCTGCAAGCTACTCCTCACAGTAGCTGCAAGCTACTCCTCACAGTAGCTGCAAGTGCTAATTTGGAGGAGTCATTTACTGTTACACTACTAGGCTAGTTTCACACGATTGAAACTACATCCTGAAGAGTCAAGTATTACGAGTGCAAGGGTATCTCCTCCCTAACTGGAAACTAGACACTCACAGAGTGCTGGAGCTACACATTGAAGAGTTCCTGACGATAGAAGCAGCACTCACAGTCAGCAGCAAGCTACTCTCACAGTAGCAGGGCAGCTCTGGTCCAGAATGATTTGATTGCTGACCAAGACGTTAATCTTGAGATATTTGCTGTTACCTACTCTTTTTTCAACGATTTGATAAAGTTTTTGGAAACGAAGGACTGGAGGTAAATATTATAAGATTAGAATAGATTGACTGGATCAATTTAAGGTTTGGCTAGCATCACAGCAGTAGCAACATAGAGCACCAGCAGGGGAGGTTGATTTATTACTCGACCCAAATACGTTTCTTCCTCTGAGCAATAGTTGCATGGACTTCCCCTTTGTGCTCTGAATGTTGTTTGAAAGAAAGGGCCCGGTCCTTTATAATTATATAGTCATTTTTTTTTTTAGATGATGATACTGATCACATGAAGTTTTCTACACAAGAGTTCACATGAGCACCAGGCGTTTTCGTTCTGAGATGAAATTATGTGTTTCTTCTTAAGACCAATCATTGGAAGTTTCTGGTATAAAAAATTAAAAAGTGAATTTGAAGGTTTCAAGAAAATTCTTAAGTCGAGTTTGGTAGGTGATGGAAGGGGAGACGTGAGGAGGGAGGAGTAGAGGATGAGATGAGGGTAATAAAGGAAGGAAAGGGGAGAGGCATGGCTGCTGGTGACAGGCAGTGACAGTAGTTGGGTCATTTGAGGGGTCGGCCAAGACGTCCCCTCATCTCCCTTTTTCCCTGGGTTTGGTACTCCCTTTCTCCCTTCAGCCTGCTTGGCTCTCCCTCCTTCACACCATGTTTGACACTCCCTCCCTTCAACATGTTTTGCCTTCCCTTCCCTTCAACATGTTTTGCCCTCCTTGCAACATACTTTGCACTCCTCTTCAACATGCTTTGCCCTCCTTCCTTGCAACATGTATTGCACTCCCTTCCCTTCAGCCAGCTTTTCCCTTCCTCCCCCTCTTCCTCGTGCTAGACCCTTCAAGCCTTCTCTTGTTCAGTTGTTCTCGATTATTGGTACCAGCAGCAGGCATTATAACGTCAACTTCACAGCCTGGTTGATCAGGAACCGAAACTTTCCACTGGAAGACTTTGTGTCAGCTTGTGTTGTCCTCCATGGATGTCACATACAGTAGTGTGCAAATTAATTGAGACAGTAATAAACATGTCTTAGTCTCCGGCTTAATTAATGTAGTTTAGGTTCTTTTTTTTCCATAAGAGTTTCGTACCGACTTCTGGCAACCATCCAGCTGTGGTGTTACCCTGCGACTCTCGTCAGTGCTACTACAACTGTTGTTCTGTAAGGCTATTCCTGCAAGCGTGCTCTGAGAGTGAATGTGGTTTCGCCAAATTCTCCCCTTCAGTTCATGATTACTGCTGAAATAGATATTACACCTAGGAAGCATGCAAGTATTGTAGCTCTTAGAAAACATGCTGATTTGAGTATCAGACAGATCGCCGAAAATTTGAGCCTAGCAGACAACTGTTGGTGGGATTCTGAAGAGAACTGACGACACTAGTGATTGTGAAGCCCTGCGTCCAGGAAGATGTGGAAGACAACACCTCATGATGACAAGGTTATCATAGTGTGAAGGATCCAAAGAAAACCAGCAAAGATCTACAGAGAGATTTGGCTTCAGCTGGCATAAATGTTGACTCTTCAACTGTTCGACGAAGGCTCCTTGAAGTTGGTAGAACTTCCAGAAAGCTGGTAAAGAAACAGTTATGAACTGCTGCTATGAAGAAAAAACGGTTGCAGTGGGCACTCAATCAGATGTGGCGCATTTTGAAGTAGATGGGTACAGATCAGTGGTAGTGAGACGGAGCAAAGGCGAACCTCTTCGGAATGAACACATTCAACAAGCGCCAAAACACCCACCCAAGAAGATTTTTTGAAGTAGTTTACTGCTAAAGGCCCTGGACGGCTTGTTATTGTTGAGGGAACGATGAATAGTGACAAATACAAGGCAATCCTGGCAACTCATTGTGGATAGAGACTTTCCTGATGGAGAAGGCATTTTCCAGAAGGCTCTTGCTCCATGCCACACTTCCAGAAAAATGTTGACATTCTTCGAAGAGAGTGGGTTAAGCGTTCTAAATTGGCCTGGAAACTCTCCTGATCTCAACCCATTTGAGAATCTATGGGCAATAATCAAACGCAGGATCGCGAAATAGGACTGTTCAACTGTGGAGAAGCTAATTGCTGTTGTTATTAGGACCTGGTACCACGACAACCAAGTTGTCAATGCTGGCTGCACGCTGTCCAACGCTTACCAACAAGATTGGTAATTCTTATGAAGGGAGGGCGTCGAAAATTCTGGGACCTCTGACACTGAGTTCTCTCTTAGTATACACTCCCTCCCATTCCACCTTCCTCCAATCCATCCACTTTCCTCCTTCCAACCTTCCTTCCCTCCTCCAACCTTCCTTCCCTCCCTCCCTCCCTCCCTCCCTTCCTCCCTCCCTCCCTCCCATTTTCCTGCTCAGCTACTAAAGTAGGCCAGTGACCCTCCAACTCGCTGCCATCACACGTTTAATTTTGGAATCCCTTTGTGACCTCTGCTCTCTACTCTGTCTCTCTCTATCTCTGTCTCTCTCTCTCTTTCTCTCTTTCTTTCTCTCTCTCTCTCTCTCTCTCTCTCTCTCTCTCTTACACAGGGATTGACAAGGTTAGGGTAAGGGTCGTAACTTTATTTTCAAGCTGAGAGCTATTACCTACATCAGCTCATTTGAAAGCCATTTTATTGTTACTCTCTCTCATCTTTCTATTTTCCGTTTTTCCATTCCTCTTTCTCTCCCGTCCGTCCATCCCCCCTCTCTCTCTCTCCCTCTCCTGTCCCTCCATCCTCTCTTTCTTTCCTGGTCTTCATCTCTCCCTCCGCCACTCTGAGTTTCCTTGCCTCCACTCCTACCTCTGCTCCCTCTTATTCCCTGCCCTGTCGTCTCAGCGAGTGATCTTGACTGAGTCGTGCGAGCCTGAGAGAAATGGTCTCTGCTTCTTTGACAGAGCATCGTCAAGTGGACTGAGTTTGCCAGGGGTTTCAGGGCAATTATTGGCCCCGTGTTGGAGTCCTCCTCTTTCATATCGAGGATATTTGTACTTCACAAAGCTTGATTGATGCCAGCAAAACTCTGAAGGTGACTTTGATCATTAAGAGTTCCTCAGGTCTCTTGACACACACACACACACACACACACACACACACACACACACCACACTCACACTCACACTCACACTCACACTCACACTCACACACTCACACACACACTCACACTCACACTCACACTCACACACTCACACTCACACTCCTAAGGCGCACATCAACCAAATAACCGCTGCAGCATATGGACATATGGCAAACCTAAGAATAGCGTTTCGACACCTGAGTAAGAAGTAATTCAAGACTCTGTACACCGTTTACGTCAAGTCCATATTGGAGTATGCAGCACCAGTATGGAACCCACACCTGGTCAAGCACGGTGAACATGGTAGGTGAACATGGACACTAGATGCCTTAAGGAAACACGTCTTAATGTTTCTAGCCGTACCGGGAATCGCACCACGGACTTCATTGTGTAAGCTGAGTGTGCTAGCAATCGCGCTACGGTTTGGTCAACATTGTACATGTTTTCAACTTGTTTTTTTTTTTGTGCAGGTGAACGGGCGTGATGTGAGTGGTCTGAGCCACGCTGAAGCAGTGACTGTATTTCAAGAAGCTGAAGAACCTATCATGGTGCAAGTTCTCCGTCGCCCACACCACCCTGCCACCACTACCTCCACCAGTACCACCTCCACCAGTACCACTCACCACCAGTCCACGCCCTCCACGCCCACGCATCCTCCTACCTCCACCACGCCCACGCCTGCCACCTCCGCTAGTGGGTCGTCCACGCAGCTGGAGGAGGAAGTGGAGAGGAAGGAACTGGAGGAGGTGGAGGTGGGGCAGGTGGGAGGAGGTATCAGTGTTACAACTGGTACACAGACGGAGGTTAGTTATTCCCCTCCCATGCACTCTCTCTCCCATACTGTTTAACTGTCCCATACACAGTCTGTCCCATACAATGTCTACATCTGTCTACTTAGTTCAACGCTTTTTGTTGTCCTGTTTTTCCTATAATTTCTCTTTTTTTTCACTCCTACTTTGTGTCTCGCTACACTTCTTTGTAAGTCATGGAGACACACTTCTTTGTAAGTCATGGAGACACACTTCTTTGTAAGTCATGGAGACACACTTCTTTGTAAGTCATGGAGACACACTTCTTTGTAAGTCATGGAGACACACTTCTTTGTAAATCATGGGGATACACTTCTTTGTAAATCATGGGGACACACTTCTTTGTAAGTCATGGAGACACACTTCTTTGTAAATCATGGGACACACTTCTTTGTAAGTCATGGAGACACACTTCTTTGTAAATCATGGAGACACACTTCTTTGTAAGTCATGGAGACACACTTCTTTGTAAGTCATGGAGACACACTTCTTTGTAAGTCATGGAGACACACTTCTTTGTAAATCATGGAGACACACTTCTTTGTAAGTCATGGAGACACACTTCTTTGTAAATCATGGAGACACACTTCTTTGTAAGTCATGGAGACACACTTTTGTAAATCATGGAGACACACTTCTTTGTAAGTCATGGAGACACACTTCTTTGTAATCATGGAGACACACTTCTTTGTAAGTCATGGAGACACCTTTGTAAGTCATGGAACACACTTCTTTGTAAATCATGGGGACACACTTCTTTGTAATCATGGAGACACACTTCTTTGTAAATCATGGAGACACACTTCTTTGTAAATCATGGAGACACACTTCTTTGTAAGTCATGGAGACACACTTCTTTGTAAGTCATGGAGACACACTTCTTTGTAAGTCATGGAGACACACTTCTTTGTAAATCATGGGGACACACTTCTTTGTAAGTCATGGAGACACACTTCTTTGTAAATCATGGGGACACACTTCTTTGTAAATCATGGGGACACACTTCTTTGTAAATCATGGGGACACACTTCTTTGTAAGTCATGGAGACACACTTCTTTGTAAATCATGGGGACACACTTCTTTGTAAATCATGGGAGACACGGTTTGTAAATCATGGGAGACACGGTTTGTAAATCATGGGGAACACATTTTGTAAATCATGGGGAAGGCACTAAATAGTAAGTTCCTTAACAGAACAGATTTACCTACAACATTCTGTCATATCTTGAGTAATATTTCTCTCATTTCTGCTCCTGTATTATACTCAGTAATATATCGTTCCTTTGTAATACTGTGTGTGTGTACTCACCTAGTTGTGGTTGCAGGGGTCGATTCACAGCTCCTGATGTGTGTGTGTATGTGTGTAAAAGAGTGTAATCTATTTTTGTTGTTAAATAGAGAGTTGAATGGCGTGTTGGTCGCAGCGTTCACCAGATTTAACACACAAGAACTTTGTTTTTTCTACAGATTTCGTTAATGGGCGTGAGTGAGTGGGCGGCGGTGGCGGCGGCGTCAGAGTGGGTGGGCGGCGTGGGTGAGGGAAGTGACTCTGACTCACCTGACGGTGACTATATCTTCCCAGGTGTACTTCCACAGTCACTTTCACAGTTCCTTGAGCAGGAAATTGATATTGAGGTGAGTGTATGTTGTCTCCTACCACAGTCACTACCACTGTCACTACCACTGTCACTACCACAGTCACTACCACAGTCACTAGCACAGTACTAATGCAAGTACAGTTGACAGTTTGGTAGAAACAGACAGACTGATGTTGTAGTAGCCAGATTTAGGCTTGGTTACAAGTAACTTCTGACAGTTTGGTAGACACACACACACACACACACACACACACACACACACACACACACACACACACACACACACACACACACAAATACAAAGTATGTGGTGAATCTTTGGTCACTTTTCTTGAACACTACATACTGTTCACTCAAGGTAATTTTCTTCAATAGTAACCTTGACACTTCTTTAGTAATAGACAATACAGGTACTTAGGTAAAATACCAAGGTATCTTTTTAGTGAAAATAAGATGCATGAAAATCTGAGAAATATTTTTTATTTCGTATTAATATTTAGATTTTTGTTTACAAGTGGAAATACTGGAAATGTATTAAATGTACTAAATCGCAGCCGTTTGCCTTTTATAGGCTTGGTTTCAAGATTTTTGTTTATCCATTTTCTATGTTGTTACCATACACAGCATGGATTTATGGTGCTACCATACACAGCATGGATTTATGGTGCTACCATACACAGCATGGATTCATGGTGCTACCATACACAGCATGGATTCATGGTGCTACCATACACAGCATGGATTCATGGTGCTATCATACACAGCATGGATTCATGGTGCTACCATACACAACATGGATTCATGGTACTACCATACACAGCATGGATTCATGGTGCTACCATACACAACATGGATTCATGGTGCTACCATACACAGCATGGATTCATGGTGCTACCATGTACAGTTTTTGACATTTAATCACACTCTTCTAATTGAAAATTATTTT
>WNWK01000870.1:0-280000 GCA_009830355.1 Cherax destructor | reverse complement strand
GAAGGCATCCTTCTAGTGGTTTAGTCAGGCTCACTTTATGCTAGTAACATTAGGAAAGAAGAACCCATCCTTGCTAATGAGGGGAAGAAAGGGTGGGGTGGTGTCATCGGGAAAGGCTCATCATCGTTTAAAATGCAGGTAGAAAAAGGTTGGTAGCCAACCATCCAGGAGGTACCATCCTCCTATCATCAGTGTGAAATACAGGTAGTAGGTTGGTAGCCAACCATCCAGGAAGGTACCATCCTCCTATCATCAGTGTGAAATACAGGTAGTAGGTTGGTAGACCAACCATCCAGGAAGGTACCATCCTCCTATCATCAGTGTGAAATACAAGTAGTTGGTTACTAGACAACCATCTAGGGAGGTACTACCCTCCTATCATGAGTGTGAAACACGGCTAGTAGACTGGTAGACAGCAACCATCCAGGAGGGCACTACCCTTCTATTTATGTATGTGTGTGAAACGGAAGCCTGTTAAATGTTTTACATTCTGGCAGGATGGCTGGTCTCTTCTTTCTGCTCTCTAACGTGTAAGATGACACTTAACTCTCACAACTTTCTAACTTACATTCAGTACACACCTCATCCATAATAGTTGTTGTTCTTATAATATTTCCTTTCCAATATAGGAGGCTTGTCATGAGACCGGGCCGCGGAGGCGATGGTTCCTGGAACGATTAAGATACATAACAAATGTGGCTTCCTTGCGTCTCCTGGGCTATTAAACCAGCAGATGTTGTTGATACTATGAAGAGTTTGTAAGGTGATAGTGCCCTGGAGGCCTAGACAAAACTAGGCCTGCGCAGCCTCCCAACCGTTTCATTCCTCCGGGATTAGCAGAAGTATCAGCGGTAACGCTAAAATTTTCAGCCTACCACCCACGGCAGGTGTGGTGCTAGTCTAGGCTTTCCCAGTGCTGTTACGGTCATCAGTTTTTTCGCTCAGCTATTTCACAGACCTGCGATTTACATATGGATATGCCAGCTCTTCGACTGCTGTTTTCTAGTAGTGTTGGTGAGTTCCTTAAATGCTGGCTCGCATCAGAAATGTTTTTTTTTATCGTTTATACATTCAGGATTGTCATTTCCTGTTGCTACGCTTAATCAATGACTTCTGAAAACATGAGCATAGAGGAGCTGCCGAATATAGGCCAGTAGGTTTTCTGCAGTGTTCTTCCATTCTTAAAGATCGTATGTTATGTTCATTGCAGTAGCTACAGTGCCTAGCCATACTGGCTCATGCAAAATATCACGAAATTATAGCTAGGAGTGTTATTAACCAGTGATAACCCATGAAAACCATGCTGTGTGGCTTATTTTCCGTTGAGTGGGTTTCTCAAGAATGCGGCCCACGACAGTCAACTGACCACCATAAATATATGTACTACTAAGCATACAGGAACAGCAGATGCAGGGAAACGTTTTAGTATATTTTATCTCGCTTGTGGATCGAACCCTGGTACTTTGGGTTGTGAGCCACCCACTGGAAACTATACAGAACATATCGCTCACGTCGTAACTAGAGGTGTTCACTAGTAACTCTAGCCAGGGTTTACTAGGCACATAAACTTGGGTTTTATGAGGAGAGTAATCCCTAGACTTGGTTGAAGGGGCTAGAGGTGAGTTAGTGAGGGTGTGTTATGGTTCAGGCAGGGAGAGGAGTTTTGAGAAGCTGTGTCAGACCTAACTCGTGTAGACCAGAGGATTCTGCTTAACCAGGCATGGGTCATTATTTAGCCAGGACCCGTGTCAGGAGACACTAATACTGTTTCCTGACGGTGCCCCGTGGCCTGGTCGCTAAAATTCTTGCTTCACACGGCGAGGGCCTGCTTTCGATTCCCAGCGCGGGTAGATGCATTGGACGTGTTTCTTTACACCGGTTGTCTATGTTCACCCATCAGTAAAATGGGTACCTGGGAGTTAGTCGACTGGTGTGGGTCGCATCCTGGGACAAAGACTTAATTTGCTCGAAATGCTCTGCATAACAAGGGGCTTTATATATAGTAGTATGTCATTGCTGTCAGCTAGGCCTGTATACCTTGTACTTGTACTTGTAGTAAATAAAGATATTATTATTATTATTATTATTATTATTATTATTATTATTATTATTATTATTATTATTATTGTTACTATATTACTACAGCACCACCAACAAGACCAGTGTCAGGAGACACTTGTCTTGTTTCTTAACGAACAAAACACTACGCATATCGATAAGGTTATTTTCGAGAAAACAGTTGAAGAAAATTAAAATTGTGAAAAAAAAAAAATGTAGAAATAGACTTGAAAACATTGCAGTCAGCTCTCTCAGACAGCTCCTCTATTCATAGTGACGTTTTGTAAACACGATTGAATATCGCGTGGAAACTCCTTCACAGTAGTACTTGTTATTAAATTTTATTTGCGTCCTTTCATCGCATTTATAAAAAAGTCATATTGTCAGTAGTGTTACTGTGTACTTGTGTAGTATAATTAGATAAACCCAGCTACTTTATAGATAAACCCAGCTACTTTATAGATAGATAAACCCAGCTACTTTATAGATAGATAAACCCAGCTACTTTATAGATAGATAAACCCAGCTACTTTATAGATAGATAAACCCAGCTACTTTATAGATAGATAAACCCAGCTACTTTATAGATAGATAAACCCAGCTACTTTATAGATAGATAAACCCAGCTACTTTATAGATAAAACCAGCTACTTTATAGATAGATAAATCCAGCTACTTTATAGATAGATAAACCCAGCTACTTTATAGATAGATAAACGCAGCTACTTTATAGATAGATAAACCAGCTACTTTATAGATATGCTCCCTTACTAGCCATGACGTCACAAGATCCTCACGTGAGGGTAGGTCAGAACTCCCGCGCTCAGTCACTCCCGGACCACTCACTAGTTAATACTCTAAATAAGTTTATTCAGGTATACACAAATACAGTTACATAGATTATACATAGCAGCATATGTGTAGAGAACCTTGGATAACCCAAAAAAGTCAGAGTGACTTATTTCCATTGGGGTCCTCCTCTCTTAATTATAAGCCTCCAAGACATCCAACATGTGTATTCTTACCCCAATATTTCCTCACGAACCCCACCACATTATATGGAGGATTATTATAGGTAAAAGGACACATGTGCAACTAATGCGATATTTTATTGTGGCAACGTTTCGCTCTCCATTCCCCTCAAGGGAGGTTCTTTGACATTGGTGAGGGGCTCTTAATCTAAGGAATTAGATCTGTGCTCCGGTTCCCTGAATTGAGTCTGAATACCTTCCAACCCCCCCCCCCACATGCGATGTATAATCCTACGGGTTTATCGCTCCCCCATGATTATAATTACAAATTAATTCGCTCTCCATGAGCTTTGTCAAGCCGTTACAAACAACACAGGGACACAGAGGGTAAATATAGGTATTAAAGTGTTTATTAATTCACTATTTACTTGCGCTACATGAATAAAATCTGGTCTCTCCTTCTCCTGATGTTATAATGTTTATCATCAGAGGTTTAAAAGCTCTCTGGGGTATTCTCTTTGATCATGGTGATGGTATCTGCATGTATTTCCTGGCTTATAGAGGTCACAGTTGCTTTCAAGACGACGCTGTGTTTATTCTGTTGATTTTCTGCTTGGGCAAGTTTGTCCTCAGGTTCCATATTTTATGGTAATTGTCGAAACATTTTTTGTTCAGCAACTCAGCATTCTCCACCTGGCTAGAAATTCCTGTGTTACTGTTAGGTAAAATTACTCATGTGCAACTGATGTGACATTGGAGCAACGTTTGTTCCCCAGGAACGGCTTGACGAAGCTCCTGGAGAGCGAAACGTTGCCGCAATAAAATGTCATAGTTGCACGCATGGTTTTTAATACTTGACGTGCTGTTGGAGTGTGAGCAAAGTAACATTTATGAAGGGATTCAGGGAAACCGGCAGGCCGGACTTGAGTCCTGGAGATGGGAAGTAGTGTCTGCACTCTGAAGGAGGGGTGTTAATGTTGCAGTTTTATAACTGTAGTGTAAAGCACCCCTCTGGCAAGACAGTGATGGAGTGAATGATGATGAAAGTTTTTCTTTTTCGGGCCACCCTGCCTTGGTGGGAATCGGCCGATGTGTTAATAAAAAATAAATAATACAAAATAGTTGCACGTGTGTCCTTTTAGCTAACATTTCGGTAATTCAACACTAGTATTCTTGTTAGTCCTACACTCCTGGAACTCACTCCCACTCCTCTACAACTCATTCCTTCACCCCCTACAACTTTTTTTTTTAACCAATGCATTTTTAATACCTCCTTCAACTTACTTCCACATCCATCTAACTCCCACACCCTATCCACACCACTTGGACCTGCCTAGCCTGGGCCAGTAGGCCTGCAGTAGTGCTCCTTCCTTTTTAATTGGGTGGAACTTGGGCCTGCCTAGCTTAGGCTCCTTAATTGGATGTGACTTGGACCTGCTTAGCTTAGGCCAGTAGGCCTGTTATGTTGAAAATTATATAAAATACAGACATGTTGAAGATTAAAACACATGTGCGACAGTTGGGTATCTTTATTGTTGAAACATTTCGCCTACACATTAGGCTTCTTCAGTCAAATACACTGCCTGCAGCAGTGTTCCTCCCTTCTTATGTTCTTAAGTACCTCTCTTCCTTGTTCACCCCTTAAGGGAGGGGTGCACAAGGAAGAGCGTCAAGGGAGGTTCCTTTACGCTGATGAGGGGCTCTTGATCTAGGGAATTAGATCTGTGCTCCATTTCCCCGAATGCCTTCCATCCCCCCTTCACTGGGGCTACATAATCCCTACGGTTTTAGTGCCCTCCCTCCATGATAATAATAATAATAATCTTCCTTGTGCAGGAGATCATCTTGGAACGTGCGTCATCTGAGGAGAAGCTGGGCTTGACACTCTACTACAGTAATGCTCCTGCACCGCCGCCCACACACATGCCAGAGCAGGATGAGGGCGTGGGCGTGGCTGAGGACGAGGGACTCAGCGGAGACGACTACAAGGGCGTTGTCACGGAAGTCCTGATATCTCAGATTGAACACGGCACCGTGGCTGCTAAAGATGGTAGACTGAGGATTGGAGACCAGATCTTGCAGGTGAGTGAGAGGAATGTGTAACTGGAGTGGTTAGTACAACACCCACAAAGTGGAGTAAATGATACTTATTACAGTGTCTTAAATAAAGTTTCCAAATGCTGCTTTTGTGTTATCATCATCATGAAATTAATGAATTCAGAGACAACTCATTCAGAAATTTTGAAGAAATGCCAAAGGATTTTGTCCACAGTTGTACGTATATGTATTACCAAACATTCTGGAAAAAATACCCTGACTTTGCCCAATGTAAATAATGCATTTCCACATAAACTTGTGTCTGTGTGACTTAGTTAATGTCTGCATAAATAACTCATTACAGTTGTAACCAGATGTAAACATGTAAATAGTTCATTACCATTGTAACCTGTTCATCAATCAGAACTTTGTGGCCCAGTCCCTGGACCCATTATGTACCTCAGTGATCTTTTGACCACCACCCACAGGATGGGTATGGGTTGTATAATAAAGATATTAAACTATCAGAACTTTTTGGGGTTATCCCAGTAATATGCACATCTGCTATTATGTATGATAATTTATGTAACTGTATTTGTGTACCTGCACCTGAATAAACTTAGTAATTTGTTATTCACTTACCATCCTGTTAGTACAAATTTTTTTTTTCATTGGCAAGGTTGCTGACCATTTCTTTCTGTCTCATGAGCATGTAAGATGACAGTTGAATCTTACAGACTCTACTTACATTTACTTTGCACATATCCATAATTTTTAATATTTCTTAATCCTTAAGTAAGTGAATAAGTTTATTTAGGTACAGGTCCACATAAGTACAATTATTATATATAGTAATGTGTGTAAATTACCTAGGATAACCCGAAAAAGTCAGTGACTTATTTCCATTGGGGTCCTGTAATATTTCCTTTCCAATCTAGGAGATCTGATCTGAGACTTGGCCCTAGGGAAGATAATCTACAAAACCACTAACAGAAAATCTTTATTAACAACAGTGTTTGCCTATTCTACAATGGTTTTATCAAGTGGGTGAAACATCGGTAATAAAGATATCAAACTACAATGGACCCCCAGTTAGCATAATTAATCCGTTCCAGAGAGTGTGACTAAAGTTGAATTTGATGATTTCCAAATTCATTTTCCCCATAAGAAATAATGTAAATCCAATTAATCCATTCCAGACACCCAAAAGTATTAAAAAAAATTTTTTTTTACATGAAATGTACACTTACCTACACAGAAAACATGAAGAATAAAACAATAATAACATGACACTTACTTTTATTGAAGATGGGAGGAGGGGAGAGGATGGAGAAATTGCTGTTTGGAAGGGGAATTCCCTTCCATAAAGACTTCAGGTACCAAGTCCTTTTACAGGGTTACTTCCCTTCTTTGTGCTTTAATGCCACTGGGACCAGCTTGAGTCACTGGACCCCTGTTGCTTAAAAAAGTGTTCCAGAGAGGTCTGTTTCTGGTGTATGGTAGGAACTGTGGCAGTGGCAGGGGAGTGTGTTTGGAGACAGGACAAGATAGTCCTTCAATATGACACTAATATCAACTTTACGGCTTATTTATCTAGCACAATTCATCTAATATGACATAATAAACAATATTAATAACATAAAAACATGACATATACTCTAGAATGAATAAAATACAGTGGACCCCCGGTTTACATAATTAATTCGTTCCAGAATGCTGTTCAAGTGCCGTTACCAAACAAATTTGTTCCTATAAGGAATAATGTAAATTAGATTAGTCCTTTTAGGCACCCTAAAATACACTTACAAAAGCACTTACAAAAATACACTTACATAATTGTTCGAGTTTGGAGCAGTACGTAAACCGGGGGTCCACTGTATGTCATTGCATATGTGACGAGTGGTGTTGTGTTTGTTGTTGGGTGTATAAGGGCCACTGAAAGATAAGCTTTACATAGTGGTGTTGATGGCGGCAGCAGAGGCGGCGGTGTTGTCAGTCGCCCTACATACCTCCAACAACATTGGAGAAGTTAGTTTCATGCTGTCCTTTTTCTATCGATTAATCGCTTAACTTACTTGCTAAACTTTATCGCTGGCTGGCGCTATAGCCTTTATCGACTCCTGCTGCTTTAGTATCGTAACATATCGTAGAATCACTGAAGAAGGCACATTCTCCCCTCTCTCTCAGCCCTTTACCAAAGGGCTGGCACTAGGAGCTTTCTTTGAGCCCATGGTGGCTTATTTAGCAGTTGTAAACACTAAAAAGAATGGAATATTACGAAATTTATCGTATGAACGCGTGGGGTGACGGTCACTCGCTGATAAACAATGCCAGACTGACTGTGAATGGTGTGTGGGGCCACTCGGGCCTCTTGTACGCGTTCGGGACGAACGACTATTACCAAGCTAAATGGCGATCACCGAGCCAATATTTTGACGAAAAAACGTTACGATTACCGGATATTATGAAATCCGACGACTACAATATCCGGGGGTCCACTGTGTTGTCAAGTTTATTTAGTTTTTAAGGCCCTGGGCAGGGTCAGTATTAATTTGGACTGCATTGTGATAGCACCAACAGCCTCACTGAACAAGCCTTGGTGATCAGTTCCTAGCCTAAGGGGCTGACTACTTTGTGTCATGGCTGAGGGACTGATCACATGAAAACTACCTCTTCACTGTTATAATATCTTGTATTCAACTGAAAAAGCCTGCTGTATAGGCAGAACATTTCAACAATAAAGACACCCAAGTGTTGCACATGTTATAAATCGTGTTGCAAACCATTTATAACATGCAAGTTTTTGGTGCTATAGTTATTACAAGGTCCTGTGTAATGAATGGGAGGATGGAAAGGTGAAGGCTTGCTGTATCAAACAAGTTCTGTAATAGACTGCTGTTTCATAGTGATGTTTCAAGTTAGTTACTGTTTTATTCTTGAGAAGCAGTGGGCCCTACAGATGAGCAACAAGATGGACACAGAGGGGAGGTTTAACCCTCTTTCCACAAGAATCAGCACTGTAAGTTTCTTCTTCAGATTGAATTTGATTACCTCCCATTTCCCAGGCACTGCATGAGTATAATAATACTTCAGTATGATCTGCTGTATCTAATATATTGAACTGTTGCAGATCAATGGTGTAGAACTGACCACTCGGGCACAAACAGAAGAGCTCTTTGCCAGCTGTGGGACCAGAGTTATCCTGCTTGTATCAAGAACTCAGTACTATGTAAGTTATATTCTTTCTTTCAACACGTCGGCCGTAAGTTATATTACATTCATTTTATTATGGAGAAAGTGTTGTACAATTTGTTTGTAAGTGATTTTTATATTGCAGGTAATTAATACCCTATGGTATATGGTATAAGTGCTTAAAATTAAAAAAAAAATAATTAAGGCTATAATCTCTCGACCAGCAAAAACAAAATTATGAAGCTTTCATGGCATATATAAGTGGTATTAATTTCTTATATATATTTTTCCTGCCTTGATATTGTCTACTTTTACAGCCTCTCATTAAAGGCTTTTACAAATGTAATATAATTTTTTTCATGCAGTAAATGAGGTACATGAATGTGATTTTTTAAAGTGTTATAATTCAGTTAGGTCAGTATAATTCAAAGCACATAGAATGTACAGCATTTCAGAATAAACTCCCATTTTAAATTGAGAGAAAACTCTCATATTGACAATAAAAGACAAAAAAGATATTGACTGTATATCATAACCTCCAACAAAGTTTCTCAACTAGAGGTTGAAAAATACGGTAGTCATTTTCTGTGTATGTACAGTGGACCCCCGGATTACGTAATTAATCTGTTCCAGAGGGCGCTTCTTAAACTAAATATTACTTAATCTGAATCTATTTTCCCCATAAGAAATAATGGAAATTCAATTAATCTGTTTCAGACACCCAAAAGTATTAAAATAAATTTTGTTTTTACATTAAATTACACAGAAAACAATGAGACATGAAGTATAAAACAGTAATAATTTGACACTTACCTTTATTGAAGAGTTGTTGATGTGTGGAAGTGTAAGGAGGGGAGAGGAAGGAGGAGTTGCTAGTGTTTGGAAGGGGAATCCCCTTCCATTAAGACTTCAGGTACCAAGTTCTTTTCCGGGGTTACTTCCCGTCTTTGTTTTTTAATGGCACTAGGACCAGCTTGAGAATCACTGGACCCCTGTCGCTCAAAAAAGTGTTCCAGAGAGTTCTGTTTCTGGTAAATGTTTGGAATTGTGCTGGCGACAGGGGTGTGTGTTTGGGGACAGGACAAGATAGTCCTTCATTATGACACTAATATCAACTCTACGGCTTATTTATCTGTCACAATTCATCTAATATGACATAATAAACAATATTAATAACATAGAAACATAACATATACAGTGGACCCCCGAGTTTCGTAAACCCCGGAAATCGTACATTTATGTAAGTATAATATTGTCAGTGCTTGTGGAAAAGTATTTTTGGGGGTCTGAAATAGATTAACCTACGTGACATTTTCCTTAAGGGAGTAAATTCGTTCGGTAATGGCACTTGAGCAGACTTCAGGAGTGAAGTTTTACGAACTCGGGGTCCACTGTACAGTGGACCCCGAGCGTAACCATTCAAAGCCTGCTCAAGTGCCAGAACCTGTCAATGCCGTAGGATTACTCCCTAAGAATGATGTCACGTGAGGTTCAATCATCTGTCGAGACTCTATCAAATAACACTTCCAAACTTAAGGCATGGCACTTCAGATAGTTTGACTCGTCATGATTACATATGTCGATTTCCGTGGTGTTCGTTACTCGGGGTCCTCTGTACTCTAGAATGAATAAAATATGTCATTATGAATGTGAGGACTGGTGTTGTGTTGTTTGTTGTTGGGTGTATAAGGGCCACTGACCATAAGCTGTACATATAGTGGTGGTGGTGGGCAGCAGCAGCAGCGCAGTGTTGTCAGTCCTATCTCAAACACAATGGGGTTAAGTTGTGTGTCATTTCTTCGATTAATGGCTTAACACTTGTCACTGTTAATGCTACACTTTATCACTGGCTGCACTATAGCCTTTATCAACCTGCTGAATCTGAGGATTAAAGTTTCCATGTGTCAGTACATCCCATTTTCGTGTGTCTTTATCGATTAATGGCTTAACTTACTTGCTACACTGTTAATGCTACACTTTATCACTGGCTGGCACTATAGCCTTTATCAACTCCTGCTGCTTTAGTATCATAACATATCGTAGAATCACTTAAGAAGACACATTGTCCCTCTCAGCCCTTTACCAAAGGGCTGGCACTAGGAGCTTTCTTTGGGCCCATGGTGGCTTATTTAGCAGTTGCAAGCACTAAAAACAATGGAATAATGACAAAATGTATGGTATGAATGCATGGGTGGCGGTCACTCGCTGGTAAACAATGGCACACTGACTCTGGATGGAGTGTTGGGCTGTCCAGGCCATGCGTACACATCCAGGACGAATTACTTATTCCGAGTTGATCAACTTATACCGAACCAATATTTTTACGGAAAAAGGTAACTTATTCTGAATTTTACGTAATCCGACACTTACTTAGTCCGGGGGTCCACTGTATTGTATTTCATTTTAGTATATGATTTTTCTCACTATTGACAGGTGTTCATGTCATGTTAATGTTTAGACAATAGTATAGTAATATGTGCAATGTACTGAACCATTCTGCAGCTAATACATGTTTGTAAAAGGTTTAAATTAATATACAGTGGACCCTCGGTTTTTGTTAGGCTCTGTTTTTGTGATTTTCGGTTATTGCCTGCTTTTTTCATAAAAATATGGTCTGTTTTTGTTACTTATCTCTGATTTCGTTGGTCGTGTGGAACACGTCCGAGTGGCTGCGCGCACACAAAGCCTCCCACACACGCATTTTCAGTTAGTGTGGCATTGTTTCTCGGTGAATGAACATTAGCCTGCGAGGTCATAGTAAACATTTTGTAATAATCCATTTTTTTTTGCTTTTGTTTATTGTGTGTGACTGCTAAATAAGCCACCATGGGCCCAAAGAAAGCTCCTAGTGCCAGCCCTATGGTAAAGAAAGTGAGAAACACGATAGAATTCAAGAAAGAACTCGTAGCAAAGTGCCAAAGTGGAGGAGGAAGAGAGAGGGGAGAATGTGCCTTCTTCAGTGATTCTACAGTATGTACGATACTAGAGCAGCAGGAGTCGATAAAGGCTATAACGCCAGCCAGTAATAAAGTGTAGCATTAACAGTGTAGCAAGTAAGTTAAGCAATTAAGTGATAGAAAAAGGACGACTCGAAACTAACTCCAATGTTGTTGGAGGTATATAGGGCCACTGACAACATACGCCACCCTCTGCCAGCATCTCCTCCAAGGAAAGTGTAAATATTTCTTATTTATAAAGTGTAAATATTTCTTATTTATAAAGTGTAAATCTTTCTTATTTATAAAGTGTAAATCTTTCTTATTTATAAAGTGTAAATATTTCTTATTTATAAAGTGTAAATATTTCTTATTTATAAAGTGTAAATATTTCTTATTTATAAAGTAAATATTTCTTATTTATAAAGTGTAAATATTTCTTATTTATAAAGTGTAAATATTTCTTATTTATAAATTAAAGTGTAACTATTTCTTATTTATAAATTACGTACATTGTTTCAGTGTGACTAGTGGCTACCACCACTATACAGCTCATGCTGTCAATGGCCCTGATAAACCCAAAAACAACACCACCACTACCACTCGTCACATACGTAATGACATACTATTTTATTTATTCTAGAGTATATACAGTGGACCCCCGAGTTTCATAAACCCCGGAAATCGTACAGTTATGTAAGTATAATATTGTAAGTGCTTGTGGAAGTGTATTTTTGGGGGTCTGAAATAGACTAACCTACGTGACATTTTTCCTTAAGGGAGTAAATTCGTTCGGTAATAGCGCTTGAGCAGACTTCAGGTGTGAAATTTTTACGAAACTCGGGGGTCCACTGTATCATGTTTCTATGTTATTAATATTGTTTATGTCATATTAGATGAATTGTGATAGATAAATAAGCCATAGAGTTGATATTAGCATCATGTTGAAGCATTTTGTCATGTCTCCAAACAATAAACTCGCCTCCCTCTGTAACAGATTAATTGAATTTACATTATTTCTTATGGGGAAAATGATTTAGATTTTCGTGATTTTCGGTTTTCGTCAGACTCTCTGGAATGGATTAATCACGAAAACTGAGGGTCCACTGTATACTGTTGAAATGTTGATAATGTAATCAGTTAAAATGGGTATTCAATGCAGTACAGAATACCAAGCCTTGCATCAAAGGCATTTTTTATGCATAATATATATGTATATATAAGGGCTTGGACATCCAACAGGCATGTGTGTGAGGGAGTGAGTGAAGACATGGTTTTTGGGACTTGATGAGCTGTTAGTGTGAGCAAGATAATATTTTGTGAAGGGATTCAGGAAAACTGGTTAGCCACACTTGAGTCCTGGAGGTGGAAAGTACAGTGCCCACACTCTGAAGAAGGGGTGGAGATATTTGCTGTAGTAATGGCTTACCTCTGGCAAGACAGTGATAGAGTGAATGACGGTGAAAGTCTTTCTTCATTTGGGTCACCCTTCCTCAGTGAAAGATGGCTGGTGTGTTACGGTGTGTTACAAAAAATATATATATAGTCTCTTGATTTTGAATTGACCTGTGCATTTCCAATCTGTAAATTGCCTAGATAAGTGTAAGGTTTGTTTAATTACACTAATGGTATACAATAAGGATAACTTGATGACTATGACACATGCAACACCTAGGTATCTTCATTATGAAGTTTTCACTAACTAGTAGACTAAACACCTCCCAAGGCAGAGGGACTGATTACCTCATCTTCTACAAGACTAAGGGGTTCATTACCTTATCTTCTACTGTCTCCAGTGTATAAGTTTTGCATTGAACTGAAAAAGCCTCTGGTTGGCAGAATGTTTTCATGATAAAGAGGCCGATGTGTTGCACATTTCTTATTCATCTATGTATAACATTGACTGTTAACCAACGCATGATATGTTTCAGGACGAAGATGACCTAGTTGAAGGGGAGGTGCTGGAGGACGTAGTGGAAGAGGATGAAGAGGTAGAACTTCTTGATGCAAATTCAGAGTTCCACACAAGCAGGTTGGTGCAACAACCTAATATCAGGATTAATCTTGATCAGCATATACCATGGCAGTAGATTACTGATATATCCATGGGGAAGTGCATAACCCACATGGGTCATACAACACCTGGAGTATGGGAGGTAATTAGGGTTGATCTAAGAAACTAGTGAATGAACTATATACAATGTTGATGAACTGAGGACACCAACATGGAGACCAAAAACAGTAGAAAGAGAATGTATATTTCATTCTCCATCTGAAATTATCTTCAACTCTTCAGCATTGAAGATAATCTCAGATGGAGATACAAATACAAATTTATTTCTACATGATACATTGTTTATACAGAAATTAGTGACACTTCAGTGCATGGTGAAAGCCCATTGTTATGCAGAGCATTTTGGGCAAGCTGAAGCCTAACAGAATATAATAATAATAATAATAATAGCCTCTCCTCACTTAACGACTGAGTTCCGTTCCTAAGAGTCTACCTGGAGTCTACCTGGAGTAGGTCAGTAAGCAAATTGGTCGTTAAGTGAGGAGCATACCGTACTGGTTAGATATTTTTTATTGTCACCTTGTACATGTACTTGCAGAAACAAAGATTATTTTTTTTATTATTATTATTATAGAGGATGATCATCCAACCATCCACTAAATCAGTGTAATTGTGAGTGGAGAAAACTGTTGAATGAAATCCTATGGTTAACTTTCAATTTATTGATTCTTCTCCAATCCCTGAAAAAAAATGTGCTTTAATAAGGGGGATTACCAATAGACCCTTGCCTGTCTTCAAGCGGGCACTGGACAGGCACCTAAAGTCGGTGCCTGACCAGCCAGGCTGTGGTTCGTATGTTGGACTGTGTGCGGCCAGCAGTAACAGCCTGGTTGATCAGGTTCTGATCCAACATGAGGCCTGGTCACAGACCGGGCCGCAGGGGCGTTGACCCCTGGAACTCTCTCCAGGTAATAAAACCATTGTATAATTGAAGCTTTCATATTTGGGGGTTCAACTGACATTAATTCTGTTGGGCAGTTTTTACAGTTCATTATATTTTTCAGGTCACCAGCATTGTCAACAAAGAGCAACACTAGTGTAGAGAAGAAAGTCCCATATGAAGACGTGGGTCATGTAAACACCATATGTTCCTCATCATCATCATCATCATCATGTGAAAGGAAACCATGCAAAAAAGCCTCTTCAGCCTCATCCACTTCATCCCGGGGTTCACAGATGAGAGACGACAACAAAGCTTCCACGGTGGATCAGGAGATGGTTGGTCTTGATGAAAAGATGGCTAATCTTGCCCAGCAGTGTGAGCAACTTGAAGCAACACATAAGTCGAACCAAAGAGAACTTGAACCTCAGTATAAGGTTCCACATGAAAAACAGCAGAAAAAAGATGCTAAGAGCATATCATGTAGACCGCCAGCCAAAACACCTCTACCAACCGGCTCAGAATCTGAGCATATTTATGAGTCGATTCCTGACGTAAGTGAGTCAGACGAGCCTATTTACTGTGTGCCATATGAACCAGGTCGAACTCGCCGACGTCATCAACAAACAACAGTCACATCTAGTACTAAACAACCAGTGCAGCAAAAGCCGACTCCTGTATCCTTACAGCAGCAGCAACATCAAAGCAGTGGGCGAGGTACCAGAGGTAGTGGTACTAGCAGCAGCAGTGGGGGCAGTGGACGTGAGAGACGTGCAGTCGAGAAACAACAGTCAGTTGAGAGATGGGTCCGAGAAAATCCTCATCCACGATCCCCTACCAGTATCAAATCCACTGCCCCTGTCACTAACTCAGTAAAACGAACTGATGCTCCACAAGAAGAGAGAGACTCATCTTCTGCCTACAACACTGGTGACTCCACAGGAAGCACACACCGCCCACCTCCAACGTTAGAGTTAAGCTTGGGACAAGATGCGTCTCTGAGGCAATCTACACTAACCTTGTGTCCGCCAACACATGACCAGTCATTACAGGTTAATATAAACATCTTTTTGTGCTTGGTTAAGTGGTTATAATCATAACCAGAATTTTTAAAGGGGTGGAGGGGTAAGCCAATGGAAGGCCTCGGTCAGATGACCAAAAGCTCCAGTGGCGGGTCATCATATGACTAAGACCCGCTCAGGAAACACTTGTCCTGTTTCCTGACATATCTTACCTAGCCTAACCTGTGTTTGGTCAGCTATTAACTTAACATAGTAAAGCAAAATGTATCTATTTTCAAACAACACTTTGCTTGCCTTGTAGTGTACTAAATTTAAGTAAGTTTATTTAGGCATATTTACACCTAAGTACAATTATCATACGTATTGTAAATTACCTAGGATAAACCAGTTAGCTGGGCTTGAGTTCTGGAAATGGGAAGTACAATGTCTTCACTTTAAAGGAGACGTTTGGATATTGGCAGTTTGCAGGAATTTTTTAAACTGTTGTATCTGAGCGCTTCTGCAAAGACAGTGATTATGTATTAATGATGGTGAAAGTGTTGAATGATGATGAAAGTTTTTTTTTTTCTTTCTTTTTGGGTCACCCTGCCTCGGTGGGAAACTGCCGAGGTGTTAAAAACAAATTGTCAGGCAAAGTGACTTATTTCCATTGGGGTCCTTGTTATTCTTATTAGTGTCCTTGTTTTTCTTATTGGGGTCCTTGTTATTGTTATTAGTGTCCTTGTTATTCTTATTGGTGCACTTGTTATTCTTATTGGTGTCCTTGTTATTCTTATTGGGGTCCTTATTTCCATTGGGGACAATTCAGTGTGTAATTATCTATGTGTAGATGCAGGAGCAGAACTATGGCAAATTTGTGGTGTTTTTTCACTTAATTATTTTTTCTTTCCATTGTTTTTGGCACTTTACTACCTCTTATAACACATTCTGTTGTTTTAACACTTTGTGAAGAATTTTTGTTATTCTTTCAGCACCCTTTCTTCCTCTGTTTATAGCTATGTTCTCCCTGTTGATGGCACTATTAAATCTTAAAAATTCTTTCACATTCATTTTTTTTTTTTCAACAAGTCGGCCGTCTCCCACCGAGGCAGGGTGACCCAAAAAGAAAGAAAATCCCCAAAAAGAAAATACTTTCATTATTCAACACTTTCACCTCACTCATACATAATCACTGTCTTTGCAGAGGAGCTCAGATACGACAGTTTAGAAGTCCCTCCAAACTGCCAATATCCCAAACCCCTCCTTTAAAGTGCAGGCATTTTACTTCCCATTTCCAGGACTCAAGTCCGGCTAAATAAAGAAAAATTGGATATCACATTGGAGAGAGGGATTATGGAAGAAGTAAATGTTTTCAGATATTTGGGAGTTGATGTGTCAGCAGATGGGTTTATGAAGGATGAGGTTAACCATAGAATTGATGAAGGAAAAAAGGTGAGTGGTGCATTGAGGTATCTGTGGAGACAAAAAACGTTATCCATGGAGGCAAAGAAGGGAATGTACGAAAGTATAGTGGTACCAACACTCTTATATGGGTGTGAAGCATGGGTTGCAAATGCTGCAGCGAGGAGGAGGCTGGAGGCAGTGGAGATGTCCTGTCTAAGGGCAATGTGTGGTGTAAATATTATGCAGAAAATTCGGAATGTGGAAATTAGGAGAAGGTGTGGAGTTACTAAAAGTATTTGTCAGAGGGCTGAAGAGGGGTTGTTGAGGTGGTTTGGTCATTTAGAGAGAATGGATCAAAGTAGAATGACTTGGAGAGCGTATAAATCTGTAGGGAAGGAAGGCGGGGTAGGGGTCGTCCTAGAAAAGGTTGGAGGGAAGGGGTAAAGGAGGTTTTGTGGGCGAGGGGCTTGGACTTCCAGCAAGCATGTGTGAGCGTGTTAGATAGGAGTGAATGGAGACGAATGGTTTTGGGACATGACGATCTGTTGGAGTGTGAGCAGGGTAACATTGTGTGAAGGGATTCAGGGAAACCAGTTAATTGATTTAGTTGGACTTGAGTCCTGGAAATGGGAAGTACAATGCCTGCACTTTAAAGGAGGGGTCTGAGATAGTGACAGCTGGGAGGGACTTTTCTCAGCTGTAGTATCTGAGCTCCTCTGCAAAGACAGTGATTATGTATGAGTGTGGTGAAAGTGTTGAATGATGATGAAAGTTTTTTCTTTTTGGGGATTTTCTTTCTTTTTGGGTCACCCTGCCTCGGTGGGAGACGGCCGACTTGTTGGAAAAAAAAAAAAAGTCCGGCTAACTGGACCTGTATGTTATTATCATGTCTCCTCTTTACTTTCATTCAGCCAAAAAGTACATGTCTAATGCTTTCAGCCCTTTTTTATAACACTTTTTTTTTAAGCTCCAAGAGCCAACTTTGGATTTTTTTTTTCTTTTTCACTTTTTCTTTGAGGTGTGGACTCTATACCACCACTCCATATTCCATTTACATGTACTCACTGAGTTGTACTCATTGAACACTGTTTTCTGAGGTCAAAGCACAAGTTGAGAGGCAGGGTGCATCTAACATTGCTTTTTGACTGACTTCTACTGAATTCTGGCCTCCAGACTCTGTTATGCTGTATCTACTCTTGAAGCTGTGAATGGAGTTTTCCTTTATTTCCTTAAGTAGTTCATTGCACTCTTTTTCCCATCCAGAGAATAAGGAAGTGCTCTCTAACATACCTGTGATCCCTCTTTGTTTTAGCTTTTATGAGTAGCCCTCTGAAGGAGAGGTGGAGATAAGTTGTAGTTTTTGAACTGTAGTATTGATGCACCTCTGGCAAGACAGTGATAGAGTGAGTGGTGATGTCTTTATTGTCTTCAATTTGTCAGTTTTGTAAATCATTTACATCACATTCTCAGGTTAGTCTAGAATCAGACACCTATTAAGGTATCTCTTGCAGTAGCAGAACTTGCTTTCCTTCCTTCTATGAACAATAAATGCCAGTTGCTCTTGTGTGTTTCATAGTGCTTTTCTTTATTTTAACGTGTCAGTCATTTCCCACCAAGGTATTTCCTGATAATTATGTAACGCTTTATTGCCTTCCTCAGGTTAGTCTAGAATCAGACACCTATTCAGCTATCTCTTGCGATAGCTGCAGACGGTGTATGCGTCTGCCACCTCTTCACGCCTCTGTACCACAGAAGACCAGTGGTCGAGGTCAAGAGTCGGAGCACATCATAAACCCCTCCACCACCCACCAAGCTCATTCAACCAGTCACAAGCCAGCACACCCTGACACCGAGAGCAACCGAAACTACGTCACATTTCTTCCGGCACAAACGATGTACACGAATGCTGCTAACCTCCAACAAACTATCTGGCTTCAACAGCAGCTGTTTAGACAGGCACTGAACCGGGAGAGCACCGCACCCTCCACACCCACCACCTCAGCTCGAGGATTGCCACCCAGGGCACCTCCTCGCACACCCCATGATCAACCAGTCAAAATGGAGTGGAAAGTAAGGCATTTTATTTTTTTTTATTATTATTATTATTATTATTATTATTCTTTCTTTCTTCTTTCAACACGTCGACCGTTTCCCACCAAAGCGGGGTGGCCCAAAAGGAAAAACGAAAGCTTCTCCTTTTACATTTAGTAATATATACAAGAGAAGGGGTTACTAGCCCCTTGCTCCCAGCATTTTAGTCACCTCTTACGACACGCATGGCTTATGGAGGAAGAATTCTGTTCCACTTCCCCATGGAGATAAGAGGAAATAAGAACAAGAACTAGTAAGAAAATAGAAAAAAAAAAGCCCAGAGGGTGTGTATATATATGCTTGTACATGAATGTGAGTGTGACCTAAGTGTAAGTAGAAGTAACAAGACATACCTGAAATCTTGCATGTTTATGAGACAGAAAAAAGACACCAGCAATCCTACTATCATGTAAAATAATTACAGGCTTTCGTTTTACACTCACTTGGCAGGACGGTAGTACCTCCCTGGGTGGTTGCTGTCTACCAACCTATTACCTATTGTGTTATTATCATTATTATTATGGCATCTCCAAGACTAATAACACATTCTTAGTGATTTTAATGTGTTCTTGCATGCCAGCACAGGTGCAAGTTGTGGAGTTTAAAGCAGTTAAGTTCAGTGACAAAGTGTAGTATTAAGAGTAGCGATTAAGCGATAGAAAAAGGACGAAACAAAATAAACTCCTGACACCATAAGCCGCTCTGCCTATCTTCTGCGAGGTATGTAAATGGTGTACGTACACCTGTTCGTTTGTACATTAATGGTTTTCTTATGAAAGAAGTGATCTAATGCAGTTAGCATTACAAACTCCATTTTCTCTTATACTAACACGTCTGAAGGAGGAAAGAATGGGAAGATGTTTTCATAGCTGTAGCGAGAATACCCGCCACCACCGTCCTCCTCCACCACCACATTTGTATTGACATACATATTTTATTCATTCTAGAGTGTATATCAGCTTTTTATGTTATTTATATTGTTTATTATGTCATATTAGATGAATTGTGATAGATAAATAAGCTGTCGAGTTGATAAGATAAGATTTTTTCGGATTTTTAACCCCGGAGGGTTAGCCACCCAGGATAACCCAAGAAAGTCAGTGCGTCATCGAGGACTGTCTGTCTTATTTCCATTGGGGTCCTTGATCTTGTCCCCCAGGATGCGACCCACACCAGTTGACTAACAACCCAGGTACCTATTTGCTGCTAGGTGAACATGACAACAGGTGTAAGGAAACACGTCGAAATGTTTCCATCCGCCGGGAATCGAACCCGGGCCCTCCGTGTGTGAAGCGAGAGCTCAAGCCACCAGACCACCGGGCCAATAGCGTCATAGTGAAGTACTATTTTGTCATGCCTCCTGACAGCAGGAACGGATTAATTGGATTTACATTATTTCTTATGGGAAATATTGCTTCGAGTTTCGAATGTTTCGACTTTAGAACTAGCTCCTGGAACGGATTAAGTTTGAAACTCAGGGTTCCACTGTAGTTAGTTTAATATCTTTATTGTACTTCCCATACCCATCCTGTGGGTGGTAGTCAAAAGATTACAGAGGTTCGTACATAATCGCTCCAGGGACTGGGCTGCAAAGTTTTGATAGATGAACAAATTACAGTGGTAATGAACTATACATGTTTATACATATCTGGGTAATAATGTAATAAGTTTTTTTATGCAGACATTGGGTCACCCCAATGGAAATAAGTCACTTTGACTTTTTTGGGTTATATACCTTTGATGAGTTTCGAGAGTTTTTTTACCCTCGGTGCCTAGCCTTGGACCAGGCTAAGTAATGTACACTATGTATGATAATTGTACTTACGTGTACCTGTACCTAAATAAACTTACTTCTTCTCTAGGGTAGAGGATATAAGGACCTCAATAGAAACAAGCCACACTGCTTGACTTTCTTTGTGTCCTGGGTTGTTAAGCTTCTGTTTTTAATGATTTGAATAAAGTCTTCTTCATTATATGCTCAGGACTGCATTGCTCCTCTTGGCTTCTTGTGTCCAGGTTAATTTAGTTCTTTTGCAACTTTTTTTCCCCAACAAATACATTGTTTAAAAGTAAACCCTTGATTTAATGGACTAAAGGGGGGTAGAGGGTATCAATTAAAGCTAGTTATTCATTAAATTCGAATTATGATAATATTTTTACATGATTCTAATGGATTTAATGTACTTAGTTTTTTAAATCAGAAAATAGATCTACCCAGTTGATTGGAAGAATAACAAGGAAATTCTGGATTTAATGGACTTTGCCTGTTTTTAAATCCAAAAATCTGTTAAATTGGAGTTTGTTAAATCAATACGTACCTTACTATATTATAGGGCTCATGAGGCTAGGAGGAAGTGAGCCTGGTAGTAACCATTTAAGAAACAGGGCCAAGAGCTTTGACTTAAACCCTGCAACTACAAATATTGAGCACAAATAGGAAAGTGCACATACACACGTACATGCATGTGTATGCTTGTTCGCAGATAAATACCTCTTTATAAACTGTAAATATGTAGAAATCTCCAGACTTTCATGAAGGATTTAAGTACTATTAGTAAACTGTATGTGTAACATTACCATCCATTATCTGCAGTACTGATGTAAAATATCACAAAAATATTTATGGACGGATTCAGGGAAACTGGTTAGCCATACTTGAGTCCTGGAGGTTGAAAGCACTTGCACTCCAAAAGAGGGGTGGGGATGTGGCATTTAAGAGGTTCATCTGAAATGAGATATGAACACATTTCTGGAATGGCAATTATTGAGTGAATGACAGTGAAAGTGTTTTTTTTTTTTTTTTTTTTTTTTTTTGGTCACTGCATTGGTAGAAGACAGCTTCTGTCTCAAAAAATAATCTTGAAAAAAGTATTAGTATCTAAAATCAACTTCATTTGTGCATAGGACACATTTCAATTGCTGAAGAATAAAGGTAATACAGCCTCTCCTCACTTAGTGGACATACAGTGGTACCCCGGTTTACGATATTTTTTCATTCCAGAATGCTGTTCAAGTGCCATTACCAAACGAATTTATCCCCATAAGGAATAATGTAAAATAGACTAGTCCTTTTAGACCCCAAAAATACACTTACAAAAGCATTTAAAAAAATATACTTACATAAAAGGGCGAGTTTGGAGACCATCGTAAACCGGGGTACCACTGTACTTGTTTATGCATACTGACCAGTATGCATAAATAAGTAATGTATATTAGAGCTAATTTCCTCTATTCTGTTTTACAGTATACAGTGAACTACTGTATAACCATTTAAAAAATATACTGAAAATGTCATAAATGGTAAAAAGGTGACATTAAAACAATTTAAAAGATGGCTGACACAAACCCACTACCATTATAGTATGCTCCTCACTTAGCTTTGAATTCATTTACCAACGTAGTCTTAGGAACGGAACTCCATCATTAAGTGAGGAGAGGCTGTAATATCTTGCCTAAAACAATCCCATGGCTCAGTTGGCAATGCACTTGCCTCACACACTGAGTGTCCATGGTTCAATCCCTGGTATAGGGGGAAATGTTGGGCATGTTTCCTTACACCTGCTGTCCCTGTTCACCTAGCAGTAAGTAGGTACCTGGGTGTTAGTTGACTGGTGTGGGTCACATCCTGGGGGACAAGACTGAAGGACCACAATGGAAATAAGACAGATAGTCCTTGATGATGCACTGACTTTATTTGGTTATCCTGGGTGTCTAACCCTCCGGGTTAAAATCACAACAAATCTTATTTATTTATTAACACTTCAAAATTTACACTACATTTCATCCTGAACCATTATAAATTGTAAGTAACTTGATAATGATTAAGGATGGAACAAAAGGTCACCTAAAAAAAATTCTTTCCAAATTGCAAGTTAGTTGTGAATTTGAATTGCTATTGTAAAATTTTCTAATTTATCTAAGGAAGGATTTCATCATTTGTTTCAGTATTTGAAATGTTACAGTATACTTAGAAATTACTTATTACACAGGTGAAGAGGCGACCTGATGGAACAAGGTACATTACACAGCGACCTGTCAGGAACAAGATGCTGAAGGAGAGAGCACTCAAGATAAATGAAGAAAGAGCGGGACTCACAACAGATGATGATGCTGTGTCAGAGATGAAGGTAGGCTTATTATTATTATTATTATGTTAACATATAGGCTATCTCCCAGCAAGGCAGGGTGACCTGAAAATAAAAACGAAAGTTTTTCTTTTTAAATTTACTAACATGTACGGAAGAAGGGGTTACTAGCCTCTTGCTCCCGGAATTTTAGTTGCTTCTTACGACACACATGGCTTATGGAGAAAGGATTCTTTTTCCACTTATCCATGGAGATGAAAGAAATAAACAAGAACTATTAAGAAAATAGAAGAAAACTCAGATATACAGTGGTACCTCGGGTTACGAGTTTAATTCGTTCCAGAAGGCTGTTCGAGTGCCAATACCGAACGAATTTGTTCCCATAAGGAATAATGTAAATTAGATTAATCCGTTTCAGACCCCCAAAAATACATTTACAAAAGCACTTACAAAATTACACTTACATAATTGTTCGAGTTGGGAGCTGTTCGTATGCCAAGGTGCCACTGTACGTATTTGTATATGTACAGTGGTACCCCGAGTTTCGAACTCTCCCAACTCGACCTGTTATGTAAGTTTATTATTGTAAGTGCTTTTGTAAGTGTATTTTTGGGGGTCTGAAATGGACTAATCTAATTAACATTATTCCTTAAGGGAACAAATTTGTTCGGTAACAGCACTTGAACAGCATTCTGGAATGAAGAAAGTTCGAAACTCGGGGTACCACTGTAATTCCTTTGAATGGTCATCATGTTTTAATATGGTGTGGACACAAACACATGCAGGTGTGTGTGTATCCAGGAATGTAATTTTTTTTAATCTTCTTATCCATCATGATGCACAGCATACTTACTTAACACTCCATGATACAGTTTTGCAATTTAATATATTGCTAATTTTGTAATAATTTTTCTAACATACCGGCCATCCGCTCCTGAGGTAGTGACCCAAAAAATAGAGGAACTACATTCACTATCTCTTATTCAATCACTGTCTTGCCAGAAGCCTGCTAACATCACAGTTCAGTTGGCCCTTGAACTGCAACATCCTCACCCCTTCATAGTGCAGGCACTGTCTCTCCCACCTCCAGGACTCAAGTCTGGCTAACTGGTTTTCCTGAATCCCTTCATGAATGTTACCTTGCTCACACTCCATAATAGATAAGTATCTTTACAGATTGATAGAGCATTTATGTGTTATTTCTAAGCTCTCAAAATGCATGTGTCATATAAATGAATGCTGCAACTACAGTACATACAAAGCTGAAAAAAAAAACATTCCAGCCCTCCACCTTATTACGTTTTATACCAGCTTTATGGCAGCTCCTTGGAAAGATGTCTGTATGGGAACACTTCTTGTCTGCTTCATATTCACTACTTTGTATCATGAACACAACAAGTTTATGACATCCTCATCCTCCAGGTATTCACCAGTGTTACTATGCAATAGTAATGTAAAATATGCACACACTAATTATACCACAGAGTCCAGTGGTCCTGAACCTTCTTACACAAGTGGGTCACATTTGATGGTCAAATGTGTGATGAGGGCCACATGGTTTTGATGATACTGTCCAGTGCGGAACCTACATAAAAGTGAATTCATAATTTCACATAGGGGCTGCATCCATTTCCTAGAAAGGCAACTTGCGGCCCATGATCCGCATGTTGGGGACCTATGCCATAGACTGTAACATCTGTGAAACTTTTCCATAACTTTATGCACATTCCATTTTATATTTTCAGTTGGGAAGATACTGGAGTCGAGAGGAGCGCAAACGTCATCTGGAGAAAGAGCGAGAACGTAGACGCCGTCACGAACTCTTTCGGCGACAGCAGCAACAACAAGGTCACCATAATCCTGATGAACCCCCTTCAGCGCTGAGAACCTGCACGCTTGAAAATGGAGTCCATCAAGCACTCTGGCGTGATCACTCTATAAGAAGAAAGACTTCAGCAACGCTAGAAGCCAGTCATAAGAAATCTTCTGTATCTAGGAAGAGAGATGTAGAGGATGCAGCACATGGCCCTAGAACTCCCGTCCTTCCTCCCAACCCTCCACCACAGCAACAACCAATGAAGGGGCTTCTCTCAGTTACAACAGTCTGAAACTAACCAAGATACAATATAATATGAGCATCTTTTGTAATGAAGATATTTCAAGTTTGCATTAATGAACTGTCTTAGATAAGTGACCTGTTGAATGGTTACTATTGAAATGTTTTGACTAGGGATGTGATGGAAAACTTCACTTTCTTACAGTTGCCAGTGTTATTTTTTTATGCTGGGAAATGAATTTTGCATACAAAACAAAAGTGAGGAACATTGATTCTAATGAACCAGTACTTACATTTTAGCAAGACTAAATGAAAATAAGACTGCTGTTCATGTCAGCTTTTTGTACTTTTTCACCTGTTTGAAAACAGGAAGTTAAAATACCCATTATTCCAACACAACTTGAAAAACATAATGGCATTGCTTTAAATGTCAGAGGACCATAAGATGTCTGAATACACCAAGAAAATGATAAAATGTAGCAGAATCTTCGTTTCAAAGTGAGTGATAACACTAACAATTCATATTTCTGACAATAAATGTAAAAAAGCATTTCTATTCCCTTCCAAATTAAATTTTTTTTTTCAAGTGGAGACCCCTCCCGCTCAAAAAAAAAAAAAATGAAAATGTTTCACAAAAGATGCTCAATGAACAAGTGATGCCAAATTAATCCAGATTGTGACATGAATGTTAGAAGCTCCTCCCAGCTTCTTGTACCCAGATGTTACTCCCACACTGGAGATATAATTATTGTACATAGCTGATGGAAGCTGCTCATTGAACTCGTCCAGTTATTTTATACTCATTGTGAATGTACCGCATACTGTGTGCTTGTGTGTAAAATTTGATTATATATACAGTATTTATACGTGTGTTGCATATACTACATACATATGCGTGTGTATGTACATATGTGCATGCAGGAGAGCCAAGAGATGAGACTTGACTCCTGTAATGCTTCCTTTCCCCAGATACATTTTCACGCACACATTTTTTTACACATACACCTTTTTCTCACAATTTCTCACACATTTTCATACACACATTTTCATACACACACTTTCATACACACTTTCATACACACACTTTCATACATACACACACACAGGGCCAGGAGCTGTGACTCGACCCCTGCAACCACAACTAGGTGGAGTACACACACACAGGAGATATGACTCAGTGCCACGAGTTATGTCTCGGCCTCTGGAACCACAAATAGGTGAGTACACACACACACACACAGGAGCTATGACTCGACCCCTGCAACCACAATTAGGTGAGTACATACACACATACAGTTTTGACAAGGACAAACAACCACCAAGAATGCACTCAGTCTCATTTACACAAATAGTTGTAAGCACTACGAATTCTGTTTTTTCTCTTACTACCAGTGTATACCTTGCTTTTAGTCAGTATTAAAGAGTCATTAAAACATATTTCCCAGTAGGCAGCCATGGGTTTTCACTGGCTACATTCACACTTCAGTTCAAACCCCACCCATTCCATGGTTTAAATACAGTAAGTCCTCAACTTAGACACACTAGGGACCTCCTGAATTGTGTATAATCTTAATACAAGAAGTCTTCAACTTATACATTGGGGACCTCCTGAATTGTGTATAATATTCATAATACAAGAAGTCTTCAACTTACACATTGGGGACCTCCTGAATTGTGTATAATAATGATATTATACACAGTACATGCTGTATGACCCCTGTGGTTTAGCGCTTCTTTTTGATTGTAATAATAATAATACACAGTATAGAAGATTCTCAACATGTTTGTAAGTCAAGGACTTATTGTACTGACTTGTTATTAGCTTGATGCAACTGGAAGGAGGGTATTAGCAGGTCATTAAATGTTAGAAACTTAGAATACCGTTCTTGAAGAAAAAAGGAGGTACCTTGATGCTAGTAAAAGTCTCCAGTTCCATGGATTAAACTTAATATTCTCCCTTTCCCCAGACACTGTTCAACTCTTAGAGGGTTAGTGCTTCCTCATGAATATAGTAATGAGAATTCTGGATAACTCGACCACTGTCTTGAGCCCAAACTTCTTTGGCTTATTCAGTAGTGTATTATAGAGTGATTAAATAACAAATGCAGCACAGTAGTCCAGTGTTGTATTTTGGTGTGAGTTCCTAGAAGCCAGATGATTGAGATACATGTGACTTCTTATTGTGGAGATGTTTTGCCCAACACTACCATCACACGGACCCCAATGGAAATAAGTCACTTTGCCTGTACGATAAAGCACCTAAATTACTGGGAATGGTTGAAATCTCTTGATTTGTATTCCCTGGAATGCGGGCGAGAGAGATGCATGATAATATACACTTGGACAATCCTAGAGGGATTAGTACCAAACTTGCACACAAAAATCACTCCCTATGAAAGCAAAAGATCAGCAGGAGATGCAATGTTCCCTCAATTAAAAGCAGGGGCACCACTAGTACACTGAGAGACAACACAGTAATTGTCAGGGGCCCAAGACTGTTCAGCTTCCTCCCAGCATACATAAGGGGGGATTACCAATAGACCCCTGGGTGTCTTCAAGAAGGCACTGAATAGGCACCTAAAGTCAGAACCTGACTATCCGGGCTGTGATTCGTATGTCAGTTTGCGTGCCTCCAGCAGTAACAGCCTGATTGATCAGACCCTGATCCAACACGAGGCCTGGTCTCAGACCAAGCCGTGGGGGCGTTGACCCCCGAAACCCTCTCCAGGTATAGGTAATTTACACTATGTATGATAATTGTACTTATGTGTACCTGTGCCTAAATAAACTTACACCAGTGGCTTATCAAATAGAGAGAATAATACTGGAGGCTATGGAAGACATGAAGTAGTATGAGATAATCAGTCCCCCAGCCTTGAAAGGTGTATTTCAAGGCTGAAGGACTGATCACTTTAAACAATTACTTCATGTCCTTTATTGTCACCAGTATTATTCTTTTTATTGGACTGATAAAGCCACTGGTTGGTAAAATGTCTCCACAATAAAACACCCAAAGGTTGCACATATCTTATTCATGTACATGTCAGCTTTGTATATTATTCATATATAATTTCCAGGGGCTGCATGGCATGGCATATTGCCATCAGATATAAGAATGGAGGAACACTACAATAGGCTTATTGGCCCATTCATGGTAGGTCCTTCAGACGTGAAGACAACCACACAAGTTATAGAAACATTTCACTATGTAGAGCTTTATAAAGTTTCTTTGAAGAACAAAAATGCACAATACTGTGACTGGAACAATACACAAATAACCCACACAGGAGAGAAACTTATGACGATGTTCCAGTCCGACTTGGACCATTTACAAGTCAGTGCGACTTGTAAATGGTCCAAGTGCACTGAAACTTCATCATAGCTTCTCTCTCTCCTGTGCACAGGTTATTTTATGTAGTTTCTTTGAGAAGGTTTTCAAAGGAATAAGTAAACAGCAGTTTTTGCTGGGAGAGTGAGCATGATTGATGAGGCTCAGGGTATGTCTTGCAGGAATTATGTCATAATACTTGTTCAACACTGATTATGGGTCCAGTATACACTGGTAATTATAGTGGATAATAGGACTTGTAGCAGTGAAAGCTACATTTGTGCCAGCAAGAGAGGCCAAGTGCATATAATATGTGAGTGTATATATGCATGTGTGTATGAGTGCATAAGTGCATGGATGTATGTGTTGTGCATTTGGAAAAATGACATCTTTGTGAGCTTGATCATAAGGTGTGGACCAGGGTAAATCAGAAGCACCTCTGGTGTTTGTGATCCAGCCCATTTAGAATTCATTGAACATAGTGACTCCAGCATTATACTATGGCTTTTGTAAAAATTAGTCAAATTCCAGGGAAAATCCAGTTGTATAATTGGTGAAATGAATCTAGAGAGATACACCTAGTTGCTTGTAATTTTAAATGATTCACAAGTACAGCCGTACATATCCCAAATAATGACCCTAGTCTCCTTTCCCCCCCCCCTTTTTTTTTTTTTTTTTTTCCTTCAATAAAGGGCAGTGCCATGATGCTGGTGAAGGGCTCTTGATCCAAGAAACTGGAGCTACCCTCTTCCTTGAATCAAGCTTGATTACCTCCCATTACCATGGCGCTATATTACCCCTGGGGGTTTAGCGCCTCCCAGTGATTATAATAATCTCCCCAAATGGTTTTGACGTTTGTATACTACTCTGTATTGATGTAAATTTGTGTATAGTAAAAAAAGCTTTATATTGCCTATGGCCATTCAAGAATATGTTATGCTTTAAAATAAAATTATTAATATTAAATTTGAACTGACTCTTTTATTATTTTTTCTGGTGTGTTTTCAGAGGTACAGTGTAAGGATGTGGTGTCTCCATGGTCCACCAGCCAGTGGTACAGTGTAGTTATATGGTGTCTGCTTGTTCTACCAACCAATGGTGCAGTGTAGGAATGTGGCATCCCAGTGTTACAGTGTAGGAATGTGATTATTCCTTGGTCAACCAACAGATGATAGTGTAGGAATGTGATGATCCCAGCCACACCCAGTGGTTCAGTGTAGGTATGTAATAAGTCCATGGTCCACCACCTTGTGGTACAGTGTAGGGATGTGGTGACATGATCCACCAGCCAGTGGTACAGTATAAAGATGCTGAGGTAGCTCCAGTAGATTTTTATAGGAGAGGCTTTAGAGGGGAAGTCTAGTTGGGAGAGAAGGACTTGGATTGAAGCAGTGTTGTTTTTATTATTAGTAGTAGTAGCAGTTCTCCATGGGGAAGTGGAACAGAATTCTTCCTCCGTAAGCCATGCGTGTCGTAAGAGGCGACTAAAATGCCAGGAGCAAGGGGCTAGTAACCCCTTCTCCTGTATATATTACTAAATTTAAAAGGAGAAACTTTTGTTTTTCCTTTTGGGCCACCCTGCATTGGTAAGATATGGCCAGTTTGTTGAAAGAAGTAATAGTAGTAGTTTCGTAGAAGTAGTAGTAGTAGTGGTTTTTAATGGACGTGCTGTTGGAGAGCAAGCATAGTAACTTTTATGAAAGAATTCAGAGACACCTGTTTTCAGACTTAAGTCCTGGAGGTGAGAAGGGCTGTGCCTGTACTTTGAAGAAGGGATAGGGATGTTGCAGTTTGAGGGTAATCTGACTGTGATGTCAGCACAATTCTGGAAAGACAGTGATTGAGTTAATGTATTTTCTTTGAGTCACCACTGTTATTTTTATTTGGGAATCTGATGGAATTTTAGGGAGGCTGCAGAGTCCCTTGGCACTATTCTTGTAGAGATGTGACCCCATTCTCCACCACTAGTGGTACAGTGCATGGATGTAGAGGCATGGTCAACCACTAGGTGGTGTAAACATCTATACTTTCTCAGAAAAAACGATAAAGTATCGTATGTACATAGTACATACAATACCAATCAAGTTAGACATAATCAGATTTCATCTAAGGAAAGATGGTAGTTCTAATTCCATGGATCACTAATCTTCATCAAGTTGAAGATTAGTTTAAGAACTCTAGTAAATCTTCACTGTCAGTTGTCATGTCTAGCTAAGTTGGCACTGCCTGGTTTGAGCTGCCTTTCTAGGATTTTTGAAAGGGGTGTGCTGATGCTAGTGAAGGACTCATTAACGAGCAAATTAAACCTAATCTCTTCTTCCCTGAATCAAACCTGATTACCTCATTTGCCAGGTTAGGGTATGTAGGAGAGAAGGGATTATTTTTCAATAAAAGTAGGTCATAGATTCGGTGTGTAATAAGATAAGAGATGTTCAGATTTTTAACCTGGGGGAGGTTTAGCCACCCAGGATAACCTAAGAAAGTCACTGCATCATAAAGGACTGTCTTATTTCCACTGGGGTCCTTCAGTCTTGTCCCTCAGGATGTGACCCACACATCAACTAACACCCAGGCACCTACTTACTGATAGGAGAACAGGGACAGCAAGTGTAAAGAAACATGCCCAATGTTTCCACCCATGCTGGGATTGAACCACAGAAACTCGCTGTGTGAGGCAAGTGTTCAGCTATCTGAGCCATGGGACACCATGATTGCTTAATGTATTGTTGGAAGGGTTGTACAAGAAGTTAATGATCCGTATAGGCTTAGCACTTTTCTATCAACATAATGTGCTTGTAGGATTGGAGTCCTCTCTTCTTTTGTGGGCATGAGAAGGACTCACTTTCTACCTGCCTATATAAGGAGCCAGGAGACAGAAGGACGAAAATCTGTCTCAGAAAGAAATCCTTCACTCTAAGAGAAAACTGGCAGATCCAAAACTATTTTCCTCATGTTTTGACTTTCAGAGGACTCATGATGGAAGGACCTGGGGCTTTATGACCCCAGTGGACATAGCACTTCCTTGTGAATGTAATAATAATGTTTCTAAAATATTTCATGGAGAGCATTCCTTCCTTTATTAATGCCAGGTTGTGTGAATAATACAAAATATGCAGTTTATTAACACATTCCACCCACTACGATAAATATCATGGGAGATGAAAAATCTCAATAGATGTCATAAACCACATATTTTGACTTACATATTTGTCAGTATAATTTACTAATGATACAAATAGCGCCAAGTTATGTAGGAAAGTACAAGTGAACAAAAGTGTTGGTAATTTCAAACGGAAGTAACCTTGTCTGATGAGGAATGACCATAAACTTTTTTGGAAGGAAATCTCTTGTATCTGATGAGGGAGAGTTGAAACCTCTCTCTCTCTCTCTCAAGTTTCTTTTAATCAGGGTAAATGCTAAGACAGAGAGTAGGATTGCAAATGAGCAAGGAGGCTTTAGAGTGGGTAGGGGATGTGTAGATCAAGTGTTTACATTGAAGCATATATGTGAACAGTATTTAGATAAAGGTAGGGAAGTTTTCATTGCATTTATGGATTTAGAAAAGGCATATATAATAGAGTGGATAGGGGAGCAATGTGGCAAATATTGCAAGTGTATGGAATAGGTAGTAAGTTACTGAATGCTGTAAAGAGTTTATGAGGTGGTGAGGCTCGGGTTAGGGTGTGTAGGAGAGAGGGAGATTACTTCCCGGTAAAAGTAGGTCTTAGACAGGGATGTGTAATGTCACCGTGGTTGTTTAATATATTTATAGATGGGGTTGTAAAACAGGCAAATGCTAGGGTGTTGGGGAGAGGGGTGGGATTAAATTATGGGGAGTTAAATGCAAAATGGGAGTTGACACAGTTACTTTTGCTGATGATACTGTGCTTATGGGAGATTCTAAAGAAAAGTTGCAAAGGTTAGTGGACGAGTTTGGGAGGGTGTGTAAAGGTAGAAAGTTAAAAGTGAACATAGATAAGAGTAAGGTGATGAGGGTATCAAATGATTTAAATAAAGAAAAATTGGATATCACATTGAAGAGAGGGATTATGGAAGAAGTAAATGTTTTCAGATATTTGGGAGTTGACTTGTCAGCAGATGTGGTTTATGAAGGATGAGGTTAACCATAGAATTGATGAAGGAAAAAAGGTAAGTGGTGCGTTGAGGTATCTGTGGAGACAAAAAATGTTATCCATGGAGGCAAAGAAGGGAATGTACGAAAGTATAGTGGTACCAACACTCTTATATGGGTGTGAAGCATGGGTTGCAAATGCTGCAGCGAGGAGGCAGCTGGATGCAGTGGAGATGTCCTGTCTAAGGGCAATGTGTGGTGTAAATATTATGCAGAAAATTCGGAGTGTGGAAATTAGGAGGTGTGGAGTTACTCAAAGTATTTGTCAGAGGGCTGAAGAGGGGTTGTTGAGGTGGTTTGATCATTTAGAGAGAATGGATCAAAGTAGAATGACTTGAAGAGCGTATAAATCTGTAGGGGAAGAAAGGCGGGGTAGGGGTTGTCCTCGAAAAGGTTGGAGGGAGGGGGGTAAAGGAGGTTTTGTGGGTGAAGGGCTTGGACTTCCAGCAAGCATGTGTGAGTGTGTTAGATAGGAGTGAATGGAGACGAATGGTTTTTGGGACCTGGCGAGCTGTTGGAGTGTGAGCAGGGTAATATTTTGTGAAGGGATTCAGTTAAACCAGTTAATTGATTTAGTTGAACTTGAGTCCTGGAAATGGGAAGTACAGTGGTACCCCGACTTACGATATTTTTTCATTCCAGAATGCTGTTCAAGTGCCATTACCAAACGAATTTATCCCCATAAGGAATGATGTAAAATAGACTAGTCCTTTAGACCCCAAAATTACACTTACAAAAGCATTTAAAATAAACTTACATAAAAGGGTGAGTTTGGGGACCATCGTAAGTCGGGGTACCACTGTACAATGCCTGCACTTTAAAGTAGGGGTCTGGGATAGTGACAGTTGGGAGGGACTTATTCTCAGCTGTCGTATCTGAGCATCTCTACAAAGACAGTGATTATGTATGAGTGAGGTGAAAGTGTTGAATGATGATGAAAGTATTTTCTTTTTGGGGATTTTCTTTTTTTTTGGGTCACCCTGCTTCGGTGGGAGACGGCTGACTTGTTGAAAAAAAAAAATGCTGAACCTTAAGGGGGTCTTAAAGTGCCTGGAGAATAGAATTTATTGAGGTTCAATCCAAGGAAGAGGAGGATAAGTCCAGTTCCTTGGATCAAGAGCACCTCATTTTGGAAAGCTATCAGTCTGATGAAGGAAGACCATAAATTATTATTATAATAATCAAAAGAAGCAAAGAAGACCATAAATGATCTTGCGATGTTGGGGATTCTAAGATCGTGATCCCCACAAGGAAGGTGCCTTGATACCATTGAGAGGGGCTCTTGATCCAATTTACTGGACTCATCCTCCCTTGGATCAAACCTAATTGCCTCACATTTCCCAGGCACTATATGACCTCTAAGGGTTTAGTGCTTCCCCAGTTAAAATTAAATAAAGTGTTAGTGTCTGTGAAGGGTTCTTTATCCAAGGAACTGGAACTATCTTCTTCAAGAATAACCCTAGTGGTTTAGCACTTCTTTTTGATTATAATAATATAATTTTTCAAGAATATAAGAACAGTGAAGGACTACAGTAACTTTACTGGCCCAGTTCATTCCCACCACCCACCTATCATATTTTCTGGCATATAAGGTGTGTTTTTTTTTCCAACAAAAAGTCATGGAAAAATCAGTCTGCACCTTATATGCTCAAGGTCAGGGTGCTGTATAACCCCTGTGGTTTAGCGCTTCTATTTGATTATAATAATAATCAAGGTCAGGGTCAAGGGTAGGCTTTGTGTTACACTTTAGCAGTTGTTTACTAACGTTTCATTACAACTGCTTGGAAACATCATCTTATATGTTCATGCGCCTTATGTGCCAGAAAAACATTATATACTTTTTTTGCTTTAACATAGCAGCCGTCTCCCACCAAGATAGTGACCCAAAAAAGAAGAAACTTTTTCATAAAGGGTTACTAGCCACTTGCTCCGGCATTTTCCATGCTTCTTACGACATGCATGGCTTACGGAGGAGGGATTCTTCTCCACTTCCTATGGAGTCTTGTATACCTGCCCAACTTGTATTTAAAGCTTCCCTCATGAGAGATGCCTTCATGCTAGTGAGGAGCTATTTAACCAAGGAATAAGATCTGCCATTCACTTCCTTTGATCAGCCTTGTATACCTCCATTAACCCAGGTACTGTATGCCTCCTATGGGTTTAGCACTTCCCCTTGAATGTAATAATATTTAAAGCTATATAAAGTTCTACCCGTTGGCAACAACGCTGGTCTGACCTGCTAAATAACAAACTTCATTCTATTAAACCGAGTATAGGTTTCTGGCCCTCTTCTTGTCACCAATGTCGAGGTTGGGAGACTACACTCTCCCGTCTTCGCATTGGCCACACTCGTCTTATGCACGGGTATCTCATGGAGAGGCTCCCTGCCCCTCTCTGTGAGCATTGTCAGGTTCCAGTGTCTGTTTGACATATTCTGTTGGACTGTCCACTTTATCAACGAGCGCGCAGAATTTACCTCCAACGGCGTCTTCACTCTGCGGCCCTTTCTTTTCCTTCCCTTCTTGCTGATGGACCCTCCTTTAATCCTGACTCTCTCGTTGACTTTTTAACAGAAACTGACTTACTATACAAACTCTGAAGATTATACCTTTAGCACCTCCCTCAGTCCCTTCTACCTCGATCTCTTGCTACCCTCTATCCCTGCACTATCCACTGTCCTGCTGCACTCCATACCCTACTAATCATCCATACAACCTTACAACCCATTCTCCCTGCATCCTGCAATAACCTGCAGCGCTGTATGACCCCTGTGGTTTAGCGCTTCTCTTTGATTATAATAATAATATATAAAGTTCTTGTCTCAGTGATGCTACCTAGGAGTTTGTTTCATTTATCTACATCTCTGTTGCCAAACCAGTACTTCCCTATATCCACTTGAAATCTAGATTTCTCCAGCTTAAATCCATTGCTTGGAGTCCAGGCTTGATTAGATATTTTCAACACTATTTTTTATCCCACCAAGGTAGGGCGACCCAGCAAGGAAGAAAACACTTTCATTGTCACTCATACAATCATTGTTTTGCCAGAAGGGTGCTGACATCATAGTTCAGAATAGTGTACCATCCAAACTGAAACATCCCCATCCCTCCTTCAGAGTGCAGGCACTGTCTCCCCCATCTCCAGTTTGGCTAACCAGTTTCCCCAAATCCCTTCTTAAATGTTACCTTGCTCACACTCCAAAACACATCAAATCATAAAAGCCACTTGCTTCCACTCCTAATATGCTCACACAAGCCTGTTGGATGTTCAAGCCCTACTACTCAAAAACCTCCTTTGCCCCCTCCCTCCAACCTTTCTATAGGAAAGCACATGGGAGACAGGATTTGGAAGTCTACACTGAGGTTATATGTTAAGATTTATTTGAAGTTGATAACTATTTAGAAATGTCCTCAACTTCATAAAAATAAAATACATATAACGAAATTACACACTAAACCTATATGGTACATACAGCACCTTCATAGGAAAGATTTCTGAAACATGGGATCAGCTTTGTCATCCTCTAAATGTTTTCCAGGAATTTATGTCCAATTTGTAATTTGGAGACCAAAAATGAGCAGTATAATTTAAATGAGGCTTTACTAAAGATATATTGTTGAATAATATAACCTGAGGACTTCTAAACAAAGAAACAACTTTATTTCCATGAAGTGGAGTACAGTATACAGTTGACAATACAGTAATTGACATGTGTAAACTATTACAAAGAAAGCCCCCTGTTATACAGAGCATATTGAGCAGCCTTGAAATTAACTTAAAATTACTAGACAGATGAGATATATTGTTTTCAATTCAATTCAACTTTATTTCTGATAATATTACAAAGTGAGGTTTACATTTTTTATGGTGTTTGTACATTTTATGAATAATTATTACAAAAGGCCAATAGTAAGTCTTATACTAGATCTTACTCTATAGTGACACAATAATTATACTGGTATTAAGGTTAGATAATTGTAATGATTAACTAGGTTTACAAAATTGAGGTATGTAGTTAAAATATTTAAGAATTTAAAAGTTAGTTTATATATTAATGGAAATGATGCCGTGTTGGCATGATAGTTTCTATATTGGAGTGTCTTAGGCAAACTTATGATTAGCCTAAGAATTATGAAGCAATAGTTGTAGTATTTGAATTTTGTTTACAGTCATGTGCAAATTAAGGGAAATCACAGATATCAATAAGTGTATTTTGCTGTGGATATGTGCAAGATAAAGTAGTTTTCATGTGGTTAGCTACCGGTTGGGTGCGTAAGTGAGATAAGATGTTTTTTAACGGTTTTCAGGCAGGGAGTTTTCAGGCAGAGTTTTCAGGCAGGTTCCAGATTTTAGGCCTTTTTATGTACATTGAATTTTTGTATAGATTTAGCCGGACACGGGGAATGTCAAAGAGATGTTTGTGTCTGGTATTATGTCTATGGGTCATATGTGACAACTATCAAGAAAGTGTTTTAGTTCAGGGTTAATGTTGGAATTTATGGTTCTATAAATGTAGATTGCAGAGTAGTAAGTGTGGATGTTCTGAACAGTGAGTAAGTTTAGGTCTTTGAAAAGTGGGGGGGGGGTGTTGCCTAGCATTGGATTGTGTGATAATTCTTACTGCAGCTTTTTGTTGGGTTATTAATGGCTTTAGGTGGGAAATTGCTGTTGATCCCCAAGCAAAAATGGCATATGTGAGGTAGGGATAGATGAGTGAATAGTATAGTGTGAATAGGGCTGATTGTGGTACATAGTAACATATCTTAGAGAGGATCCCCACAGTTTTGGACACTTTCTTTATGTGTTGGATATGAGTGCTGAATTTCAGGTTGCTGTCGAGGTGAAGGCCCAGGAATAATTTGCCCTCATTATGTTTAGCAATAGGAGTGTTATTGATCTTAATGTTTAATTGTGCATCACCTGCTCTGTTACCAAACATAATATAGAAGGTCTTATCAGTGTTGAGTGTAAGTTTATTGGGTGTCATCTATGTAGATATTTTTAGTAATTTGTTGTTAACATTGGTGTTGAGCATGGCAAGATTTGGGTGGGAGATGACATAAGTCGTGTCGTCAGCAAAGAGTATTGGTTTCAGGTGTTGTGATACATTGGGAATATCATTGACGTATATTAGATTACTAGAATGGTATAGTTTGCTATATTTGATTTTGAAGTACTGTGACAGTTGGTACATATATGAAGTAGTATGCTATTTGAGATCTTGTATAATAATTTGGTATAACATTTGTGTCAGGGAAAACTGTGATAAAAGATATACAGTGGACCCCTGAGTTTCAATCACCTCAAAACTTGAACAATTATGTAAGTGTATTATTGTAAATGCTTTTGTAAGTGTATTTTTGGGGGTCTGAAATGGACTAACCTACTTAAGGGAGCAAATTCGTTCGGTAATGGCACTTGAACAGCCTTTTGGAACGAATCATGGCCGAAACTCGGGGGTCCACTGTACAGTGGACCCTCGGTTAACGAATACCCCGGAAATCGTGCAATTATGTAAGTATAATTTTGTAAGTTCTTGTGGAAGTGTATTTTGGGGTCTGAAATGACTAACCTCGTGAAATTTCCTTAAGGGAGTAAATTCGTTCGGTAATGGCACTTGAGCAGACTTCAGGAGTGAAGTTTTTACGAAACTCGGGGGTCCACTGTATTTGGTTACTACATATTTTCAAGCATTGGTGATAGTGTGAACATCAGTATGCATGTTAATATGATATGGATTGACAGAGTAGCAATTGAGATATCAGGTTTAAACATAATTTGTCTATGCATGATTTAAGTCAGATTGAGATGTTCTTTGACTAAATTTATGAAGTAGGTGGTTGAAGGGAAACTTTTTGCATCTTCTGGGAGGGAGTTTCAAGTTTTAGGACCCTTTATTTGCATGAAGCGGTTTTTTGTAAGTACAATATCAGAGATATTGACCTTATTTCTTGTATTGTATCTGTGTGTTCCATTGCAGCTCTCCAGGAAGGGTTTGAGTGTTGGTTTGAAGTTTGTTCTGAGTGTCCTGGATATGTACAGTGCCCAGCAGTAAGTGTGAATGTTTTGTGTGATGAGTAAGTTGTGACTTCAATAATAGGGGTGTGTGTGTTATCTGGAACCTGATTGGGTGATTATTCTAACAGTTGATTTCTGTTGGGTGACAGTGGGTTTTAGGTGATTTGCTGTAGTAGATCCCCAGGCATACATACCGTGAGACAAGGATACCTGGAGCATACCTGGAGGGGTTTTTGGGGGTCAGTGCCTCCACGACCCAGTCTGTGACCAGGCCTTGTGGTGAATCAGGGCCTGATCAACTAGGCTGTTACTGCTGGCCGCACATAAACTGACATACGAGCCACAGCCCAGCTGGTCAGGTACCGACTTAAGTCTCTGTCCAGTGCCTTCTTGAAGACAGGTGACAGATAGTTTAGAGAGTAGTACAAATTGAGTTAGGTTGTTTGGGGAACAAAGTTGCACATATTTTTTAATAGAATGCCCATAGTTTTGGAAGTTTTCTTAGATGTGCGTTGATTGCGAGTGTTGAACTGAAGGTTGCAGCCAAGGTACTTTTTTTTTTTTTTTTCTTCAACAAGTTGGCCGTCTCCCACTGAGGCAGGGTGCATATATCAATAAAAACCCCTCTTATCTTTTTATGAGGGAGGGAATTATTTTTATGTTGAAATGGGTATGTTTAGCTTTATTCCCAAACATGTAGGTCTTGTTTGCATTGAGATTCTTTCTCGGTTGCCAGCCAGGTAGAAATCATTAAGAGCTCCTCATTCACTGTGTTGTTGAAGACAACAGGATCTGGATTAGATATGACAAATGTTGGCATCTGCAAATGGGACTGGTTTAAGTTACTGAGAGGCCTTTAGTAGGTCATTGATGTAGGTGAGAAATAATAGTGGCTAAAGGACACTACCCTGAGGAGCTCATATGTTGATAGTTTAAGTTAATGAGGCAGTGTCATTGAGTGTCACATGCTAGCATCTGTTAGTAAGGCAGGACTTTATGTGAGAGCATGTTCTCTGAGACCATAATGCTTTAGTTTCAGCAGCAAGATAATGTGGTTTACAGTGTCAAATGCTTTTCTTAGATCAGTAAAAAGGCCCATTGGATATTCATTTTTTTTCAAAAGCTGAGTAGACTTGAGTTTAGCATCTTAATGATAGCATCGTTAGTACTTTTAACTGGCTTGAAGCCAGACTGTCAGGGGTTAAGAATATTGTGTTTAGTGATAAATGCATACCAGGTATATTTATATTACAGCATATTTTCCAAGAGTTTAGACTAATGGCAAGCTAAAGATTGGTCTATAATTGATATCAATTGGGTCTCCTCCTAGCTAGTATTATTACATTCATGGGAGTGCTAAATCCATAGGGGTCATACAGTGCCTGGTGGAGCGAGAGATATTCAGGCTTTATCCAGTGTTAAAGAAAAAAAAACAGGTCTAATTTAGTAGATCAAGGAACCTTCCTTTACAAGCCTACAAAAATATATTAGGGAAAGAACAAAAAGGCACAATACCGTGACTGGAACAATACACAAATAACCCACACATAGGAGAAGCTTGTGACAACGTTTCGGTCTCACTTGGTGTAAGTCAGGCTGAAACATCGTCATAAGTTTCTGTGTGGGGGTTATTTGTGTTTATGCTTTGGTTTCAAGTTAATTAAGCAGCATTACATCTTTTTTATTAATAGTGGCATACTCGCTTTATTGCCTGTTTTCTTTTCTAGTGCATTATTAGAATCATAACTAAGTGCTCAACCCACAAGGGTCATACGGTGCTGTTCTAGTGCATTAACTATTGAGCTTTGTAGAATTTGTTGAGGACAGGTAGAGGGAGTCTTTTAAACTGACACTGAGGTAGTCTATACACACACAACCTGCACATATAAAAAAGAGAGGAGCTTACAACGATGTTTCGGTCCTGTGTGTTAGTGTGACTTTGTAAATGGTCCAAGTCGGACCGAAACGTAGTCGTAAGCTCCTCTCTTTTTTATATGTGCGGGTTGTGTGTGTAAAACGTCGAAATATGCAATAAAATACCATTTTAGCACATTTTTCTGAGATTTTTAAGTTGCATGTATTTTTTGAAATATAATATGAAATATTCTATAATAATATTGATTTTTATACATTTTAATGGGATTTTTTAAAAAAATATGTGAGGTAGTCTCTAATTTGAGGAGCATTATTATTATAATCATAATAAAGCGCTAAACCCACCAGGGACATACAGCGCTGCAACCTGAGCAATAATTTGGGATTTTGCTGCAATATTTTTCTACTGGTGTGGGTCACATCTTGGGGACAAAATTTACCTAATTTACCCGAATGCACTACACAATAAGGGCTTTTTATATAGTATGTCAATAATGTCAACTATGATCTGTAGAAGTTATATCATGTACCTGTAGAAATAAAGATTATTATTATTAGGTTTACAGTACCAGGTGGAGGCAATATGCCGACAATGAAAAAAAAAAATGCAGGAGTTATTTATTTGTACAACTTTTTACCCAACACTGGGCATTTTCAAGAACATAGCAGATACAAGAGACAATAACATATATTGTCCTTGTGGAGCAACCTCCAACACTGCAACTGTTTGATTATAATAAACACTGCAGAGAGCAGTATCCACCAGTGTTAGTGAGATTGTTAAAGGCCACCAAAGCTTGCGTCATGTTGTTGTTGGGTTTTAAGGGCTGTGTTGGCTTGTGCCGTATGATCCGTGCTCCCAGAGGTATCAATCAATTTACTTTATTTCTGATAATATTACAAAGTGGGGTTTGCATATGTTATTTAGATATTTTATGAAGTAAGTGATTAAATATTCCTTACTGCCCAACCTGACCTTGGGAAAGGAATACGTCGCACGTAAAATATGAGCACGAATCCTCATCCTCATTATAATAATGATATAACTAAAGTCCTGTGCCGCCAACATTAGCGATCGGAAAGGACCATTGCAAACCTTCAGTCCTCGCGCCTCACACGGAGTGTCCGTGGTTCGATTCCTGCTGACACGTGAAAAGCTGGGCGGGTTTCCTTAGTAAGTAAATTTATTCTGGTACACATAAGTACAGTTATATAAATTACCATACACAGCAGAACATGTGTAGATTTCCTAGAATAACCCCAAAAAAGTCAAAGTGACTTATTTCCATTGATGTCTGTGGTCACCTAACAGTAAATATCTAGATGTTAGTCGACCTGTGTGGGTCGCATCCTGGGGAAACAAGATTAAAGGACCACAATGGAAATATAACAAATGGTTCTCGATGATGCACTGACTTTCTTGGGTTACCCTGGGTGGCTAACCCTCCCATCCCCCGGGTTAAAAAGAATCTTAAAACTTGTAACACTGAACCCGTAGAGATCATAGACTACTTAGGAAATAGGTAAATTTACTATATAAAATATTTTCAGTAGTTTAAAATTATATACCAGGCTTAAGTAAAGGACTTATTCCTTCCCCAAAGAAATATTTATTTCTGCATTCCCGTGGCTTACTTGGTAGCGCACTTAGCTCACTGAGTATCCGTGGTTCGAGCCTCCGGCATGGGTGGAAACGTTGGGCAGGTTTCCTTACATTTGCCTCTGTTCACCTACCAGTAAGTAGGTACCTGTGTGTTGTGTGTGGCATCCCAGAGAATGATAGTATACCTTAGATAGGGCTGGGCTTTCAAATGAGCAGAGGTAAGATAACAACTCTTAGCCTCTAAAATTGATGTGGATTTTTTTACGGTTATAAGGGAAGCCAGTCACCGACTCACATGGGGTGTAGGCGTCCGGCTCGCGAGGAAAGAAAAAAAAATACATAAAATACTAGAAAACGCCATTTTTTCAAAAAGAACATTATCAGTATGTTTATAAAGAATTTTAAACACTAAACCCGTGAGGGGGTCATACAACACTTGGGGAATGGGAGGTAATCAGATCTGATCCAAAAAAATACACCATAAGTCTGTCCACTTTGTAACTTGTCATGATTGTGACCAGATCTACCTGAGTTCATTACCTTTGTAACTTGCTCAGCTATCAAAACTTTGAGGCCCAGTCCCTGGACCCTTATGTACCTCTGTAATCTTTTGACTACCGCCCACAGGATAATATGGGGTGCATAATAAAGATAGTTAACTAGTGTGTTGTTTAGCGCTTCTATTTGATAATAATAATAATAATAATAATAATAATAATAATAATAATAATAACTAGTGTGTTCCGGGGGTCACTGCCCCCGCGGCTAGGTACATGACCAGGCCTCCTAGTGGATCAGTTCCTGATCAACCAGGCTGTCTCCAACATCAAAACACTCCTCCAAGGACACCCCATGGAAATAAGTCAGTCTCACTTTTTTGGGTTATCCTAGGTAATTTACACTATATATGATTATTGTAATTATGTGTACCTGTGCTCAAATAAACTTAAACCTCTCCTAGGTGAGAAAAGGCAGGTCTCTAAAAGAGGTTAACTCGACCTTTTCAGGTCTTAGCTTACCAAACAAATCACCAAGTTAAGTAATTAAGTTAATTATCTAATTGAACTATGTAAGCGGTTATAATTATAATTGTCATTTGGTTCTTTGAACAGGATAATGTATTTCTAAAGATTATTATTATTATTATTATTATTATTATTATTATTATTATTATTATTATTATGTTGGTCATAAGCGCTAAAGTAGTGGAGTTATACAGCACCTGAAAAATGAGGGGCATTCAGGTTTAATCCAAGGGAGAAGGTAGCTCTAATTCCTAGGACCGAGAGCCCTTCAGCATCATCAAGGGACCTCCTTGGAAGGCGAATATAATAAATCTGGTTAAAGATACAGTACCTCATATTATTATTACTATTATTGTAAAGGGGGGAGGGGGTTGCCTTGGTGCCGATGGAGAGGTTTGAGGCCTTTCGGTTCTGAATTGAACGTTTTTCAGAAGCTAGATGGTCAGGTAAATGAGTTGAAATAAATATATATATATATATAAAACTCCGGAAAGACATTATATAAGACGAATTAGGAATAGAAACATCAAAGTCGTGGTAAGCATTGTTTAATATCCAAGTATCTTTATACATTATTCAAACGTATTAAGTATAACACTCCATTATTAATGCTAAATCATTGAGCACAATTACCATGCAGAAAAGGTGGTCTGTATAAATTCAAAATGTATCAAGGGTACACAGATAAACTAAAGAATTTTTCAATATATAGCCTAACATTTATACTAATATAAATGATTATATTCATCAATAAAATGCATTATTATGTGAACTAAATATATTTAATTGAATTGATTAATAACAGAAAACTAAATGGTTATAACTGTGACCATTATTTTTAAAGGGGGGGAGAGGTAAGCCAGCGGAAGGCCTCGGTCAAATGACCAAAAGCTCCAGCTGCGGGTTATCATATGACTTAAAACCCGTGTCAGGAAACACTCGTCCTGTTTCCTGACAAACCTTACCTAACTTAACGTGTTCAGTTCAGGTCTCATAAGAGAGTACAGGGACTTTAGAGATGGCAAGGTCCAACCTCTTCCATGTTGCTGTCAGAACTATGCTATCTCAAATATATTAAGAAAGGTATAAAAGTTTATTTAGGTAGTGGTACACACAAGTACAATTATCATACGTAGTGTAAATTGGTAAATTAGACATATGCAACACTTGGGTATCTTTATTGAGGAAACGTTTCGCCACACAGTGGCTTCATCAGTCCATACAAAGGAGAATCGTGAAGAACAGGAGGAGTGTGAGGTTGTCAGTCCCTCAATCTTGAGTCGATGTTGTCAGTCCATCAATCTTGAATTACCTAGGATAACCGCCCAAAAATCTAAATGACTTACTTCCATCGGGGTACTTGCAATATCTTATTATTCAAACCTTAAAATTTAAAATAGGTAAGAAACTGTGAAGGTCAGTTACAATAAAAGGAGATGCAATAGGAATTAAGTACTCTGAGCTATTTACATTATCATAATCCTAGGTAATCTACACATATGCTGCTATGTATAATAATTAAATTATTATTATTATTATAATCAAAAGAAGCGCTAAACCATATAATAATTAAAGTAATTGTATTTGTGTACCTATACCTGAATAAACTTACAATAATAGGTACACGAATGATAACCATAGAAGATATGTTGTTTATTTCAACCCATTTACCTGACCACCTAGTTTTTAAAGAAGAGAAACAGCTATTTGTTTCGTGATACTCATTTTGATAATAATAGACGGCATTTTTCCATTGAATAGTATTAATCTGTGACCTTGACAAGTCCTGCAGCTGAGTACAACTGAGAGTTGCGTCACGTGTAGCGTGGTCACGTGACCGATCAGCTGTGAAGAGCTGCCAGCTTCCCTCCAGAAAACGTATCATGTTCACGTGCTGACGGGATGATTACACTAACCAGGAGAGTTAATAACCTTTTAGGAAGATATGTGAATCAAATCTTGATATTTATGGGTACCAGGTAATGACTAATACTATGAGTTATAAAGCAGCCTTTGAGGAGGAATTGCATACAGCATTAAAATATCTTGGCCAAAAATATGATATGGCATTTTCGAGGACGACGTTGACCAATGAGAAAACAGCTTTGGATGGCAGCCGACACTGGGTTCCAGTAATATTCTGGGCGCCGGTTAGTTCTACCTGAACCTGTGTCTAAGAAGGGTTGTTGGCCAACACAAGGTCCTCCTAGTAATGTACGCTTGTCTAAACTCAAAGTATAATGTCATAATATGATAAATTATTTACCGTGAACACGATACGTATTGCATAATTCATACACTTTAAAATCTTAGTGATCATAAGGTGAAGAAAACAAAAGAGCATCGTGTTTAGCAATCTAAAGGCTTTTATTATATACAATTGATTCTTTATAAAGCATTAGGTTCTATTTTAATCTATTTCAGAAGCTAACGTGCACAATTATTTAATATTTTATTAATCGCCAGCGACATTTCCCGAGAAATTGGATTGTTTATCTTGACTCGAAGTCGTCGGGGAAGCACGACGGTGTTTAAAAAGGAATAGTTTCATTCCTCCTGTGCGTTCAGTGACGATGGCAAATTCTTCTTCAGATAACTCTGCCAACGACACGGTAAATACTGTTGTTGTGTCTATGTTGAGTGTGTTGACAGCTGCATGAGTGATGAGAGATGAGTTGAGTGCTGCTCATGCGCACAGACACTGCTGTTTCACCTTGCTGTCACCTTGGCTGCTGCTGATCAGCTCTGCTGCTGCTGATCAGCTGTACTGCTGCTGCTGATCAGCTGTACTGCTGCTGCTGATCAGCTGTACTGCTGCTGCTGATCAGCTGTACTGCTGCTCCTGCTGATCAACTGTACTGCTGCTCCTGCTGATCAGCTCTGATGCTGCTCCTGCTGATCAGCTCTGGTGCTGCTCCTGCTGATCAGCTCTGGTGCTGCTCCTGCTGCTGATCAGCTCTGATGCTGCTCCTGCTGATCAGCTCTGATGCTGCTGCTCCTGCTGATCAGCTCTGATGCTGCTACTCCTGCTGATCAGCTCTGATGCTGCTGCTCCTGCTGATCAGCTCTGATGCTGCTGCTCCTGCTGATCAGCTCTGATGCTGCTGCTGCTCCTACTGATCAGACTTGATGCTGCTGCTGCTCATGCTGATCAGCTCTGATGCTGCTGCTGCTGATCAGCTCTGATGCTGCTGCTGCTGATCAGCTCTGATGGTGCTGCTGCTGATCAGCTCTGATGCTGCTGCTGCTGATCAGCTCTGATGCTGCTGCTGCTGATCAGCTCTGATGCTGCTGCTGCTGATCAGCTCTGATGCTGCTGCTGCTGATCAGCTCTGATGCTGCTTCTGCTGATCAGCTCTGATGCTGCTTCTGCTGATCAGCTCTGATGCTGCTTCTGATCAGCTCTGATGCTGCTTCTGCTGATCAGCTCTGATGCTGCTTCTGCTGATCAGCTCTGATGCTGCTTCTGCTGATCAGCTCTGATGCTGCTTCTGCTGATCAGCTCTGATGCTGCTTCTGCTGATCAGCTCTGATGCTGCTTCTGCTGATCAGCTCTGATGCTGCTTCTGCTGATCAGCTCTGATGCTGCTTCTGCTGATCAGCTCTGATGCTGCTTCTGCTGATCAGCTCTGATGCTGCTTCTGCTGATCAGCTCTGATGCTGCTTCTGCTGATCAGCTCTGATGCTGCTTCTGCTGATCAGCTCTGATGCTGCTTCTGCTGATCAGCTCTGATGCTGCTTCTGCTGATCAGCTCTGATGCTGCTTCTGCTGATCAGCTCTGATGCTGCTTCTGCTGATCAGCTCTGATGCTGCTGCTGCTGCTGATCAGCTATGATGCTTCTGCTGATCAGCTCTGATGCTGCTTCTGCTGATCAGCTCTGATGCTGCTTCTGCTGATCAGCTCTGATGCTGCTCTGCTGATCAGCTCTGATGCTGCTTCTGCTGATCAGCTCTGATGCTGCTTCTGCTGATCAGCTCTGATGCTGCTTCTGCTGATCAGCTCTGATGCTGCTTCTGCTGATCAGCTCTGATGCTGCTTCTGCTGATCAGCTCTGATGCTGCTCTGCTGATCAGCTCTGATGCTGCTCTGCTGATCAGCTCTGATGCTGCTGCGTCGCCTGCTGATCAGCTCTGATGCTGCTCTGCTGATCAGTCTGATCTGCTGCTGCTGATCAGCTCTGATGCTGCTCTGCTGATCAGCTCTGATGCTGCTCTGCTGATCAGCTCTGATGCTGCTGCTGCTGATCAGTACTGCTCTTGATGCCATGCTGCTGCGATCACTCTGATGCTGCTGGATCAGCTCTGATGCTGCTTGATCAGCTCTGATGCTGCTGCATCGCTGATCTGCTGCTGATCAGCTCTGATGCTGCTCTGCTGATCAGCTCTGATGCTGCTTGCTGATCAGCTCTGATGCTCTGCTGCTGCTGATCAGCTCTGATGCTGCTGATGCGCTGTGCTGATCAGCTCTGATGCTGCTCTGCTGATCAGCTCTGATGCTGCTCTGATGCTCTGATGCTGCTGCTGATCAGCTCTGATGCTGCTGCATCGCTGCTCTGCTGATCAGCTCTGATGCTGCTGCTGCTGATAGCTCTGATGCTGCTTCTGCTGATCAGTCTGCTGATGCTCTGCTGCTGCTGCTGATCAGCTCTGATGCTGCTCTGCCTGATCAGCTCTGATGCTGCTGCTGCTGCTGATCAGCTCTGATGCTGCTGCTGTGCTGATCAGCTCTGATGTCTGCTGCTGTGCCTGATCGCTCTGATCAGCTCTGATGCTGCTGCTGCTGATCAGCCTGATCGCTCTGCTGATCAGCTCTGATGCTGCTGCTGTGTGATCAGCTCTGATGCTGCTGCTGCTGATCAGCTCTGATGCTGCTGCTGCTGCTGCTGATCAGCTCTGATGCTGCTGCTGCTGCTGATCAGCTCTGATGCTGCTCTGCTGCAGCTGATGCTGCGCTGATCAGCTCTGATGCTGCTGCTGATCAGCTCTGATGCTGCTGATCAGCTCTGATGCTGCTGCTGCTGCTGATCAGCTCTGATGCTGCTGCTGCTGATCAGCTCTGATGCTGCTGTGCTGCTGCTGATCAGCTCTGATGCTGCTGCTGCTGCTGCTGCTGATCAGCTCTGATGCTGCTGCTGCTGCTGATCAGCTCTGATGCTGCTGCTGCTGCTGATCAGCTCTGATGCTGCTGCTGCTGCTGATCAGCTCTGATGCTGCTGCTGCTGATCAGCTCTGATGCTGCTGCTGCTGCTGATCAGCTCTGATGCTGCTGCTGCTGCTGATCAGCTCTGATGCTGCTGCTGCTGCTGCTGATCAGCTCTGATGCTGCTGCGGGATCAGCTCTGATGCGTTTGCTGCTGATCAGCTCTGATGCTGCTGCTGATCGCTGATCGCTCTGATGCTCGTGCTGCTGCTGCTGATCAGCTCTGATGCTGCTGCTGCTGCTGCTGATCAGCTCTGATGCTGCTGCTGCTGCTGATCAGCTCTGATGCTGCTGCTGATCAGCTCTGATGCTGCTGCTGCTGCTGATCAGCTCTGATGCTGCTGCTGCTGCTGCTGATCAGCTCTGATGCTCTGCTGCTGCTGATCAGCTCTGATGCTGCTGCTGCTGATCAGCTCTGATGCTGCTGCTGCTGCTGATCAGCTCTGATGCTGCTGCTGCTGCTGATCAGCTCGTATGATGCTGATCAGCTCTGCTGTTGTTGCTGCTGCTTATCAGCTCTGCTGTTGCTGCTGCTGCTGATCAGCTCTGTTGCTGCTGCATCCCATAACACTACCTTCTTAACCAGTATATATTAACACAAAATAAAACTATATTTTTGAGATCATACTAAGCTTTGCGAGAAATGCTATGCATCTTATGGGCCTTCAGATTATCTTTTTATGTACAATAATTTTGAAATAAAGAATTTTATTTTAAGGTTATCCTCATTTAAGTTTGTTTATTTATGTATAGGTATACACATGAGTACAGTTACACAAATTATACACATGTAACGTGTGTAAATTACCAAGGAAAACCCAAAAAAGTGACTTCTTTCCATTGTAGTCCATTTAATATCTTATTTAAACCTCATTTATAATTGCTTGAACAACTTTATTAAACACTCCAAATTCCATTTCTTTTGGATTCTTATCAGTCACTAGCAGTGCTGTATGACCCTTGTGGGTTCTGCGCTTAGTTTCAATTGTAGTAATAATTGTCAGTCATTTCCCAAAATGCTTTGCAGTATTATGGGCTTTCGTTAACTGAGTTTATTTAGGTACAGGTATAATGTATAAGTACTATTATACATAATGTAAATAATTACCTAGGATAACCCAAAAAAGTCAAAGTAAAATTATACATACATATATATACAGTGGAACCCCCCGAGTTTCGGTCATACTAATTCATTCCAGAAGGCTGTTCAAGTGCCATTACCGAACGAATTTGTTCCCTTAAGGAAAAATGTAAATTAGATTAGTCCTTTCAGACCCCCAAAAATACACATACAAAAGCACTTACAATATTAAACTTACATAATTGTTCGATTTCCGAGGTGACCGAAACTCGGGGGTCCACTGTATATATGTATATACAGTGGACCCTTGGTTTTCATTGAAAATTCTTTCCAGAATGCTGTTCGAGTACCGTTACCGAACGAATTTGTTCCCATAAGTACAAACGTAAGTTAGATTAGTCGTTTCAGACCCCCAAAAATACACTTACAAAAGCTCCTACAAAAATACACTTGCATAATTGTTCGAGTTCGGAGATGAACGAAAACCGAGGGTCCACTGTATGTATATACAGTGGACCCCCGAGTAACGTAAAAACTTCATTCCAGAAGCCTGCTCAAGTGCCATTACCGAACGAATTTACTCCCTTAAGGAATAATGTCACGTAGGTTAGTCTATTTCAGACCCCCAAAAATACACTTCCACAATCACTTACAATATTATACTTACATAATTGTACGATTTCCGGGGTGTTCGTTACTCAGGGGTCCACTGTATATTACATATACATACATATATATAAAAATGTTACTGTATAGTATAAATTAAAATAGATATGTTAAACAATCAGTGGCTAACCTCTACAAATAGTTCACTTATCCTTGGTGAACTTAAGTAATTTTCGTATATGTAGTAATACACTGGGCACTTTCAGTGGACCCCTGAATAACGAGCACCCCGGAAATCATACAATTACGTATGTAAGTATAATATTGTAAGTGCTTTAGTAAGTGTATTTTTGGGGGTCTGAAATGGACTAACCTACTTGACATTATTTCTTAAGGGAGTAAATTCGTTCGGTAATGGCACTTGAGCAGGCTTCTGGAATGAATTTTGCTCATTACTCGGGGGTCCACTGTACTAATTTTATCTTTTGTGTAAAATTACATAGAATAAAGTAACAGTAATGGCATTTTCTTTTGTATTTAAAGTACTACCTCCTTTCAAGAGAGGTCCTTGATGCTTTTAAAGGGCATCTTATCCCTTGGTGCTGTATAACCCCTGTGGGTTTAGCTCTTCACAATTATGATAGTAAATCTACCTAGAGTTTAGCATTTGAATTGTTGCAATTTATTTGTTAACATGCAAAATACAGGTCGGTCATCACTAATCCGGCAATCAGTTATCCGGTTCCATCACTAATCCGGCACTAATTTCGGCAAGCATAATTTCAAATTTCATCATTATACTGACTCAAATTTCATCATTATACTGACTCAGAAATTGTGCAGATGGTTGTAAATCCACAGCAGCAAGCCAGTGGAGGAGAAAGCAGTGATGAAAATGAGGAAGATGTAGCAGAAAGAGTCTCTATTGATAGGGTAATTAAGTGTATTCTAACCTAACCACTCTGTAATTCGGCAAACTCACTAATCCGGCACACTACAGGTCCCAATGATGCCAGATTAGTGATGGCCGACCTGTATAAGGAATACAGTTGGGCCTCATAATGATGATAATACGTAATAATAATAATGTCTTTATTTACTACAAGTACATGTACATGGTATACAGGCCTAGCTGACATCAATGACATACATACTATTATATAGAAAGCCCCTTGTTATGTTGAGCATTTTGGGCAAATTAGGTCAGTTTTGTCCCAGGATGCAACCCACACCAGTCAACTAACACCCAGGTACCCATTTTAAACTGATGGGTGAACAGAGACATGGACAGCAGGTGTCTTATGGAGACATGTCCCTAATGTTTTCCAGCCATACCGGAGGAGATTTGAGCCCCAAACCTCAGTGTGTGAGCTGAGTGCGCTAGCGATCGAGCTACGGGACTCCATGTTATACATTAGTGTAATATGTGCAGGTTTTTTTTTCAAAGAAATAAGTTTATTTAGGTATAGGTACATATACGTACAATTATCATACATAGTGTAAATTGACCCCAGTGGAAATAAGTCACTTTGACTTTTTTTGGGTTATCCTAGGTTTCTACACATATGCTGCTGCTATGTATGATAATCTGTGTAACTGTATTTATGTATACCTGAATAAACTTACTAACCCTTGATGCTGGTGAAGGGCTCATTGATTACCTTTGTCTTTCTTGGATCAAACCTCATCACCTCCCATTCCACAGGTGCTTTATGACTCATGTGGGTTTGCTGCTTTCCAACGAGTAGGATAATATGCATATTGTAAATTACTAAGTTTTCATGTGTCAGCTTTGTAAACCTCAAAATATATTGACTTCAATAACATTCATTAGTGTTAGTTTTGTAAATCATTAAGGGTGATAACTCATAATTATTTAAAATGTTAAAAATTAGAATATTAATGGCTGGACTTGATTTAGCCTCCAGAAACCCTAGCATGGCTGAACTTGATTCAACCTCCAGAAAACCCAACATGGGTGAACTTGATTCAACCTCCAGAAAACCCAACACAGCTGAACTTGATTCAGCCTCCAGAAAACCCAACATGGCTGAACTTGGTTCAGCCTCCAGAAAGCCCAACATGGCTGAACTTGGTTCAACTTCCAGAAAACCCAACATGGCTGAACTTGGTTTAACCTCCAGAAAACCCAACATGGCTGAACTTGGTTCAACCTCCAGAAAACCCAACATGGCTGGTGCAGCAGAAACCTACTGGGCAAATAAGTGGATGTAAAAGAATCTTTGTGGAGAATTTAAGTTGTAATTATGAGAGGTGAGCAGCTGTACTGAAAAGTATGTCTTAGTTTCAACACTAAGCCTCCCATACATCTCTACCTGTCTGCATTCATGGCACTTCAGCTCAGTGGCTATACTACATGAATTTAGGTGAAATGATTCAGGACTCAACGTTTCCTGTGACTGCTTCAGTGAAGAGCCCACACTGAAGTTGTCCTGATGCTTGTACTCCTCCAGATTTTGGTTCCTCATGCCCTTCTGAAGTCATTGGTGTTATACCGAGTTTTTTTTTTTTTTTTACCACAGCCGAGAATTTTGTCCCTCAGTAATGTCATCGCATCCAAGACCATCCCAGCAGCTATCTTCAAACCTGAGTATCAACACCAGCCATGAGACACCGGATATTCAAAGCAAATGGCAACAGAGCTAATCTGCTGTCTTCCAGTGCACTCAGGAGTGCTGATTTCATAGTCAATATTGCTACTAATATAAGATAAGACACCTGTATCACCGTAATTGTTTAGCTGTGTCAGCAGTACTGTGAGCTAAGTTGCTCAGAACTTCTTCTTTACTGTCCTGTATTACTCTCCAAGTGAAGTGTGTTTTTATTTTAAATGAGTCTGAGAAAATTAATATATGCTCATTGATTTTTAATTTTTGTGTTTTTAAGTGTTAATTATTGTTTGTTTTTAAGTGCTTTTGTGTATTGTATAGTTAATGTTTTTACAGACTTCCATTAGTTGTTAAAAGTGAAAGTTGTCTGAGAAAATAGTATGTAGTTATTATTGAAATTTCTAGCAATGTCCATTAGAAACTGTGTTTTGTGTTATCCATTGCTTAACTTTCATTGTTTTCCTATAACAGTGTTCTGAGTAATAGGCCTCATTTATTTTCAGACATATTCAGTGGAAATGTTGATAATATTTTTTCCTTGTGTTTAATGTTTGAATTTTGTTCATGAATTGTTGCTATTAATAATTTGACATTTAACTTTTTTTTAGGGAATTGATAAGCCTAAAAGTAGATCTTTCTTTTCTTAAGTAATGGTTATTTCATTGGCTTTGTATCGAGACATTGCATATCTGGAGTATACCTGAAGAGGGTTTCTGGGGTCAATGCCCCCATGACCTAGTCTATGACTAGGCCTCACAGTGGATCAGGGCCTGATCAAGCAGGCTGCACAGATTGGCATGATGTCCTAGTTCAGGTAGGCATGGGGAGTTCAAACCTTGGTGTTAGACTGAGCAGATCAGGGCGGCATCACATATAACTCATCTCCTCGCCTTCCTTGATAGAAAAAATCCAGGTCTCGGTTCAACCTCTAAAGAACCCAACATGTATTTTCCTTAAATTGGTCCAGTGTATCTGGTTCATCATAGGGCCATTTGGAGGTAAACCCTGTCAGTGGTGGAATTGTAGTCTATTTTGTTGGCTCTTAATGACATGGTTTTTAATATCCCCACTTCTAAGATTGATTAATCTTACTACAAATCATGCATAGCAGACTCAGTCATACTGTTTTAAAATAATATCTTACATGACTTTTAGTATATGATTAACTTTTTCATGTAAAGAAATCTTAATGAAATAAGTAAACAAGAGCAAGACAGTACAGTCTTTTATTAAAGTTTGTAAAAAAAAAAAAAAAAGCAGGCTAAATGCATGTCAAAAGATAAACAGTCAAGAATGAAGATAAAGCCACTGATATGGAGATAATAGCATGAATTTTAAAGGAATTTGCAGAAAAACTCTGCTGTCATCTTAAATATATTTTCAATTTCATTAAAAGATAAACTAAAAAGATAAAGATAAAGATTTTATTTCTTTGTAAAGGTTGCAATGTGTAATTACAATTATGGTTTGCTAAGTACAAAGAAAGTCACTATCATTCCAGGGCATTTTGGAAAGTGTTGCACATTATGATACTTATGAATTTTGACAGGAAAAATACATGAAACTATGCTTATCTCAATGACTGGTTTTGCTGTAGATGAATAGTTCAAAGAACCGACAAGTTGTAAATTAGACACATATGCAACACTTGGGTATCTTTATTGATGAAACGTTTCGCCACACAGTGGCTTCATCAGTCCAATACAAAGCAGAAAGGTGTAAGGAGAGGAGTTTGAGGAGGCGGGGTCATAGACCCCGCCTCCTCCTGCTTCGCCTCACCTGACTACAGTATATAAGCCGCTTCTATGCCTATGTGCTGTACTTTCTACAAGATTGATGGACTGAACACATCGACTCCAGGCCAAGGGACTGATTACCTCAAACTCCTCCTCTCCTTACACCTTTCTGCTTTGTATTGGACTGATGAAGCCACTGTGTGGCAAAACGTTTCCTCAATAAAGATACCCAAATGTTGCATATGTGTCTAATTTATAATTGGTTTTGCTGTATAAATACAGCATGGGGAAAAGGTCATTAGAGAAAAGTGAATATTGTTACACTTGGAGATGAAAACCTGCTATCAATCACAGAGTTTTTTATCAGCTACAGTAATTACTTATGTACAGTGGACCCCCGAGTTTCGTAAAAACTTCACTCCTGAAGTCTGCTCAAGTGCCATTACCGAACGAATTTACTCCCTTAAGGAAAAATTTCACGTAGGTTAGTCTATTTCAGACCCCCAAAAATACACTTCCACAAGAACTTACAAAATTATACTTACATAATTGCACGATTTCCGGGGTATTCGTTAACCGAGGGTCCACTGTATTCAGTAAAAGCTGAGCAGATTGCCCTTAGATTTACATAAAAAAAGTTTATTCAAGAAAAGAAGATGGGTAAATTGCACATACCCATCTCTGACCTTCTTGTACAGCCTCTCCTCACTTAACGACGGAGTTCTGGTCCTAAGACCACGTTGGTAAACGAATTTGTCGCTAAGTGAGGAGCATACTATAATGGTAGTGGGTTTGTGTCAACCATCTATGATTTTGTTTTAATGTCACCTTTGCACCATTTATAACATTTCTGGTATATTTTTAAATGTTTATACAGTAGTGTACTGTATATTGTAATAAACAGAATAGAGGAAATCAGCTCTAGTATATACATTATTTAGGTATGCATAATGGTCAGAGAGCCCGTCTTAAGTCTGAGTCATCGGTATACGAGTACATCGCTAAGTGAGGAGAGGCTGTATATAAACTGGCTTCCTACCTTCATGCTTGTGTGTGACTAGTTAATAGTCCAAAGTCAGACTGAAATGTGCGAGTTATTTGTGCATTGCATGTACCCTGTATTGAGATTTTAAAAATGCTTTTGATAAGTTTCCCTGAAAGACTAATTATAAAACAGGCAGGCTATATCACTACAGAGTTGACTGATCTGGCTGCCAGTACCTGAGAATAGTAGATTACAGTGGAACCTCGGTTAACGAACACCCCGGAAATCGTGCAGTTATGTAAGTATAATATTGTAAGTGCTTGTGGAAGTGTATTTTCGGGGGTCTGAAATAGACTAACCTAAATGACATTTTTTCTTAAGGAAGTAAATTCGTTCGGTAATGGCACTTGAGCAGGCTTCTGCAATGAATTTTTTTCGTTAACTGGGGTTCCACTGTATTCCTACTGTTCAAAGAGAATACAGTGGACCCCTGGCTAACGAACACCCTGGAAATTGTACAATTACATATGTAAGTATAATATTGTAAGTGCTTGTGGAAGTGTATTTTTGGGGGTCTGAAATAGACTAACCTACGTGACATTATTTCTTAAGGAAGTAAATTCATTCGGTAATGGCACTTGAGCAGTCTTCTGGAATGAATTTTGTTCGTTAGCCGGGGGTCCACTGTACTCTGTCCCACTGATAAAAGAATACAGGTGTTCCTCGACTTACAATGGGGTTACATTCTGACAAACCCAATGTAAGTCAAAAATATTGTAAGTCAAGTATGAATATGATATGATAAATAAATAACTATTGTCACTGAATAAGTAAATAAAATAATTACTGTAACTAAATACCAGTATTGAAAAGTAAATAAATAAATACAAGTTATGGACTTACCGCCTTCATGCTGGGTAATTATATTAAGTTTCATCTCCAAGGTAATTGCTTTTGCACCATTGTAAAGTCAAAATATCGTAAGTGGAACCATCGTAAGTTTAGCACCTGTACAGTAAACTGAATGATACTTTTATTGCCTCTGTTGGTACAGGATTCTACATTCAATTTATTTGTAAGTGAATCAAGTGGAAATTCTAAGCAGTGCTTTTGCAGACATTTTGCTGTAGGTACTACTGTAGTACAGTGGACCCCCGGTTATTGGCCATAATTCGTTCCAGAATGCTGTTCGAGTGCCGTTACAGAACGAATTTGTTCCCACTGTGCTTTTGGGGGATTCTGAAGAGAAGTTGCAGAGGTTGGTGGATGAGTTTGGTAGGGTATGTAAAAGAAGGAAATTAAAAGTGAATATAGGAAAGAGTAAGGTGATGAGGATAACAAAAAAATTAGATAATGGAAGGTTTGATATCAGATTGGATGGAGAGAGTATGGAGGAGGTGAATGTGTTCAGATATTTGGGAGTGGATGTGTCAGCAGATGGGTACTGTATATGAAGGATGAGGTGAATCATAGAATTAATGAGGAAAAAAAGGTGAGTGGTGCACTGAGGAGCTTGTGGAGACAGAGAACTTTATCCATGAAAGAAAAGAGGGGAATGTATGAGAGTATAGTTATACCAACACTCTTGTATGGGTACTCACCTAATTGTGGTTGCAGGGGTCGAGACTCAGCTCCTGGCCCCGCCTCTTCGCTTCGGTGTGAGACATGGGTTGTGAATGTTGCAACAAGGAGAAGGCTGGAGGCAGTGGAGATATCGTGTCTAAGGGCAATGTGTGGTGTGAATATAATGCAGAGAATCTGTAGTTTGGAGATTAGGAGGTGTGGGATTACCAAAACTATTATCCAGAGAGCTGAGGAGGGGTTGTTGAGATGGTTTGGACATATAGAAAGGATGGAGCAAAATAGAATGACTTTGAGAGTGTATAAATCTGTAGTGGAGGGAAGGCAGGGTAGGGGTTGGCCTAGAAAAGGTTGGAGGGAGGGGGTAAAGAAGGTTTTGTGTGCGAGGGGCTTGGACTTGCAGCAAGCGTGCGTGAGAGTGTTAGATAGGAGCGAATGGAGACAAATGGTTTTTGGGACTTGACATGCTGTTGGAGTGTAGGCAAGGTAACATTTATGAAGGGTTTCAGGGAAACCGGCAGGCCGGACTTGATTCCTGGAGATGAGAAGTACAGTGCCGGCACTCTGAAGGAGGGGTGTTAATGTTGCAGTTTTGTCGCTGTAGTGTAAGCACGCCTCTGGCAAGACAGTGATGGAGTGAATGATGATGAAAAGTTTTTCTTTGTCGGGCCACCCTGCCTTGGTGGGAAACGGCCGGTGTGTTAATAAAAAAAAAGGAATAATGTAAATTAGATTAGTCCATTTAGACCCCAAAAACATACATACAAAAGCACATACAAAAATACACTTACATAATTGTTCGAGTTGGGAGCAGTATGAAATCCGGGGGTCCACTGTATAAGAGAAATATGTAAGGAAATTATTATCTAAATAATTAAGAAACTAGCGCTCACACAGGATACCTACCAGTGTCATGGAATCTGAATTATGATTAGACGCCATCTCTGCCCTGTGATTATTAAAACACTTGTCTCAAAAACTGCCTGACCCCTTTCCATTCTAAGCCCATGAGTATTTTGTACATAATTGTTATCCTCTCTTCTCGGTCTTTTGTCTTAGTGAACACTCTCTTAAAGGAGAGTGTTCACCACTTTTTGATAATATAAGTGTATCAGTGCTCTTTGGTTGTTGTAAATGTGAAAAATTAATAACAATTGGAGAAATATTTAATATTGTTTACCCTAAATTTCCAAAATATCCTTAGGTTTGAAAGCAATATATAGTATACGTATATATATATATACAGTGGAACCCCGAGTTTCGAACATTCTTCATTCCAGAATGCTGTTCAAGTGCTGTTACCAAACAAATTTATTCATATAAGGAATAATGTAAATTAGATTAGTCCATTTCAGACCCCCAAAAATACACTTATAAAAGCACTTACATAATATTGTGAGTTGGGAGTGTTCGAAACTTGTGGTACCACTGTATATATATCTTTCTTCTTTCAACAAATCAGCTGTTTCCCACCAAGGCGGGATGGCCCAAAGAGAAAAACAAAACTTTCTCTTTTTAACTTTAGTAATGTATACAGGAGAAGGGGTTACTAGCCCATTGCTCCCGGCATTTTAGTCGACTCTTACGACACGCATGGCTTACGGAGGAAGAATTCTGTTCCACTTCCCCATGGAGATGAGAGGAAATAAGAACAAGAATAGTAAGAAAATAAAAGAAAACCCAGAGGGGTGTGTATATATATGCTTGTACATGCATGTGTAGTGTGACCTAAGTGTAAGTAGAAGTAGCAAGACATACCTGAAATCTTGCAAGTTTATGAGACAGAAAAATGACACCAGCAATCCTACCATCATGTAAAACAATTACAGGCTTTCGTTTTACACTCACTTGGCAGGACGGTAGTACCTCCCTGGGCGGTTGCTGTCTACCAACCTACTACCTACATATATATATATATATACGTATATAGTACATACAGTGGACCCACGAGTTTCGACCACCTCAAAACTCGAACAGTTATGTAAGTGTAATATTGTAAGTGCTTTTGTAAGTGTATTTTTGGGATCTGAAATGGACTAACCTACTTTACATTATTCCTTATGGGAACAAATTCGTTCGGTAATGGCACTTGAACAGCCTTCTGGAATGAATTATGACCGAAACTCAGGGGTCCACTGTAGTATATCAATTTATTATTTTCAGATTTAGTTTTGCACCAGTTTTTTGGATATTGTCGTTTCTTAATGTGCATGATTGGTACTACATACTAGGATGGCCTATTTTACTCCAAGAATGTCAGGACGTATGCATAAAACCAGAATGATTCCCAAAAGCTACTCTTTGTGTCAGTCAGTCATCAGAATAATGGAAGCTACAATAGCTCCCTGTCTTCCTTTACCTCCCATTTTTTCTAGTCCTTCGTATTTCTATATTTTGGTGTACCTTCGTATAGTATTTGCATATGATATGCATGTGATCCGTTATTTTTATTAAAATTCGTCTGTACTTGCTCTGTAATTCTTGTAATTTTTATTTTTAAAACATATAATATTTAGAGGGTCTAATATTTTAGTGAGCTTTAAAAATCTTAATAGTACAGTGCAGTATTATATTTCTCATTATATTCCTGCCATGATCAGCTACCAGCAAAAAAAAAATTAATATTTAATTACCAGGCTTTGTTTACTACCTTTGAGGAGCTAGATGTAGTTTTTTCCTCTCCCTCTCTCTCTCCCTCTCCCTTCCATTCCCTCTCTCCTCTCCTCCCTTCATTTCCCTTTTTTTCTCTTCCTCCCTCCTCTCTCTTCCTCTTCCTTTCTTCCTCTCTTCCTCCCTTCCTTTTCCTCTCTTCCTTTCCCCTCCATCCTCTTCCTCTCTCTTCCCATCCCCCTCTCTTTCTCTCTCTTCCTCTATCTCCCCTTCCCCCTCTCTCTCCCTCCTCCTCCTTCCACTTTCTCCCTCTTTATCTCCCTCTTTCTCCCCCTTCCTACTACTTCCCTTCCCCTCCCCCTCTCTATACTCACCTTTTTGTACTTGCAAATAGTTACGTACACACACATAATACATGAACATTTTCACACATTATTATTTATATTTGTGGCTGAAGTTTAGTTAAATTATACACCAGTCTTTATTTAATTTATATTTTCAGTATTTTTTTTTACCTCAGTGTGTTTCATATGAATGCAGGTTTTTTTCATTTTTAAAATATGATGGTAGTGCAGCAACATTTAAAACATATAGTATATATACAGCTTGAACTCGTTTGAATATATTGGATCCTCATTCCTGATTTTTTTATTGTGTTGCCTAGCCAGTCGGCTCTAGCATGTCTCCCATACTTTATCACAGGCAAGCATCCTTTTAGAGCACTTGTATATCCCATTCAGATATCTGGTTCTGAGTTACCCCTCCAAGTTATTTGACTTTGGTTGACTTTTTGTTTTTGCTTGCTTTTCTCTCTCCAGAGTGCCACCCCCAAGATGGTAGACTGGTTGTTAGGTCTTCTGGCACTGCAGGCTCAGTGTCAAGCAGATGCCAAGTCCACCAAGGTAGGTTCATCACCCTACCCTTCACATGTGCTCTAAATAGAGCTCGCATGAACTGTAATTTAACCCCACTAATTTGTTTCTGAACCTATAATCTCTCTCTGGTGATCTTCAGCAGGTAAGTTATAGCTCCATCTTAACATTGGATGGTTAGTGCAGAAACTGCAGTTTCACTCGGCTCATTTGTTTCTTAACCAAAACTAACCTTTCTGGTGATCCCATGCAGGTAAGTTGTAAGTAGTTTCATCTTATATTGTATTAAGCTTGCATGAACTGCAGTTACACTGCTTAATTTTTATACATAACCTTTGTGGGTGATTCAGTGAGGTGATTGGGAATTTTATTCCTCGTATGAAAAGAGTTTATAACATTTATTAAAAACGTGATAATGGTGGACTACGTTAGATAAGATTAGGTTCAAATTATTCAACATCTTACCAGAAGATATCAGAAACTGCTGGAACAAGTGTAGAAGTCTTCAGGAGGAAACTGGACAAGTATCTTCACCAGGTACCAGATCAACCAGGCTGTGATGGATATGTGGGGCTGCGGGTCACCAGAAGCAACAGCCTGATTGACCAGGCAAGTACCAGACGAACTTGGCCCATGGCCGTGCTCCGGAAGTAGAAAGACTCTCGAAACTCATCAAAGGTAAAGGTAGCTTAGATTAGGTCAGATAAAGCTAGGTTACATTACATTAAGCTAGAGTGTAGCATTATACTACGTTTGTTAAATAAGGGTAAGCTAGAGTTAAAATAAAAATTAATCTTTAATTTTTAACTTCTTAAATTAAAACTTTATTTCGTGAATGAAATTACTGGGAGTGAAATTGACGAAGTCAAATTGCTTGTCAAATTACCCAGAGCCACCCAGTGAAGGTAAGTTATATTTATAGCATAATATTGCACATAGACTATCCCTGTATTGATTACACAGGGATTCACCTTCAGTGAACCTTTTTTTTTCCCCCACGTACACAGTTTTCGTTGTTTTTAACACATAAGAGTCTACTTTTGTGTATTTACCTTCAGTTTATATTAGTTATGGGACGATACCAAAGTTTTTGCTGATACTGATGTCAAAATTTGTCAATACCCACTGATAACGATACTTCAGCACATCCGTACTTTATATTTTAGGATATAAGTGCTGGGTCAGCGCCAGAATTTCTATAGTGGGGGGAGGGATGACTATCTTGTTGGGAGGGGGAGGGTTAGGAGACTTGTTTTGAAGCTGCGTTACTATTATTGCTATTTTTATTTGGAGGCTGAAACCCCCAAGATCCCCTTTCCCCTTTGGCGCCATCATTATATAAGTGGAGGCAAAACACACACTATCGAAATTTACACCCAAATATTCTATGGCTGCTCCCTTTGTGTATTATTATACCAAGAAGGTAACTCCTTAGGAATCATACAGCATCTGGAAAATGGGAGATGATCAGAACTGAAAGCAAGACAGGGTAAGGTAACTGGAAAAGTAAGACAAGGTAAGGTAGCAGCAAGTCTTTGTTTCGAGAGCCTTTCATTTCCATCAAATTACCGTACCATTTGAAGTAACCTAGCGCATAACTGATTGGTTCATGTTACCATGCCAACACAATGTCGATGATAAGTACACTGAGAGGTAGGGGTGGCGCCAGAATTTCTATACTGGAGCTTAAGTGGCCATCTGGTTGGAAGGGGCGGCTGGGAGACTTTTAATAAGGTCGGTAGAATTACCAACAATATGTTAAGTAAAAGGGTGCAAGTGCAGCTAGTGTGACATTTTGTGGCAACATTTTTCTCTCCAGGGGCTTTGTCAGGCCGTTACAAACAATACAGGAACACAAAGGGCATACTATATAGGTGACAATGTGTAAGCACTCGAGTAGGCCAACTGGCCCTTGCTGTTGGTAAGTGGTGGTAGTAATAGTAGTAGTGGAGAACTGGTTGCTATGTGATGGCGGGGTTTATTGTTTTGAGGAGAACTATTGCTAATACTTCAGAGATAACGAAGCTGCCTTTATTCTGTTTTATAGTGTTTGAAATGGCGAGTAAAGGCGATTGAAGGCATTTTCGTCTGTGGAAATGGGTTCTTTAGTCACAAGACGGACATCGTTAAATCTCAACAAATGGTTGGTGGCATTCCGGTGTTGTACTCATCTATTTGTGGTTGCAGGGGTCGAGTCATATAGTAATGTACACAAGCTATCGTGCCTCACGCATTGATTTGTTCATTGAGACATTTTAAGGCTTCGTGCTGTTTCGACTATACCTGAAAATCCAGTTGTGTAACCCATGCTGGTTCGAGTACTTCAATTACTCTGTAGGTCTAACGGAGGTGCTGGCTGCGATGACGACTCGTGTTAACTTGTGAGAGTACAGAGGTCGCAACCTTGGCTGTTGGAAGGATATAATGTTAGAGATGTTAGCCTGCTGAAATTTGATTTTGAGCGCTTTTCTTGGGCTAGGACTTGCTGAAACGCTTACTATTTATTCGCCTCCTGTAGAGTACATGAAGATGCGTGAGTTAACTTGTTATAAACACCGGAGGCTCAGATCAGGTCACTGAGCAATAACGCAGTAGAATGGTACACTTTTTTCTTTTAAAACACTGGTCGCTTTCCACTGTGTAGGCGATAGGTTGATTATAACAGATACCTCAAGTTTTTTAAATAAAATGAGTAAGATTAAAAAGTTGTCCATGAATCAGAAGCCAGGAGACTTCAGATGGGCATTAAATCTAGAAAAATAAATGTTTCCATCGAAACATCCAGTAGAGAAGGGCCAAGAGAAGAGTCTCTTCCATGGATATAAAACCTAAGTTGTTGTTCTCTGAGAAGTAGACAGAAACAACACCCCCAGTGGTCAATGGCCCTATTGTAGAATTAAACGGACACATCAAGCATCTATCAGGCCTTGTACAGAATGGCTCTGCAGAAAATACATTATTGTGTATACATGTGAAAAGTGAGATGATATCATAGCCTTATTTAGACTTGACGGTAGGCGATACATTGAGAAAGATTGAAGCGCAAGAGACATGTGCAAGTTAGGTATCGTTATTGTTGAAACGTTTCGCCTACACAGTAGGATTTTTTAGTCGAATACAGAGATAGCAGAAGCAGTAAAGATAAAAATACAATGTAATCAGTCCATCACTTTGGAAGATGTAGTTTTGAGGTGGTCACTCCCTCAGCCTGGAGAATTCAGCTCCATGGTCTGGAACGATATGAATTAGCGAAATTGGAACTATCCTCCTTTTCCTCGAATCAAACCTTGTTGCCATAGATTCCACAGCCACCACCTACGGGTTAGCGTTTTTCATAGAATAGTATATAAAACATTCTTTTAATTTGTATATTAATACGTATATGTAATCACTTCATTCCCTATCTTGATATGTTGGTGACTATGCACACATATACGTATGAACGTTTGTTCGTGTGTGTGTGTGTGTATATATATATATATATATATATATATATGTCGTGCCGAATAGGTAAAACTGGTCAGTTAGCAAGAACTCGTTTAAAATTACGTCCTTTATAAAATTTTCTCTTATACGTTTAAAAATATATTTGTTTTTCATTTCTGTTAATGTCAAAATTAGTAATTTTGTACCAAAAGGACCTTAGAAAACTTAGCTAATCTTATAACAAGCGCAATTTAGTTTAGCCTAATCCAACTAAATATATTTTACATAAGTTTGCAATATAAATTAATAATAAACACAATGAAATATTTTTTTTTCGTTAGGTTCAGAATGATATTTGCTCAATTATTGCATACACAAATATTCCCTTGCCGAATAAGGCAAACTCGAACAATTATGTAAGTGTATTTTTGTAAGTGCTTTTGTAAGGGTATTTTTGGGGGTCTAAAAGGACTAATCTAATTCACATTATTCCTTAAGGGAAAAAATTCGTTTGGTAATGGCACTTGAACAGCATTCTGGAACGAATTATGGCCGTTAACCGGGGGTCCACTGTATATATATATATATATATTATAAAATTGTATTTGCTTAAAGCAACCCACTATATAAAAAGTGAAAATTTATGCAAATTTCGCATCATTCTGAACATACATTATTTTATTGGTTTTTATAAATTAATGTTCTATTAAAATATATTTAGTTGGTAGGCTAAATTAAATGCGCTTTTTGGAATTCTCTTAAATTATATTTTTTCATAAGTGAAATTTCTTTTAAAGTATATTTGAAGATTATCAACTGATTCTGCTTGATTTTTTGCATATATATATATATATATATATATATATATATATATATATATATATATATATATATATATATATATATATATATATATATATATATATAGTCGTGCCGATTAGGTAAAACTTGCGATTTTGGCTTAAATAGCAACGCTCACCTTGCCATATAAGACAAGTGAAAATTTGTGTATGCAATAATTTCGCCAAAATCATTCTGAACATAACGAAAAAATATATTTCATTGTGTTTATTTATTATTAAATTAATGTTAACGTATCTAAAATATATTTAGTTGGGTTAGGCTAAATTAAATTGCCCTTGTTGTAATAAGGTTAGGTAGGTTTTGAAACTTTTTCTTGGTACAAAATTATAAATTCTTACATTAACATAAATGAAAAAAATATATCTTTAAACGTATAAGAGAAAATTTTAGAAAGGACTTAATTTTAGATGAGTTCTTACTAATTGACCAGTTTTACCTAATCGGCACGACATTTATATGAATGTGTACATATGCTGAGAGGCATACACAGCTGGCTGTGTACATGGGATATGCAGCCTCGTGTAGTCAAGACTTTAAACCCCATTAACCATCGTTTGTGTGCGCGCGGGTGCCTGTACTCGCCTAATTGTACTCAATTGTGGGTGCAGGAGTCGAGTCACAGCTCCTGGCCCTTACGTCTGTACATGTGCGAGAGCACGTGCGCACGCGCGTGCGTTTGTGCTTGCGTTGTTGGGGTTCAGAACAATTTTATCTGCTGGCTGCCATCCCACCTGCCCAGTCAGTGCCTTACGCTGCCCTCAGTTGTTGCTAGTGCCAGACTAACTCCCCTCCCCTACCCCCGTGTTGGCACTTGCTTTATGTAAACCAGGAACGGGTGTTGGAGGGGGTGGGATGGACTGGCACCATTGTAGAGGTGCCACTCTCTCCATAAGAATAATTACCAACACATCCCTCTGTATTTAAGAGGCGCGTGAGTTTCCCTGTCTCCTTTTATCATGTTTATTTTTCCCCTATAATCTACCTTGTCCATAATTACTATCGCATTTGCTTTGTCTGCTTTCGTAAGGTGATGTCCAGGATCTTTCCTTAATTCATGGTATAACTTAACAAATCTTTGAGGTCAATTGTGTTGCAGAGGTCTGATCAAAAGCTCAGACCTCTGCAACACAATTGTCCTCAAAGATTTGTTAAGTTACACCATGAATTAGGGAAAAATCCTGGACTTCACCTTACGAAAGCAGACAAAGCAAATGCGATAGTAATTATGGAAAAGGTAGATTATAGGAAAAAAATATATTAGAAAACAGGGAAACTGACGTGCCCCTTAAGGAAGACGTCGGTGAAGAGCCATCGAAGTCAGTGGAGGTGGGGGGGCCCTCTACGTCAGTGGAGGTGGGGGGCCCTCTACGTCAGTGGAGGGGGGCCCTCTACGTCAGTGGTGGGGGGCCCTCTACGTCAGTGGAGGGGGGCCCTCTACGTCATTGGAGGGGGGCCCTCTACGTCATTGGAGGGGGGCCCTCTACGTCAGTGGAGGGGGCCCTCTACGTCAGTGGAGGGGGGCCCTCTACGTCAGTGGAGGGGGCCCCTTGACGTCAGTGGAGGAGGATCCCACTACGTCATTGGATGGCCCCTTGATGTCAGTGGAAGAGGGCCCCTTGACGTCAGTGGAAGAGGGCCCCTTGACGTCAGTGGGAACAACATGGAGTTATGGAAAGAAGGACCTATGATAGAACGAGGGAACGAGGCCCCTTAGAAGACGTCAGTGAAGAGCCATCGAAGTCAGTGGATGAGGGCCCTCTGACGTCAGTTGGAGAGGGGCCCTTACGTCAGTGGAGGGGGCCCCTACGTCAGTGGAGGGGCCCTTACGTCAGTGGAGGGGCCCTTCGTCAGTGGAGGGGCCCTTACGTCAGTGGAGGGGCCCTTCGTCAGTGGAGGGGCCCCTACGTCAGTGGAGGGGCCCCTTGACGTCAGTGGAGGAGGATCCCCTGCGTCATTGGATGGCCCCTTGATGTCGAGTGGAAGAGGGCCCTTGACGTCAGTGGAAGAGGGCCCCTTGCGTCAGTGGAAGAGGGCCCCTTGGCGTCAGTGGAAGAGGGCCCCTTGGCGTCAGTGGAAGAGGGCCCCTTGGCGTCAGTGGAAGAGGGCCCCTTGGCGTCAGTGGAAGAGGGCCCCTTGACGTCAGTGGAAGAGGGCCCCTTGACGTCAGTGGAAGAGGGCCCCTTGACGTCAGTGGAAGAGGGCCCCTTGACGTCAGTGGAAGAGGGCCCCTTGACGTCAGTGGAAGAGGGCCCCTTGACGTCAGTGGAAGAGGGCCCCTTGACGTCAGTGGAAGAGGGCCCCTTGACGTCAGTGGAAGAGGCCTTGACGTCAGTGAAGAGGGCCCCTTGACGTCAGTGGAAGAGGGCCCCTTGACGTCAGTGGAAGAGGGCCCCTTGGCGTCAGTGGAAGAGGGCCCCTTGACGTCAGTGGAAGAGGGCCCCTTGACGTCAGTGGAAGAGGGCCCCTTGACGTCAGTGGAAGAGGGCCCTTGACGTCAGTGGAAGAGGGCCCCTTGACGTCAGTGGAAGAGGCCCCTTGACGTCAGTGGAAGAGGGCCCTTGCGTCAGTGGAAGAGGGCCCCTTGACGTCAGTGGAAGAGGGCCCCTTGACGTCAGTGGAAGAGGGCCCCTTGACGTCAGTGGAAGAGGGCCCCTTGACGTCAGTGGAAGAGGGCCCCTGACGTCAGTGGAAGAGGGCCCCTTGACGTCAGTGGAAGAGGGCCCCTTGACGTCAGTGGAAGAGGGCCCCTTGACGTCAGTGGAAGAGGGCCCTTGACGTCAGTGGAAGAGGCCCCTTGACGTCAGTGGAAGAGGGCCCTTGACGTCAGTGGAAGAGGGCCCTTATCGTCAGTGGAAGAGGGCCCCTTACGTCAGTGGAAGAGGGCCCCTTGACGTCAGTGGAAGAGGGCCCCTTGACGTCAGTGGAAGAGGGCCCCTTGACGTCAGTGGAAGAGGGCGCACCGACATTAATCGATGGTGTATCAAATGATCTTTGTAGACCCCTGGATGTGAGTGGAGGACCAGTTGATGTTGGTAAAGACTCCATTGACGCCTGAATATTGTTTGAGATTCATGCACAACCCACAGAGGATCTGGTTCCCGTTGAAGACGAGAGAGCAACAGAAGTCACAGTGGTGTGTGAATCAACAATTAATGAATTTGAGGTGCAAAAGGTGGAACTGGAGCAGCTGTCAAATGTATCCGTGCAGAGGCAGCTGTCAGATGTATCCGTGCAGACAGCTGTCAGATGTATCCGTGCAGACAGCTGTCAGATGTATCTTTGCAGAGACAGCTGTCAAATGTATCCATGCAAAGACAGCTGTCAGATTAATTCGTGCAGAGACAGCTGTCAGATATATCCGTGCAGAGGCAGCTGTCAGATATATCCGTGCAGAGGCAGCTGTCAGATGTATCCGTGCAGAAGTAGTCAAAGCGGGTTGGTTACATGATGGAGAGAAATAGTACACAATACTGACACAATGGAACAAACACAAGTGTGGTATAATGCTGTTCTTTATGAACAACTTTTCGTTCACATAGTGAGCTGTTATTAAGATCTGTTTGTGACTTGATAAAGCCTACTGTGTGGGCGAAACGTTGTCAATATATGATCGCAATATACTGCATTTGTTTGTATTTATCTTGGCTGTATAGTAATAATAATAATCTTTGTTTCTACAAGTACATGATACAATTTATACAGACCATAGCTGACATCAATGGCATTATATATATAAAACCCCTGGTTATGCAGAGAATTTCTGGCAACTCAGGTTAATTTTGCCCCCTAAGATGCTATCCACACCAGTCGACTAACACCCAGGTACCTACTTGCTGCTAGGTGGTGAACAGGGACAGCAGGTGTCTTAAGGAAACACGCCCAATGTTTTCATCCGTACCGGGAATCGAACCACGGACATTCAGTGTATGAGTTGTGTGCGCTACCAACCAATTCTTTAAAGTTCCTTCATAGCAGGAACTGGACTTCCTTGGAGGGAACTTTGATTGCTTCTCATTTCTTTTGTGTAACCTCTCAGTCATGAATGTAATACTGCAGATTTTGGAGTCGTCAGGAGAGTATTTTTTGGGTAATCAATGGGTTGGTTTCTCCGATGACAGGAGCCTGGGCTGGTTCACCGATGGGGTTGTTTCCTCGAGGGTGGAGACATTGGGAGTTCTACCGACAGTTAATGAACAGAAAAAATGGTTATTTGCACAATTTTCGCCCAGTAATTGGTACTTTAAGTTCAATTGTTGCGTGAAGCCTACAAGTAGGAGGCTGATTGCTGGAGGGGTGACTGGTTGGTTGCTAGTGGAGGGGTGACTGGTTGCTAGTGGAGGGGTGACTGGTTGGTTGCTAGTGGAGGGGTGACTGGTTGCTAGTGGAGGGGTGACTGGTTGGTTGCTAGTGGAGGGGTGACTGGTTGCTAGTGGAGGGGTGACTGGTTGGTTGCTAGTGGAGGGGTGACTGGTTGGTTGCTAGTGGAGGGGTGACTGGTTGCTAGTGGAGGGGTGACTGGTTGCTAGTGGAGGGGTGACTGGTTGCTAGTGGAGGGGTGACTGGTTGGTTGCTAGTGGAGGGGTGACTGGTTGGTTGCTAGTGGAGGGGTGACTGGTTGGTTGCTAGTGGAAGGGTGACTGGTTGGTTGCTAGTGGAGGGTGGCTGGTTGGTTGCTTGTGGAGGGGTGACTGGTTGGTTGCTAGTGGAGGGGTGACTGGTTGGTTGCTAGTGGAGGGGTGACTGGTTGGTTGCTAGTGGAGGGGTGACTGGTTGGTTGCTAGTGGAGGGGTGACTGGTTGGTTGCTAGTGGAGGGGTGACTGGTTGGTTGCTAGTGGAGGGGTGACTGGTTGGTTGCTAATGGAGGGTGACTGGTTGCTAGTGGAGGGGTGACTGGTTGCTAGTGGAGGGGTGACTGGTTGGTTGCTAGTGGAGGGTGACTGGTTGGTTGCTAGTGGAGGGTGACTGGTTGGTTGCTAGTGGAGGGGTGACTGGTTGCTAGTGGAGGGGTGACTGGTTGGTTGCTAGTGGAGGGGTGACTGGTTGCTAGTGGAGGGTGACTGGTTGCTAGTGGAGGGTGACTGGTTGCTAGTGGAGGGGTGACTGGTTGCTAGTGGAGGGGTGACTGGTTGCTAGTGGAGGGTAACTGGTTGCTAGTGGAGGGGTGACTGGTTGGTTGCTAGTGGAGGGGTGACTGGTTGGTTGCTAGTGGAGGGGTGACTGGTTGGTTGCTAGTGGAGGGGTGACTGGTTGGTTGCTAGTGGAGGGGTGACTGGTTGCTAGTGGAGGGGTGACTAGTTGGTTGCTAGTGGGGGTGACTGGTTGCTAGTGGAGGGGTGACTGGTTGCTAGTGGAGGGGTGACTGGTTGGTTGCTAGTGGAGGGTGACTGGTTGGTTGCTAGTGGAGGGGTGACTGGTTGGTTGCTAGTGGAGGGTGACTGGTTGGTTGCTAGTGGAGGGGTGACTGGTTGGTTGCTAGTGGAGGGGTGACTGGTTGCTAGTGGAGGGTGACTGGTTGCTAGTGGAGGGTGACTGGTTGCTAGTGGAGGGGTGACTGGTTGCTAGTGAAGGGTGACTGGTTGCTAGTGGAGGGGTGACTGGTTGCTAGTGGAGGGTGACTGGTTGCTAGTGGAGGGTGACTTGTTGCTAGTGGAGGGGTGACTGGTTGCTAGTGGAGGGTGACTGGTTGCTAGTGGAGGGGTGACTGGTTGCTAGTGGAGGGGTGACTGGTTGCTAGTGAAGGGGTGACTGGTTGCTAGTGGAGGGGTGACTGGTTGCTAGTGGAGGGGTGACTGGTTGCTAGTGGAGGGGTGACTTGTTGCTAGTGGAGGGGTGACTGGTTGCTAGTGGAGGGTGACGGGTTGCTAGTGGAGGGGTGACTTGTTGCTAGTGGAGGGGTGACTGGTTGCTAGTGGAGGGGTGACTGGTTGCTAGTGGAGGGTAGAGTGGCTGATATATTAGTGTGGAGTGACTAAGCAAAGTGGAACACATTACATATAAAGTTATATATAGTCACCTACTCTCTCAACTGTGCTTCCTCATTATCCTACCACCCTCCTTACTCGCCTCCTTGCTTTCCTCTCTTAATATTTCCTTTCTCCCACGTTTCATCTGTTCCTCTCTTTTCTCGCACCATGTTTTATCCAAGCTTTATTTTCTCCCTTTACTCTCCTCTTAACTTACCTGCATCACGAGCTCCCTCTTCCTCTCCATTCCTTCCTTCCTTTTCTATTTTTATCTTTCTACTTTTTCCCAGCACATCTTTCCGGCTTTTTTTTTGTATTCGTCCCTTCTATGTTTTTCCTCCCTGCTTGCCTTCCTACCTCTTTTTCCTCCCTGCTTTCCTCCCTGCCTTCTCTTCCTCCCTGCTTGCCTTCCTACGTCCTCTACATTTCACTTAATGGCCATTTAAAAGTCATTGAAATTGCTGACCTTAAGTCAGGACATGAAGATGGGTTTGACAGTGTCAAAACTGCATATTGACTTAATAGTTAGTAATCTGGGTAGTAAAATTGATACAGCTGTGGAGGGTCAGGGTGCCATGGTTGTGTAGGTGTGCACAGCTTCTTGCACCAATAGCATCGTTGATCAGTAAACATGGACCCATGGGTCATGAAAACTCGAAACTGGTCACAGGAATTTGACCTAACCTCCTTAGGTCGAATCTGATTTCCTATTCACCAATGGGCTGTATGACCCATAAGAGTTTAGCGCTACCTTATGAATATAATGCTTATTGTCATTATATATGCACAGCCTTGTGTCAGACATGAGTGAGCGGAGGCAAATGGTTTTTATGATTTGTCTTGCTGTTGGTGTGAGTAAGGTAACATTTATAAAGGGATTCTGAAAACCGGTTAGCTGGACTTGAGTCCTGAAGGTGGAAAGCACAGTGAAGGAGGGTGGGGATGTTGCACTTCACAGGACTATATGAACTGTGATATCAGCATGCTTTTGGTAACATAGTGATTGAATGAATGACGGTGAAAGTGCTTCCCTCTTTTTTTTGAGTCGCCCTACTTTTAAAGTGGGAGACTTCTGGCGTGTTAAGAAAAATATAAATAAAATACGGTGGAGGTGGGCGTGAATCAAGTAGCACCCTAGGTATTACTGCAGCAGCATGTGTAGGAAACTGGTCAATAAGTCTTGCCCAGCCCACGAATTTTAACCCTTGTCATTTAATTTGTTGCCCTCAGTATATAATGATTCACCGAATAATGTTATTACTTGTAACACTGCGGCATAGAGATAAATGAATAAACTGTCGATTGGTAAAAGGTCAAGGGTGAAGTGTACCTCAGGTTCGGTAAGATTCGTCAGGAAATAGTGTGAATATGGTAATGGTATACAGTACCGACAGGTTGGTAAGCAAGACATATGTGCAACAGTCAGGTACTGTAAGTTCAGCAGTATTTGTTTACCTCGAGGTTTCAACTAGGCAATTTCTACCACACTATTTCCTGGTAAGTAAGACACATGTGAACAGTTAGGTATCTTTATTCGGAATAAAGATACCTAACTGTTGCACATGTGTCTTACCAGGAAATAGTGTGGTAGAAATTGCCTAGTTGAAACCTCGAGGTAAACAAATACTGCTGAACTTACAGTAACAAATGTATAATTGTTGAATCATATCTTGAGATACTGACACCAAGAAGATAAGAATGAGTTCAACCTTGATTGATGACTATTATTAACGCCGTGGATAATACACTTAATCAGGAATAATTGTTTTAGGACTTTAGAGTGCGAGATATTTGAATAAGTTACGTACTGGAGTGTGTGCTCAACGATTTGTGACTGTGGGGGGTAGAGACTCAGCTCCTGGCCCATCTTCCTAGACTGCTTTGATTGCCATTACTGATTTCTGGCCTCTTGGGCCTTATATCTTATCTTGAAGCTGTGTATTGGGTTTGCCGTTTCCACCAGTCTGTGTGTGTATGTACTCAGTTCCCCTAATTGTGATTGCAGGGGTCGAGTATCAGCTCCTGGCTCTTCTGCTCTGGGTACTACTGGGTTCACACACTCCCAGGTGTGTGTGTATCCTATCGTATATCATAAAACTATGTATGGATACTGCCTCTACTTCTTCATTATCCAAATCGTTCCAATTCCTGACCACTTTAATGCTGAAAAAGTATTTCCTAACGTCGCTGTGACTCATCTGTGTTTTTAACCTTCATCTGTGACCTCGTGTACCCGAGATTTGCCTAAGAGACTATGTCCACATTGTGTTTGTAGGTGGGTGGGGGGTGACTCACCTCTGTGTGGTTGCATTGGTCGATTCACAGCTTCTACGTGTGGGGGGATGGAGCAGAAGCATTATGGTGATGTATAAGGGATTCATTATTATCCTGAAATCATAGCATAAATATGCTTGTTAGAGACACTCAACGGAAGTATATGGAGGTATGCTTTCCTTTGGAACAAACCTAATTACCTCCAGTTACCCAGGTGCGGTATGAATCCTACTAATTCAGCATTTAACCACGAATATGATAACTGAGGGTTTGAAAAATCGGCCTGTGTGTCCTGGTATTGCTGGTGACAAGTGGAAGGCCAAGTGGCTTTAACTTGTTAACTCGTTTCCCCGCTCCAGTTGAAATTTAATTACCAGTATATATTAAATGAACTGTCGCAATGTATTTAATATTTTAAAAGTCAATCTTCACCTATTTTCGTAGTATATAAATAGTATACAAGAGTATATACACACCGAGAGGTATATATACAATCACTTGTATATCTGTGTATACATCAAGTGGTGTATGTAATTGTATATGCAGAGAGAGAGAGAGTTTAACCCTTATTTTAGGGATTAAAATATTGAGTAGTGGTGTACACTGAGAGATATATACACAGGTGTATATCTGTATATACATTTAGAGGTGTATCTAATTGTATTTGCAGAGAGTTCAACCCTTATTTAAAAGCTTAAAATATGTATTATTGAGTAGTGGTATACAGGTGACATGCAGTCTTATAATATTCTTATAGTCAGTAAGTGTTGACGTATCTCACAAGATCAAGCATAGCTTGTCTCTCAGGCAGTTTCTGACATTTGGTGTGCTTATTTACCCAGGCTGAGTTTCCTTGGAGTGCTTGCTGGAATCGCCGCCCCAGTGTCTCTGTGACCTTTAACTATTAGTTAGCGGTTTGCACAGGCTGGTTGTTGGTACTTGTAGCTCGCAGTCTGGTATGGGCATCACAGCCCGGCTGATGGGGAACTGAGCAGCCGGGCTGTTAAGGAACTGGTAATTAATCTTATTTCATGAGAGGGTATCGAAGAGTCTTGGCTCCTTTATGTTTAATATATCTTTTCTTTAAAAGGGTTTTCTTATTGCCGGTGAATTGCTCTTGATCAGAGAATTGGAGTCTCACTCTCTTTCCTTGTATGAAACCTGATTACTTACTATTCCCCAGGCATTATGTGCCCCTACTGAATATAATGATTATTTCAGGTTAGAGATTTGGTGTCCTCGTTGGATGCTACTTGCACTGACTACAGGACACTATGTAACCACCTAACACAGTGCAAGTTGAATGTAGGGAACCTTAGAGTAACTGTGTCGGGAGATCTTGGGTCCTGGGAGCATACACAACAATGTTGCTATCACAGATACAAGGAAAATGATTGGTTGCATAAACTGCAGCAGATGCCAAAACACTGATGGTATTCATTAAAATACTTGCACTATCTAGACTGGAATGTTGCTGTACGCTGACGGCATTGTGTAAGGCAGGTAATATTTTAGATCAGGGAAATATACAGAGAAGGTTCACTGCTTGTACGAATTCATCCAAATTGCTGGGGACGTGTAAAATCCCTCAGATGTACTCTCTGGAGCTCAGGCGAGAACAATGTTGTATAATTGACAGGTGGAAGAGACTGGTTCCAAATCTGCACACTAACATTTCTCCGTACCATAGCGGCGGGCCATTGCACACTGTTCAATGTTCCAATAATACACTCCCAGTATGTAAAGGAAAAGCCCGCAAGAGGACCTCCCTAACGAAAAGAACTCGAGTCTGTGAAGCATGTTCCTGGTCTGCCGTGTTGGAGTGCGTGCAGCGAGGACCAACAGCCTCACTGATGAGGCTATCAAGGAGGCCTAGTCCAGTACGGGTTGTCACTTGATGCCAGTGAGAAGCTCGTCCTCTTAACCATTGACATGGCACTTGTAAAAATAGTTAAGTGGATGACTGTTGACGAAAGGCTCCAATGGCGGTCATCTAAGACCCGCGTCAGGAAACACTTGTCCTGTTTCCTGACGAACTTTACCTAACCTGTTGATGAAGCCTTGAACAGTTGAAATATGACTGTTTTACACGCTATCAAGGGGGCCTAGTCCGTACGTTGTCACTTGATGCCATAGCTCTGTCCTCTTAACCATTGACATGGCACTTGCTAAAATAGTTAATATGACTGTTGCAAACTCCAATGGCGGTCATCTAAGACCCGCGTCCGAAACCTTCCTGTTGACGAACTTTACCTAACCTGTTGATGAAGCCTTGAACAGTTGAAATATGACTGTTTTACACGAACCATTTGTAGTGGCTGATCGTTTACTGTTCGCCTGGCAGTCTTATTTGTCATCTCTTGTATTTATACTTTTTTAAGGGTAACCTGGCCTAATCTAACCCAGCCTAACTTAGAAATGGGTTGCAAACTCTACGTGCAAGTGGTACATAGTATAAACCTCACTCTCCGCCTATATACTGTCTTTTTAACCTCTGTATGTTAGCAGTGATCAAGGTCCCAGGACCGAAACGTTTTCTAATATGTCCTAGTGTTTGCTTACCTGTCTTTCTAAACCAAGTGGTACATGGCTTTTAGGAGGATGGGATGACGCCAGTGCAGGATCGTGAACCATGTTCCAACTGGACTTAACCTTCATATGACTGAACCTGAATGCTTCCCCATTTCCCAGGCGCTGTATAACTCTTCCCAGCTTTTGCACTTTTCTCTGATTAAAATAAATAAATAGAAGGGGTTGCGGAGGCGATGAACCCACAAAATTTTAAAGAGATTTTTGTTAGGAAAGTTTAAAGGTTAAAGTTGAAGATGAGAAGCTCAGGGAAAGGAAGCCTAATCTTCTTGAAGTTGTGCGATCTAAGCAATTACGTCAACCTCTGGCACGTGTGGTTTGGTTTTAAAATTCATGGTGGAAAAATAACACAAATGCAGTATAATGAGATCCTTTATTGACTATGTTTCGCCCAAGTAGTGGGCTTTATCAAGTAGAAGACATACATGGGTAAAGAGTACGTGAGTATATATAGGGTGGAGAATGTTTGGTAGGTTGGATTTGAGACGGACCTGCCCAGGTGAGTCTCAAATCCAACCTCCACAACAATCTCCGCCTGACTCCACACTACATATACTCACGTTCTCTTCACCCAGATAGCTGTTATTGTGACTTGATAAAGCCCAGTGAAAGTAGTCAATAAAGGATCACATTATACTACATTTGTGTTTACATTTCCATAGTGTCGGTATTTTATACCATTTATCTCCAGCTTCAGAATTTATTTTTAGCCTAGTCGCCTAATATAGATGTTAGTGGAAGACGCGTAGGGTGACTGCAGTATATAACAACATGTACTATTGTTCTGCAAAACTCATTTTACAACTGTGAAACAAAACAATTTAAACCTTTGACCGATATTGCGCTTTCTTAACGTTTATAAGCCACCCATTTCACCAGTTATTGATTTCTTAAATTTGCATACATTTTATTTGTGATTATATCGCAGTCATACTTGTCCATGGCTTTTAGAAAATATGTAAAATGTCTGTTATGTTGGCTTTTGTAGTTTTATGTGTATTATGTCAACATATGTGGTCTTAAATGTGTATTAGGTCGGTAAATGTAGTGTGTAAAATGCAAGAACTTCTTAAACTGAATGAATTATACCGTTGGGTGGTAGTGGTGGGAGTGATGGTGGTAGTAGTGATGGTGGTGGAAGTGGTGCTGGAGTGGTGGTCGTGGTAGTGTTGGTGGTAGAATGGTGGTGGTGGGGGAGTGGTTGTGGTGGGAGATGAGGACACAGGATGAGCACTGCATGGTGGTCAATAAGCAGTGTTGCAGGAGTCGACCCTACCTCTCCCCTCCCTCCCACTCACGCCCACGCTCTCCCACTCACGCCCACGCTCTCCCACTCACGCCCACGCTCTCCCATTCACGCCCATCCCCCCCACACCCTCCATGGTCTACTCTGACTAGATGCTTGGTCAGTCATGCAGTTTGTGCGATGTAGACACAGCCTGCTTGATCACGTATGTTTGCAGGATGTTGTAAGGTGCTTAAGTGTCCCTTATATTCGAAGGATGGTATATTCAGCGGGTTGTTGAATCCAAATGACGTAGTTTGCTCAGTAGTGAAGGTGTTAAGAAAATTTGCGACGTTCCTTATAAGTGTGTTCATGTAGAACACAAGCGATTGAAATTTAGCAAGTGAGTTTTACTGTAAGACGTTATGTTTCTGAACTTCAGTGTGTTATATGAGAACTTTAGCAAGTCAGTTTAGTTAGGCGAATTTTTCTGTACTCGTTTTTTAGTAGCTTTACAAGTCGAGTTTTACTGTGTAGAGCTTTAGCAAGTTATGTTTCACTGTGTAGAGCTTTAGCAAGTTATGTTTCACTGTGTAGAGCTTTAGCAAGTTATGTTGTTTCACTGTGTAGAGCTTTAGCAAGTTATGTTTCATTATGTAGAGTTTTATTAAGTTAAATTTCGCCTTCTGTAGAGCTTTATCAAATCATGACCTGATAGTCATGTGTGCGCAGGTTGTAGCTCTGAGAATTGCACAACCCATCCCTTCTTCCTAGTGTCTTTCCCCTGGTCTCCTTATTCTTGAAGGAGTTAATAAAACAAGCCCTATACCCTTCACAGTGCTAGCCTGGGTTGTGTAAATGTTGTGATAATATGTATTGAAGTTGCGCTGCCTAGCACACCTTCCCAGAATTTTGTGATACTTAGCTGATGTCAGTCTCTCAGTTATTTATAGATTATTTTATTGCCGACATTGTGGGGCGGGGATATGTTACTGCTTAAGGACCCCAATGGAAATAAGTCACTTTATCTGACCTTTTTTGGGGGGTTATCCTAGGTTCTCTTTAAATATGCTCCTATGTATGATAATTTATGTAACTGTATTTTGTATACCTAAATAAACTTACTTAAAGCAGGGGTTCTCAACCAGGGGTGTCTATACCCTGGGGGTAGAGAACTAAATAATGGGTGTATGGGAGTCAAATAATGGGGGTATGGGACTCGATCTCTGAACAATTTTTGATTAGAATCAACTATCAGCTGTTGTGTTGCTGTCTATCCATATGTAAGATACTGACATCTTTTGAAGTCATCCTGGTACCTAATAGGACTGGTGAAGTCATACTGGTGATGATTTCCACAGTATGGTGGGTCTGAGCACATACTGAACTATCCATTGTGGGTCTGTAATGGTAAAAAGGTTAAGAACCCTGGTTTAAAGAATAAAAAGGCACAATACCGTGACTGGGACAAAACACAAATAACCCTCACGTAGGAGACTTAAACTTCGTCATAAGTTTGTCTAATATATGCGGGTTATTTGTGTAATGTTAGTGCTTGCAAGAGTCTGTGCAATGACGCCTCTGTCTAGATATTTTTGAGGAATGTGGAGTTGTCTGAGTCTAGGTTTGGGGTAGAGGAAGTGCAAGTTGTCGTCAGTGGCTTCTGAGTTCAGTGGGGGTTTTGGGTTATGTCAGAAATGTTGGGTAATTTTGGGTTACATCCTTGGAAGATGTATGTCTAATGCTTGTAAAAATACTGTCTACCTACATTTTGTCTACCGCTGCTGGGTCCCAGACTAGGCCTCCTTGTTATGTCAATCACTCCAGCTGTTGGTACTAGCAGCGTGCAGCACAACGCAGACAATCATATCCTAGCTTATCAGAGCCGTACTACTGTGTGCAATAAATTTGTCTTATCTCATGTTAGAGGTGATTTTTCTCTCTAACCTCACGTGATATACAAACTACTTAGTGATTCTCTCTGTCTGTCTCTCTCTCTCTGTCTCTCTCTCTCTCTCTCTCTCGCTCTCTCGTATTATATGTACCGTTTTCAGTGGATTCTTTCAGGCATGAGTCTGGGAGTGAGGCTGCAGGTATTTGTAAAGTGGAGGGTGTGAGGCAGACAGGGGGTGGGCAGCAAGCCAGGTACACAGTGTGAGGCAGACAGGGAGTGGGCAGCAAGCCAGGTACACAGTGTGAGGCAGACAGGGGGTGGGCAGCAAGCCAGGTACACAGTGTGAGGCAGACAGGGGGTGGGCAGCAAGCCAGGTACACAGTGTGAGGCAGACAGGGGTGGGCAGCAAGCCAGGTACACAGTGTGAGGAATACAGGTGGTGAGCAGCAAGCCAGGTACACGGTGTGAGGCAGACAGGTGGTGGGTAGCAAGCCAGGTACACAGTGTGAGGCAGACAGGGTGGGCAGCAAGCCAGGTACACAGTGTGAGGCAGACACGTGGTGGGCAGCAAGCCAGGTACACTGAGGCAGACAGGGGGTGGGCAGCAAGCCAGGTACACAGTGTGAGGCAGACAGGGTGGGCAGCAAGCCATGTACACAGTGTGAGGCAGACACGTGGTGGGCAGCAAGCCAGGTACACTGAGGCAGACAGGGGGTGGGCAGCAAGCCAGGTACACAGTGTGAGGCAGACAGGGGGTGGGCAGCAAGCCAGGTACACAGTGTGAGGCAGACAGGGGGTGGGCAGCAAGCCAGGTACACAGTGTGAGGCAGACAGGGGGTGGGCAGCAAGCCAGGTACACAGTGTGAGGCAGACAAGGGGTGGGCAGCAAGCCAGGTACACAGTGTGAGGCAGACAAGTGGTGGGCAGCAAGCCAGGTACAGTGTGAGGCATACAAGTGGTGGGCAGCAAGCCAGGTACACTGTGAGGCACACAAGTGGTGGGCAGCAAGCCAGGTACACAGTGTGAGGCAGACAAGTGGTGGGCAGCAAGCCAGGTACACAGTGTGAGGCAGACAAGTGGTGGGCAGCAAGCCAGGTACACAGTGTGAGGCAGACAAGTGGTGGGCAGCAAGCCAGGTACACAGTGTGAGGCAGACAAGTGGTGGGCAGCAAGCAGGTACACAGTGTGAGGCATACAGGTGGTGGGCAGCAAGCCAGGTACACAGTGTGAGGCAGACAGGTGGTGGGCAGCAAGCCAGGTACACAGTGTGAGGCAGACAGGTGGTGGGCAGCAAGCCAGGTACACAGTGTGAGGCAGACAGGTGGTGGGCAGCAAGCCAGGTACACAGTGTGAGGCATACAAGTGGTGGGCAGCAAGCAAGGTACACAGTGTGAGGGATACAGGTTTTGGGCAGCAAGCCAGGTACGCAGTGTGAGGCAGACAGGTGGTGGGCAGCAAGCCAGGTACACAGTGTGAGGAATACAGGTGGTGAGCAGCAAGCCAGGTACACGGTGTGAGGCAACAGGTGGTGAGAGCAAGCCAGGCACAGGTGGGAACAGGTGTGGCAGCAAGCCAGGTACACAGTGTGAGGCAGACAGGTGATGGGCAGCAAGCCAGGCACACAGTGTGAGGAATACAGGTAGTGGGCAGCAAGCCAGGCACACAGTGTGAGGCAGACAGGTGGTAGACAGCAAGCCAGGCACACAGTGTGAGGCAGACAGGTGGTGGGCAGCAAGCCAGGCACACAGTGTGAGGCAGACAGGTGGTGGGCAGCAAGCCAGGCACACAGTATGAGGCAAACAATAGTTGAATTTTATTGTTAATAAAGCTGCAGGTGTGAAAGTTCTGTATTATCCAGTACTGAGTTTTATTGTAATTTATATTATGTTAGTCCTGTGCGTGTGTATGTGTGTGACATTTTGTTTCATAATATCGTAAACTCGCTTATAAAGCTATTTTTTTATAGGGTGATTCTTTGCAAATGCAATTTAAAAATGGCACCCAAAATTAAATAACACATATTGTGAAGGCCTTTTCATGAGCTTTTTAATTTTGGATGATTTTTTTCAATTGCGTTTCCAAAAAGTCACATTTCATAAAGGAGCTCTATAAGTGAGTTGACTGTATATTACCTTTTATTGTTGATAGTGTGCTCAATAATACTTTTTATTATTAATTTTTGTTGATGAAATGTGCTCTTGATGATTAAGACATGTGCAACATGTTGAAACGTTTCGCCTACACAGTAGGCTTATTCGGTCAGATACAGAGGCAGCAGGTGTAGTAGTGAAATTAAGATGAGAAATAATATTTGAGGTGGTGAGTGCAACTGCTGCACATGTGTCTTGTTCAGCAAGTTGTCAGTATTTTATACCAGTTTCAATGCGTTCTACTAGTGACTGATGCTGATACGAGGTTACTCTTGTTTTCTGCGTTTTAATCCAGATTACCTGTGAGGATTTTATGCTCACTTCCCCATGGATTGTTTCTCTGAGTCACCTTTACTTGGTGTAAAATGGCCTGTTTAGTAGAAAGAAATGGCTGATTTGTACAACCTCATGTTCAGAATGTATATTGCCTAATGCATAGAATGTTCAAACAGGCCCCACTTTACAGCACTTCGATTTACAGCGCTTCGCTAATGCAGCGGTTTTCAATTACACTCATTCTTCATTTATTCAAACTTGCTATAATATTTTCACCACTCACTATAAGCTAAGGCCGAAAATATTTTAAGGTAAGTAATGTGTGTGCTGTATATGCATTTTTTAGGCCTAGCTATATTGTTCATTTAATATATGATAGCGTAAACATGTTATCAGACTTTTTGTGCATTTGAAAGTAAAAAAAAAAGAGAGAAAAAAGAAAAAAAAGAAGGCTGTTTCGCTTTACAGCTATTTTAACTTCACAGCAGTAACCCGGAGCCTAACCTGCTGTATAAGCGGGTCCTGCTTATATTTTTACTTAATGTTCAGAATGTGTTTATGTTGATCAAAATAGTAACTATGCAGAGTAATTAATGCATACTTTAATTCAGCTATAATTTAACATACCAGCGAGAAAATCCTCTATTATGAGACGTTTCTGTAGGCCCACGACCATTATATCTGACGGATCGAAACGTCGTCTATACCTGGAATGTGTTCCGAGGAGTCCACGCCCCCGCGGCTGGGTCCATGACCAGGCTTAATGATAGTGTAATTTGTGGGCTAGGCGTGTGTTCCAGCTGCTGGGACACCATCATTCCCTAAACCCTTGCTTGTATTCTTCGTACTTTTTCAAGGGTGCGCCTTGATGCTGGTGAACGGCTCTTGTTGAAGGAAATTGGAGCTACCCTATTGGAATAAGAAAACCTTGTCTCCAAACCAGTGTTTTGTTATTCAATAAACGACATTCAAATTGATTGTTTCTGTTTAGGATTCCGTATTGTTTGAAATGGAGTATAGTAGACGCGATTTAATTGATAAACACGGTTAGTAACTCACGCAAAAAAAAGGGTTGTTTTTGTTTCGAATTTAGACACTTTTTCAATTTATGGCGCTGTCTATTTTCAGTTTGGGACGCTGTCTGTATTTTTAGTTTGAGAACCAACTGGTCCTTATTTCATTTGGGAAACCGGATAGTCTCTTGTTTCAATTTGGGACCCAGATATTGTATATTTTTCAATTCAAGTGGATTTTTTTTCAGCAACAAGTTTTCATTATTCTGGTCGTCTCAGGAAGTAACCTCCCGAGTCTCCCTCTGCAGTGAAGCCCTGAAGAATGGTGGTTGCGGCATGGGACTGTTAATTGCAGCTGTGCTAGTAGAAAAAAAACAAATACAGCATAATGCGATCCTCCACTACGTACGGGAATGGAGAGTGAGGTGGAGAATGTTGGGTAGATTAGATTTAAGAGAGACCTGCACGGGACGGGCGAGTGTGTATGTTGTTATGAAGTGTGACAAAGAAGTGTCCTGGCAGAGGTTCAGCTGTGTTGTAAAAGCCGTTGTTCTGGTTGAAATTGTTAGATATACAGATAAATTGTGCTAGTGGATAGGTGGGTGTTGCAGGTAAATGTTACTCGTTTAATACTATTAGAGAGGTCTTCATGTGTGGTGAGGCTGCAATGCGTCGACTGCCTTAGCGCCACCAACACCAATGTAATTAAAGAGTTCCAATTCCCTGTAGAGGAATAGATGGGAGGCTGAGAGGATGCTCGGGGTGGGGAGGAAGATGGAAGTCCTGGAAAGGAGGAAGAAGGAACTCCATGAAACGAGGGATAGACTGGAGGGCAAGGAATGAAAGGAAAACGACAGGAGGATGAAATTTCAGGAGGAGAGGCCCGAGGTAAGAGGAGAATAAGACGACATATCATATGTGAAGCAGCTTCGAGGGACCACGATTGCACCCGTCTTCTTACATTCTAGGCTTGCTGGTGCCACCGTAGCTTACATACTCGAAATTTTCTCCCGTCTTGGTAGATAAGTTGGAGAGTGCGCTTAGGAGCATGCTTTTGTATATTTCTAGAAAGTCTTATCTTCGTTATTCATGGCGAGGACGAATGTTAAAATATATTCGTCCTATTCAGAATTTTATTGTTTTGAGGGATAGAGTAATAGTAATAATAGTAGAATTACCGACAAAATGTTTGGTAAATGGACACAGATGCAACTAATGTGACATTTTATGGTGGTAACGTTTCGCTCCCCAGCTTTGTCACGCCTGGAGAGCGAAACATTGCCGCAGAATGTCACAAAAGTTGCATCTGTGTCTATTTACCTAACACAATAATAATCATTGAGGTTATGTGAGGCCTATTACCTCACTAGAGGTTATGTGAGGCCTGTTACCTCACTAGAGGTTATGTGAGGCCTGTTACCTCACTAGAGGTTATGTGAGGCCTATTACCTCACTAGAAGTTATGTGAGGCCTATTACCTCACTAGAGGTTATGTGAGGCCTGTTACCTCACTAGAGGTTATGTGAGGCCTATTACCTCACTAGAGGTTATGTGTGGTCTGTTACCTCACTAGAGGTTATGTGAGGCCTATTACCTCACTAGAAGTTATGTGAGGCCTATTACCTCACTAGAGGTTATGTGTGACCTGTTACCTCACTAGAGGTTATGTGTGGCCTGTTACCTCACTAGAGGTTATGTGAGGCCTATTACCTCACTAGAGGTTATGTGAGGCCTATTACCTCACTAGAGGTTATGTGAGGCCTATTACCTCACTAGAGGTTATGTGAGGCCTATTACCTCACTAGAGGTTATGTGAGGCCTATTACCTCACTAGAGGTTATGTGAGGCCTATTACCTCACTAGAGGTTTGTGAGGCCTATTACCTCACTAGAGGTTATGTGTGGCCTATTACCTCACTATAAGTTATGTGAGGCCTATTACCTCACTAGAGGTTATGTGAGGCCTGTTACCTCACTAGAGGTTATGTGAGGCCTATTACCTCACTAGAGGTTATGTGAGGCCTATTACCTCACTAGAGGTTATGTGAGGCCTATTACCTCACTAGAGGTTATGTGAGGCCTATTACCTCACTAGAGGTTATGTGAGGCCTATTACCTCACTAGAGGTTATGTGAGGCCTATTACCTCACTAGAGGTTATGTGTGGCCTATTACCTCACTATAAGTTATGTGAGGCCTATTACCTCACTAGAGGTTATGTGAGGCCTGTTACCTCACTAGAGGTTATGTGAGGCCTATTACCTCATTAGAGGTTATGTGTGGCCTATTACCTCACTAGAAGTTATGTGAGGCCTATTACCTCACTAGAGGTTATGTGAGGCCTGTTACCTCACTAGAGGTTATGTGAGGCCTGTTACCTCACTAGAAGTTATGTGAGGCCTATTACCTCACTGGCGGTTATGTGAGGCCTATTACCTCACTAGAGGTTATGTGAGGCCTATTACCTCACTAGAGGTTATGTGAGGCCTATTACCTCACTAGAGGTTATGTGAGGCCTATTACCTCACTAGAGGTTATGTGAGGCCTATTACCTCACTAGAGGTTATGTGAGGCCTATTACCTCACTAGAGGTTATGTGTGGCCTATTACCTCACTATAAGTTATGTGAGGCCTATTACCTCACTAGAGGTTATGTGTGGCCTATTACCTCACTATAAGTTATGTGAGGCCTATTACCTCACTAGAGGTTATGTGAGGCCTGTTACCTCACTAGAGGTTATGTGAGGCCTATTACCTCACTAGAGGTTATGTGAGGCCTATTACCTCACTAGAGGTTATGTGAGGCCTATTACAGTTTTGTTTCACGGCCCACACCCATCAATACCTCACTAGAGATAACCAAAAACTGGATGTGCTGCTTCCATTTTCTCTACGCATATTTGATAATATACGTTTTTTATGTCTATGTAACTAGTATACGAAGTTGTCAAGAAAAATAAGGAACGTTGAATTTTGAACATGTATCCCACCAGGGATATATTTTTACACAAACAATGTGTAAAAATATGTGGGTTATATATTAAGAAAACTTGTAGTTTATTGTGTACAAGTTGAACACATTTTCCCGGATAAAATATATATTGGGTGTTTTGGTCACTGGGAGAGATGAAGTGTGCTGAAATGTTGAGTGCACATGTGGTGAAGTGTCACAGTATGTGTGTGCACAATAACCGTCTACGAAATTCTCTCTCTCTCTCTCTCTCTCTCTCTCTCTCTCTCTCTCTCTCTCTCTCTCTCTCTCTCTCTCTCTCTCTCTCTCTCTCTCTCTCTCTCCCACCACAGCATATGTTCAGTAGTGACAAAGCTGTGTTCAGTGTAGAGCTTTATCATGTTTAACGATCATCAACACTGAAGGAAGCTGTGTCAGTGAGCTCAGGAGTGAAGACTGGCAAAAAAAACACATAAGCAGTTAATGTGATCTTTATTGACAACTTTCGCTCAACAGTGGCTCGATCACAGGTCTGTCTGAGACGATAAAGCCAGCGTGGGCGAACGTTGTCAATAAGACCTTATGGTTTATTTCCATTGTTGGTATTTTATACCATTTATTTCAGTAGACAGACTGCAAACTCATCACAGGTATATGAAGGGTATGGGCCAAGCTGAGAGGGTATTAGAAGCCTGGAATCCGGTTAGAGGTGTGTCACAGGTTGAGGGGTGGGCATCGTACACGATCATAGGAGGAGAGAGGAGAAGAGAGGGAGGGAGAGAGAGAGAGAGAGAGAGAGAGGAGAGAGAGAGAGAGAGAGAGAGAGAGAGAGAGAGAGAGAGAGAACCAAGACAATTATTGTACACTAATATTGGAAGACCTTCACGGGTCCAAATATATAGACGGTGAAGGGGACAGAAGCATGAAACACGCTAACCCTCTCTTTCTCTTTCTTTCCTCCTCTCTTTCTCTTCAGTTTGCCTTACTTCCCATCTTCCTCCCCTCCTGCCCTCTCTTCTAAATTGACCCAGCAGTGAGCAGTATATCAGGAGTGAGGGGGACTTGACCCAGCCCCGATCAATGATTAATTTCTGCCATTGTGATTGTCTCAGTCTCACAATGACCGAGGAATGTCCGTCTATATGTCGTGCCGAATAGGTAAAACTTGCTATTTTTTCTTAAATATCATCGCTCTTCTTGCCGAATAAGGCAAGCGAATTTTTTTTATGCAATTTCGCAAAAAATCATTCTGAACTTAAAGAAAAAAATTTCATTGTGTTTGTATATTATTGAAAATATACTGGGATTTCTTCTCGAGTCTTTTTGAATATTATTATTCTCCTACCACCCCATCTTTTATACATATTACGTAAAATGGTACAAAAATTTTAAAGGATATATATTTAACGATAAAGACATGTATAACACTAGGAATCAGTTAAGGAAACTTATCACCTGCGCTGCAGGCTTTATCGGATGAAAGGAGACAGGCCAGTAGGCCTGCTGCAGTGGTGCTTCTTTTTATGTTATTTTGAAATAGTTCATCATTCTTGGTGCAGTATGATCACTCTTAACCTAAAGCAAAAGCTTGTGCCCAAAGGCTTGTATTGTGGAAAGTGAGGTGTAGCAAGTTGGAGATGAGGTCACAGGTGAGGCGGGCCCATTCCTGATAGCTGCAGGAGTGTAATTCATCAGTGTTCCAATGATGAAGACTGCAGCGCCGCCGAAATGTTTCCACATAAAGATTTCTGGTGTTGAGAAAGGGTATGGTGATACCCACAAGATGTTCAAAAACACACTTATGTACAATTCAGGACGTTTATGATAGGAAACGTTTCACCACCAGTGACTTTTTCAGTCCTAATACAGATATAACTAAGAAACAGTATATATAGTGGCAGCACCACCAACAGCAGCAGCAGCACCACCACCACCACCACCACCACCACCACCACCACCACCACTACCACCACCGCCGCCGTGGTGAGTTGGGTTGGATTTCTTAGTTATCTGTGTATTAGGACTGAAGAAACCACTCGTGGCGAAACGTTTCCTCTAATAAATATCCTGAAGTGTACATTAGTGTCTTTTTGCATATTCCTAGTTTTGCACGTTTTGCTCATAAATTTGTCGACATTTTATTTCATTTATAATATATGTATGAATAAAGTGTAATAAACACTTGTCAATGCTCAATAATAACCCCACATGGAGACAAACACAGGAAGTTGATTGATCTGTATATTTCAACCCCCTTCTGGGGTCCTCTTCAGCAGAAATAATCCCAGAAAGGGTCGAAATATACTGATGAATCAACCTCCTGTGTTTGTGTCTCCTGCATGATATATATTTAATATTTAGGACGTGGGAATACAGTTTGTTTTTCCCGAGTAAGAAGAAAAATCTCCACCTTGTCTATACCTAACCCGGAAAAATGTTCCACCCAATTTACTCTTCGTAAGTAAACTCAGTGGCACTGATTTACAACTGCCTGTAAATATCTTTGTATTGAGTCTGTTAGGTGGAAATTCTGGTGGTCGAGTTCTGTCTTGTACTGGTGTAGGTGATAGGGGAATGGGGTTGTTTTGTACTGGTGTAGTTGATAGGGGGATGGGGTTGTCTTGAACTGGTGTAGTTGATAGGGGATGGGGTTGTCTTGTACTGGTGTAGTTGATAGGGGGATGGGGTTGTCTTGTACTGGTGTAGTTGATAGGGGGATGGGGTTGTCTTGTACTGGTGTAGTTGATAGGGGGATGGGGTTGTCTTGAACTGGTGTAGTTGATAGGGGGATGGGGTTGTCTTGTACTGGTGTAGTTGATAGGGGGATGGGGTTGTCTTGTACTGGTGTAGTTGATAGGGGGATGGGGTTGTCTTGTACTGGTGTAGTTGATAGGGGGATGGGGTTGTCTTGTACTGGTGTAGTTGATAGGGGATGGGGTTGTCTTGTACTGGTGTAGTTGATAGGGGGATGGGGTTGTCTTGTACTGGTGTAGTTGATAGGGGGATGGGGTTGTCTTGTACTGGTGTAGTTGATAGGGGATGGGGTTGTCTTGTACTGGTGTAGTTGATAGGGGATGGGGTTGTCTTGTACTGGTGTAGTTGATAGGGGATGGGGTTGTCTTGTACTGGTGTAGTTGATAGGGGGATGGGGTTGTCTTGTACTGGTGTAGTTGATAGGGGGATGGGGTTGCCTTGTACTGGTGTAGTTGATAGGGGGATGGGGTTGTCTTGTACTGGTGTAGTTGATAGGGGGATGGGGTTGTCTTGTACTGGTGTAGTTGATAGGGGGGATGGGGTTGTCTTGTACTGGTGTAGTTGATAGGGGGGATGGGGTTGCCTTGTACTGGTGTAGTTGATAGGGGGGATGGGGTTGTCTTGTACTGGTGTAGTTGATAGGGGATGGGGTTGCCTTGTACTGGTGTAGTTGATAGGGGATGGGGTTGTCTTGTACTGGTGTAGTTGATAGGGGGATGGGGTTGTCTTGTACTGGTGTAGTTGTGTTTGATGATTTATTCGTCAAGAGACAAGTGTTTCCTGACACAGGTCTCGATCATAAAGAATTTATAGACGACCCGTTTTAACAAGAATACATTTTTATGGTGTTTTTGTTCCTATGTTGGGGTAGTGTTTGGGGTGTTTGTGTGGTAGTGTGATGATTGTGGTGCTTCAAGTTATCAATTCCCTAACAGGTAAGTATAACAAGCAGTGGCAGTATGTCAGCCACAGTCAACAACCCTAGTTCAGGTTCCTTATAGCAGTACACAAGTTACTCATTCTTAACCCGCCACCACAAGGTGTAAATGTACAACATATATTGTTCTCATGTTAGATCATTCAGTTTCCTCTCAATTATTGGTCGTCAATTTATGCCCTAACAGTCTTCAAAAAAATATTATTTCTTAGGTTAGGTTAGTATATCATATTCTAGATCGTATGGATTATTTAAAGTTGAAGAATAAGACACCTATGTAACACTTAATTATCTTTATTGCCGAAACGTTTCGCCTATAAAACAGGCTTCATTAGTCGAATACAAGAGTATAATAGTGGAGGCAGCAGTAGTAGTAATAGTTGTTTCGATGTCATCAGTCCGTCAGCCTTAGTAGGTGGGGGTCAGTCCCTCTAAGTCTGAAGGTTAGCGTGTATTGGCCGGTATTTCCATATAATTAACCAACAATCATAAAAACAAACTTGGTAATACCTTAGAACGTTCGTATCACCACGCTCCCTGTTTCAGATAATGGGCTAACATGCAGGTCAGAGGAGAGTCTGGTTTACATCTGATAGCTTCCTTAAAGACTATCCCTGTAGTGTTGGCTTATTACGTGAAAAAGCCTGCCACTACATGTAGGGCATTAAGGCTGTAAATCACATTTACATTTATCAAAAATATTTTAATCGCAAAAATGAGGATTTAAGTCAATTCTGTTTCATTACTGAGAGAGAATGGTGTAGTGACTTCATGGATATATATGTAAGACGATGGGAAGCACAGTGCCTGCACTCTGAAGGACGGGTGTTAATGTTGCAGTTTTATAACTGTAGTGTAAGCACGCCTCTGGCAAGACAGTGATGGAGTGAATGATGATAAAGTTTTTCTTCTTCGGGCCACCCTGCCTTGGTGGGAAGCGGCCGATGTGTTAATAATAATAATAAAAAATATATATAAGACCTTGGGAAGTGGTGGACCCAGTGGGCCTTGAAGCCGAGCGACAAATTATTGAGTTCAACAGTACGTGGATGTTTAATAATCATCTTCCATCAAGAATGGTCATTCTGAGACAATTGTCTGTAGATTGAATATTAGTCACACGCACCTCACCCATAACCCTCCTGTTCGCAGATTGTCTTACTCCTCTTATTTGTGACTTGCTGTTCACTGTGTAACACTTTTTTAGAAGTTTGCCTACGACTTCAGCCTTTTTTTATTTTGTTTTATAATTACCGAGGTACCTGTAGGAACGTCGTGGAACTTTTAGGAGAGTCTGTGTTCGTGTACTGGTGTGTATTTTCCTCGCGTGTTTGGAAGGTTTGACTTCTGGTGTTTTTATGTATGTTTGTAATTTAATGTTAGTACCAAGGTCACTCACTAGCTTGGGTTCGACAGTGGTGCTGCGTACTGTAAGATGTTCCTGACACATGCCCACATTAGGTCATAGATCTATTATTATTATTATTATTATTATTATTATTATTATTATTATTGACGCTGAAGAGGGCCTCGATTTGAGGTCGAAAATGCAAAATTAGTCTTGGACTCGCAGTTAGGAGATACTTGTTTGAATTTTCCTGATAAATGAAATTTTAAAACTTAAATATTTCTCCATGTCAGATGGCCAGTAAGGCGATCCATGGAACCAGTAAACATTTCAGATACTATGAGTGAATTAATAGGTCAAAGAGTTTTTAAATCTCACAACAGCCTTTTTGGTGAATATATACTGATAGACATCTCTTGTATATACAGTGAGAGATAAGACACTTGATGGTGAATATACACAGAAACGCCTCTTGTATATACAGTGAAAGTTAGTGTCTTTGTGTATTAAACACCACTTGGTGTATATACACTGGCAGATCAATACCTCTTTATGAATACATTGATAGATACACCTTTTGGTGTACGTATATAATATACAGATAGACTCCTTTTGGTATATATACATAAAAAAACTCTTGTATATACACTGAGAGACAACTCTTATTGTATATAAACTAAGAGAGCTGTGGTGAGGTAAGGTAGGCTGGAATGCGTGCCGTGCTAAACACTAACGCTTCAGCAAGTTTAGGGACTGAGGAATGCTGACACTTCCTAACTGGAAATTTTCCACCTGTGTTTCATATCCAACTTTGGAATATAATACCTTTTGAAAAGGAGGCCTTGATACTAATGAAGGGCTCTTTTTTTGAACCCTTATGTGGGTTCAAATAACTATTTTTTTTAGTAATTGGACATAGTCGATCCAGTGACTAGGCTTCCATTTTGTTTTTTTGGTTCCCAATGAAGGGATGGTTAGATGATATTCGTCAGGAAACAGGGCAAGTGTTTCCTGACGCGGGTCATAGTCATATGTTGACCCACAGCTGGAGCTTTGGTCACCTGACCGAGGCCTTCCACTGGCTTACTCCTCCGCCCATTTTAAAAATAAGGGTTATGGTAAGGAAGGGTAGTGTGACAATGTTGTTGCTACTATAGGGCCACTGACAGCTTGTACCGTATCCAGTTGTTGTGGTTCCTCATGGAATTGGAAGTTGTGTAAGAATCTTTTATTGGGGGGGGGGGTAATGTTTCGTCCTGTGTAAAGCTTTATCATGTCCCAGTGAAAGCTTGTTCTGTAAGCTGGTTTTTCTTCGGTGGCCGGGGAATGGTAGGCAACCAGGTCCCATAGCTCGGCTGATAGCGCACTCAGCTCACACATTGAGTGTTCCTGGTTCGATCCCCGGTACGAGTGGAAACACTGGACGTGTTTCCTTACACATTCTGTCCCTGTTCACCCAGCAGCAAGTAGGTAGGAGTTAGTTACCTTACACCTGTTATCCCTGTTCACCTAGCAGTAAGTAGGTACCTGGGTGTTAGTTACGTTACATCTGTTGTCCCTGTTCACCTAGAAGTAAGTAGGTACCTGGGTATTAGCTGACTGGCGTGGATCGCATCCTAGAGGACAATAGTATTAGCCTAAGTTATCATAAATGCTCTGCATAACTAGCGGCTTTCTATCAATATGTCAGTGATGTCAGCTATGGTCTGTATAAGTTGTATCATGTAGAAATAAAGATTATTATACGGGAATGGTAGCTTGTTGCATGAATCAAGAGCACTTTTCAAGGGCATTCCCGGATAAGAGGAGGTTGCACATGCTGTTCTTGGAACGGAGCATTGCATGAGGAAATGGAAATAAGTCACTTTGACTTTTTTGGGGTTATCCTAGGTAAGCTACACATGCTGCTATGTATGATAATTTATGTAATGTATTTATGTGTACCTGTACCGGAATAAACTTAGCATGCGTGGGACGGTTGAGGACCGCCAGTACACGCTCAAGGTCGCTCTTGGGTGGTCGATATACTGTGTGCTGGAGACCAGGCTGCCCACTGCTGATTGTTGCTGCCTTCCCAGACCTCCCTAGACCTGTGCTCAATGTTGCTGCCTTCCCAGACCTCCCTAGATCACTGATTGTTGCTGCCTTCCTACACCTGTGCTGATTGTTGCTGCCTTCCTAGACCTGTGCTGATTGTTGCTGCCTTCCTAGACCTGTGCTGATTGTTGCTGCCTTCCCAGACCTTCCTAGACATGTGCTGATTGTTGCTGCCTTCCCAGACCTCCCTAGATCTGTGCTGATTGTTGCTGCCTTCCTAGACCTGTCCTGATTGTTGCTGCCTCCCTAGACCTGTGCTGATTGTTGCTTGCCTCCCTAGAGCTCTGTGCCTGATTGTTGTCTGCCGTCCCAGACTCCCTAGATGTGCTCATTGTTGCAGCCTTCCCAGACCTCCTAGATCTTTCTGATTGTGCTGCCTTCCTAGACCTGTGCTGATTTTGCTGCATTCCAGATTCAGACCCGTGCTGATTGTTGCTGCATTCTCAGACCTCTAGACCGTCCTGATTGTGCCTCCCTAGATCTGTGCTGATTGTTGCTGCCTTCCAGACCTCCAGACTGGGTGATTCGTTCCCCTCCCTAGACCTGTGCTGATTGTTGCTGCCTTCCAGACCTCCTAGATCTATGCTCATTTTGCTGCTTCCTAACCTATGCTGATTGTTGCCTTGACTCCATATCTGTGCTGATGTTGCTGCCTTTCCTATCTCCCTAGACCGCGATTAGCTGCCTTAGACTCCTTAGACCGTGCTGATTGTTGTTGCCCTATCCTCTAGATAAACACAACTACACACACACACACACACACACACACACACACACACACACACACACACACACCTAGTAGCGACCAACGAAGAGCGGGTCCAGGAGCTATGAATCGACCCCTGTAACCACAATTAAGTAATAGTACACGCACACTATCTCCCCCCCCTCTCTCTCTCTATCTGAGTAATCAGTCCCTCAGCCTGGAGTCGACCAATCCATCAACCTTGATCTTCACTTTCTTCTTTGTATTGGACTGATGAAGCCACTGTGTGGGCGAAACGTCTCCACAATTAAGATACCCAAGTGTAGCACATGTGTCTAATTTATCAACATTACATCACTCCACTTTATCCACTGTCTGTCACGTATTGAAGTTGTTTTTATTGATTGTAAACGTGTGATGAGGCTCAGTCCTCCGTCCATTAATCTGACAATCCTCACACATGAAATCCTCGCTTTTATTGAGGCCAGCCTTTGAGAGGAGGATTTGCTGCCTATACAGTGTGGTAAAACGTACAAGTGGTGATACGTACTCACTGTATACATGCTCACTCTTATCATACATGCTCACTCTTATATATCCTCACTCTTATCATACATGCTCACTCTTATCATACATGCTCACTCTTATCATACATGCTCACTCTTATATATGCTCACTCTTATCATATATGCTCACTCTATCATATGCTCACTCTTATCATACATGCTCACTCTTATCATACATGCTCACTCTTATCATACATGCTCACTCTTATCATACATGCTCACTCTTATCATATATGCTCACTCTTATCATACATGCTCACTCTTATCATACATGCTCACTCTTATCATACATCTTGATCATCATGCTCACTTTATCATATATGCTCACTCTTATCATACATGCTCACTCTTATATATGCTCACTCTTATCATATATGCTCACTCTTATCATACATGCTCACTCTTATCATACATGCTCACTCTTATCATACATGCTCACTCTTATCATACATGCTCACTCTTATCATACATGCTCACTCTTATCATACATGCTCACTCTTATACATGCTCACTCTTATCATACATGCTCACTCTTATCATATATGCTCACTCTTATCATATATGCTCACTCTGATCATACATGCTCACTCTTATCATACATGCTCACTCTTATCATACATGCTCACTCTTATCATACATGCTCACTCTTATCATACATGCTCACTCATCATACATCTCACTACTACTCTCTATCATACATGCTCACTCTTATCATACATGCTCACTCTTATCATACATGCTCACTCTTATCATATATGCTCACTTATCATACATGCTCACTCTATCATACATGTTCTTACATTACTTATCATACATGCTCACTCTGATCATACATGCTCACTCTTATCATATATGCTCACTTGATCATACATGCTCACTCTTATCATACATGTTCACTCTTATACATGCTCACTCTTATCATACATGCTCACTCTGATCATACATGTTCACTCTTATCATACATGCTCACTCTTATCATACATGCTCACTCTTATCATATATGCTCACTCTTATCATACATGCTCACTCTGATCATACATGCTCACTCTTATCATACATGCTCACTCTTATCATACATGCTCACTCTTATCATATATGCTCACTCTTATCATACATGCTCACTCTGATCATACATGCTCACTCTTATCACACATGCTCACTCTTATCATACATGCTCACTCTTATACATGCTCACTCTTATCATACATGCTCACTTTATCATACATGCTCACTCTGATCATACATGTTCACTCTTATCATACATGCTCACTCTTATCATACATGCTCACTCTTATCATACATGCTCACTCTTATCATACATGTTCACTCTTATCATACATGCTCACTCTTATCATACATGCTCACTCTTATCATACATGCTCACTCTGATCATACATGCTCACTCTGATCATACATGCTCACTCTTATTACACATGCTCACTCTTATACATAATCACTTTTTTTATAAAATATTTTGGTTATATATGTACTCACGTATTTGTGGCTGCAAGGGTTGATTCTCAGCTCCTGGCCCCGCCTCTCAACTTGCCACTCCTATTTACTTCTTACTTTCTCTCTGCATGTATTGTTTGACTTATCATGTATCCCACGAGGTGCTAAACCCGTTTGGATCACTCAGCACAAGGAGTAGTATAGGTAAAAGATTTTCTGACCAGCCAGGCTGTTGGTGCTTGTACACGCATTGCCCCTAAACTAGCTTGCATGATCACTGGTTATATTTTGGCAGATATCCTCGGCATTATTTTCACTGTTGATATATACCTGTGATATACCTGTGACATACATTTGAATAGTTTCTACGTGTCTTGTACCTTCGCATCCCGACCTGAAGCCAGACTTGCTTCTTGTTTGATCCACCAGACTTGTTGTTAGCGTCATGCTTGAGCACATTTACCACAGCTTAATTGATCTGACATTTGGCGTTTGTAAAGGTGAAACATTGTTTTAAAAGTGTGTATGTTGTCATTGCTTTTGTTGTTGTGTAGATAAATCTGTCATGGGTACACAGTCTTAGATAATGTACGAGTTTGTCAGGTAGAAGTGAGGTGGCTAATAATGTTTACAGGGGTCGAGTCACTGCCTGTTCTTAAAGCTGTGTTTGGATCCTGCCTCTACCACTTGCCTGTCTAGGTCGTTTCAAAATAAACCCAGTGAAAAGCAGAGGTGCGGTGGCCACAATAAGGGAACACTATATCAACATTCGTGGCCCCAGATTATTCAGCATCTTACCAGATGATATCAGAAACACTGCTGGGAGAAGTGTAGAAGTCTTCAAGAGGAAACTTCACCAGGTGCCAGATCAACAAGGCTGTGATGGATATGTGGGGCTGCGGGCCATCAGCAGCAACAGCCTGATTGACCAGGCAAGCACCAGACAAGCCTGGTCCAGGACCACCAGCAGCAACAGTCAAGTTGAACAGGCAAGAACAAGACGAGCCTAGCCAATGGCCGGGAAAATGACACAGTGTTAGTTTGGTGTTCAATGGCACAGTGTATGGGGTTCAAGTGACAGTGGTGTTCAAATAACTGTGTTAGTTTGGGATTCAAATACAGTGTTAGTTTGGTGTTTAATTACAAAGTGTTAGTTTGGGGTTCAAAGCCATAGCGTTAGTTTGGGGTTCAAATAAAACAAGAGGTTTTAATTAACCATTTATCAGTAGACACTGGTTGTAGCATTATTAAAGTTTAATATAAGTGGGCGAGTGTGGCCGCCAAGTAGCAAGAACCGCAGTAGCCTCCACACTACACTCTTCTACACTCAAAACTTTTTTATTTTACACACAGAAATTGTCTTCAAGGCTTCAACAAGAACATATAACAACATGTATACTTTACAATAGTATCTTAGTAGTATGTATTTATATATATATATATATTCATATGCATGTATTCAGATTATATAAACTACGGCCAGTACACAATCACTTTACACTTTACATACACACACAGACACACACCTTCATTTTTACATAAATGGTTGAAATGGCATTTTGAGGCCAAGTATATGAAGAGGTACAAGTTGATGAACGATTTTATTGAGAGAACATCTCAGTGTGTGTAGAGTTGTGTCGAGGTGTGACATGTTAAAGCTGTGCAAAAGAAACTGATGTATAGTTCAGGACGTTTAGCGGAAACGTTTCGCCACGAGTGGCTTCAGGACTTAACAAGTCACTCGCGGCGAAACGTTTTCCTAATAAATGTCCAGAACTGTACATAGTGTCTTTTCCACATCTTGTCGGTATCACCATAACTTTCTCACGTTAAAGCTTTCGCAGAGCGAAATGTCGTCGCAGTAAAAGCTTGTTTTGCAGTTCGTATTTTTATCTTCATGTACAAGTAGCTTGCTCTGAAAGCTTTAAGGTAGGTTTAAAGATGGGGGGACTTGTTAAATTTTGTGTTGCCTTGTGTTGTGCGAGCTCGGTGAGCGTTGGTGTTTGTGATGCTGGCTTAGACAGTGTTGCTACCATACAAACACAGACGTAGATGATGTAGTGAGAGGTGGTGGTGGTGCGATCCTAGCCATGCTATATCAAACACTTTCAGTAGCAGTCTTGTGCTTCAGGACTGAAAACTTCAGGGTCTTGTATATCAGTGTGGGTAGTGTCGGGTATGGTGGGTCCTGTAGAATAACAGAAAGCTGTAAGTAGTCAATACCGGATCGCATTATGCTGCATTTGTGTCTTTATTTTTCCAGCAGAAAGTTATACAGGGGCTTGACAAGAGTTTAGCCTTGTTCTTTTAACAAGAATGATCATCAAGACGTGTGTAGAGTGAGGTTGGATACGCAGCTCGGCCATTGATACTTGTTTGCTGATGGTGTTTTGTGACCCGCCTGCCTCCCTGATGTTTCAACTGTTGTGCATGCCTGGTAATCCAAATGTACATCAGTGTATTTGTGCCTTGGCCTTGTGCCTGCTAGTTGAGAGGTTAAGGTTGCTTGTGCCCTTCTATATACGGATATGAAGCCTGTGGTAAGTCGGGTTCCTGGATTATGAACCGGCGGATGTAGAGGCAAAGACTGCTGTATCGAGTGCAGCCAGCTATTTGAATTTCTGTTCCAAGTATAGGTTTATATAATGTAAAAATGGCTGTCCCAGTGGGTTGTACAAACGAGCAGCAAGGTGTACAGAGGTAGACGGGATGTGGGTCTTTGATATCCTTCAGTCTACATGACTTGTTACTACAAGACTGTTGCTTGTAAATTGAGTATTAGGACACCCACTTTACCCGTGTACATTTGCCTGCAGGTAATCCTGCTGTTTTTATTACAGCTTGTGCTTTGTTGTTAACTTTGCTTCATGTTTTAACAGTATGTCCTTGGTTATGTACCTACAGATTTTTATATATAACTGAGTGATGTCTGCTAAGACCTCTGTTTACTTTATGTTTGAATATGCAATTGTGTTAGTGTTGATGTTTTGCTATGCATGTGAGTGTATAAGGTCTTTCCTATACAGAGTTCGTACTAAATTATTGGTTTTAGTGTTGGTGTTATTAGTCTGGTCAGTGTAGCTTCAGATGCTGCTGACTCGGCTCCATATTTTTACTGCCTTTCCTTGGCATTGACCCGAGAGACATAGTGTAGGTAGTTACTTTAATATCTTTATTATCAACTCCATATCCATCCTGTAGGTAGGTAACAGAGGCAGTACTGAAGAAAATATACACATTGCTGAATTGTTTTTATTGGGACAACGTTTCACTCGGTGTAGAACTTGATAAAGCTCGACAGAGCAAAATGTTTCGGTGAAAGCTTATTCGGCAACCTGTGTATTTTCTTAAGGCTTCGTCTTTAGAAAATCCTTTTAATTTTATATTCACCGCATGATGCTGGGACTCTCTGATTTTTTATGCTCTTAATGTTTCCCAGTTGTTGGGGCTTCTAACTGAACCATGTTATTTAAACCTGTTAAGAAACTGTCGTATTGTGTGTAAGTTTGTGTCAGCAGGTTTTACATGTTTATGGAGAGTGGGTTTAGCGTGTGAGTGGTTGGCTACCTTGCGTGTGTATCTGGATGACTCTTGTTCCAGCGTCTCGTGAATTTTCTTTGCGTGATCTTTCGTAATCTCTACCAACAGCACTTGTAACGACACTAAGGGTAACTATAGCTTAGATATGAGGGACGGGCATTAAGATCCATATGGCAGACGGTAGTGGAAATATTTAAGTAGCAGATGTTTAATTGGAGTAATTGTCGGGGGGGGTTCGGAGGAGACATTGGAGTAAGAAATACACTCGTTGGATGTCTGGAGGCGTATAATTAATGCGAGTTGAGGGAGAGGCCTGAGGCTGGCGGTTCAAATTAGCGGGACTCGTGACGTCATAGCTAGCCAGGGAGCGTCTCTATAAAGTAACTGGATTTAACTAAGTATACTACACAAGTAAACAGTAACACTACTGACATAATGTTACGCTTGTGCTGACTTTGACAAGGATCTACGCACTTTCTTTTCATTTATCTGCTTAAGTAAGTTTATTTAAGTACAGGTACACATAAATATGATTACATAAGTCTAAGTGAGTTATTTGCACTGGTGTCCTTAGCGAGGCTACTCACCACCCCGCCTCACTACCTCAGTTACGTGAGTGCTTGATCGTGACGAGAATTGTTGCAAGTAGGAAGACATTTCATGAGGGAGGAGGAGTACCGCAACGCACAAGATCATTTTCAACACACAAAGAGTTAAAGACTAACTACAGGTATGGAAGCCTGAACCCGCGGCCATGACCACTGTCACTGCTCCACGTGGCAACACATACCAACATAGGCACGTATTTCCACTGTATGAAAGATAGGCAGTAATCCACATGTAGTAAATCAAGACACGTAGGAGGAGTCTTTACTAAAAGTATCTTTATGATTAGTGAGACCTTGATCAACTTCTTGATAAAGCTTTCATTAAGCTAAACTTCTTTGTTAATAAAGATTGTCTAGGTTTCTTTGATTTACTAGAGGATTACTTCATCTTTGTGAAACCTGACTTAGGAGCTTCTTACTAGAAAGTTGCTGACACGAGTTGTATTAATGTTTGTGCGTCTCTCTTGTGTAATTGTTTTTTTTGTGTGTATGGTGAAGAGAGGCGTGTAATTGGTTCTCCAGGAATATAAAAATTTACGCAGGCTGAATCCACTGCTTGTTTATTGTTAATTTTTACTGCATTCGTTCTTTGATTTACGATTTTGTCTTAAGAGGCACGTAAGTTCCCCCGTCTTCTAATAACATGTTCATTTTTCTACTATAATCTACCTTGTCCGCAATTACTATCGCATTTGCTTTGTCTGTTTCGTAAGGTGAAGTCCAGGATCTTTTCCAAGGTTTGTTAAGTTATACCATGAATTAAGTAAAGATCCTGGGCTTCACCTTACGAAACAAAGCAAATGTGATAGTAATTATGGACAAGGTAGATTATAGTGGAAAAATGAACATGGTATTAGAAGACGGGGGAAGTTACGTGCCTCTTAAGCTCTCCCAGCTGTGAGAGATGCTGTCACTTTTGGCTTGTATATATCAACATCTGTGCTCCCATACCATTTAACATCTTACCAGAAGATGTCAGAAACATTGCCGGAATAAGTTTCAGATCAACCAGGTTGTGATGGATATGTAGGCCAGCGGGCCGCCAGTAGTAACAGCCTGGTTGACCAAGCGCTGCGGGAGAGGTAAAAAATTCGAAACCCATCAAAGGTCAAAGGTCACGCTATATTATTCGTCCAGATAATATTTTGTTCGACGGATTTTGCAAGTTCAAGACGATCTTACGAATGTAAATGTTTATGCATTAATATTCCAGATAATACGTTATTAGTTTTGGAGGATGAAAAGAAGGTAGAGTAGAATGGCTTGCTAGTGGGAGGAGGTTGCTATATACAGGTTGTTGCACTCGTAGGAGGCCCTGGTACTCCCGTAGTTGCTACCGTCTTGTTTTTATGTCATGTATATTATGTCTGTAGTAGGTGATAACTGGGCCTTTTACTCGTAGGAGGCCTCAAGTTATCGCTTATTACAGACATAATATACAAACGGTTGCAACTACCTCCAGATAGGTAGGTACAAGAGTACCAATTCGGGGCCTCCTACGAATGAAACTCCTGTATAAGCAAATAACCCTCACCCTCTACATAACGAGCGCATTGTTGCCAACGAATTTAGCAGAATTAAGCATCGGTGGTGTATGTCCCACTGCCAGACATTATCTCTTATTTACGGAACATAGTTACTTGTGGTTATGTGTAAATTTAAAGTTATTTAGATTAAGTTAGTTTAACATAATGTTTAACGAAGGTTATGTATGAAGGACGGGATTGGTATAGCGTATATTACAAGTAAAAGCAAACATGGCAACATTGGTGAGTGTAGAGGTGAGGCCGAGGTCACTGGTCATCATAAAGAAAACACAAACATGGCTGTGCTGATGTAACCATTACTGCTTTTAATGTGGGCTCCAACACGCTAAGGGTACCTGATCTGACCATTAGGAGCCCTGCTTGGTGTTTGATGCAGCCGCATCAGCAGGTGCTGGGGAAAACTCACCAGAATTGCTCCTACGCCCGGAGAAGTAGTGTGTTAGTGGGGTCGTCTTGGGTAATGTGACTCTTTACATCACATAGTGTGTGTCTCCGTGGATTATACTTTACTCCCCATTTTCCATAAGAAAAAAGAATTATAGAACGTAAACAAGTCACATAGGCACTCTTGAGAGCGAAACGTTGCTACAGTAAAAGGTCGCATTAGTTGCTCTTGTGTCCTTTTACTTATTATTGGTAAGTTTACCAACATTATTACACTCTTGATAATGTTTTTTTTCTGGCCTGTTCTATTGCCGAATTATTTTAAATTAAGTAAACTTTAACTAACCAAAAATTAACCATTTCTAAACATAACAGCAGATTAAACATACATTACCGGGTAGTAAGCTGTCTCGATGTAACAGCGGCCAAGAAAATACGGACATAATATTTTATTCGATAGAAAGACGGAAACCAACGCTGTTTTCATAGGCAAACATTTTTTTTCAACGTTTTCAGTCATTTATATACAGGCTCTCGTACCAACATATTTACCAGAGCTGTGAAACTTAGCACTAACATTGTTTGAATGTGGAAAATGACTCGTATATAGTTCAGGTCATTTATTAGAGGAAACGTTTAGCCACGAGTGTGTTCCCCAGGACGGAAGAAGCCACTCGTGGCGAAACGTTTCTCTAATTAATGTACATAAGTCGCCAGGTCACTAATTGGACAAGAACCGGGCTGGGAGTACCGGCCAAACTCATCGAATTGAATCATACATAAGTGTACGATTATTAATATGTAGGTATTGTGTGTATCGTAGGTAAGATGAGCATATCTTCATGAGTAGATATAACCAGGTGGTAGAAGATAGGAATCAGTAAACACAAGTTGGTTAGGCATACCTCGTTGTTTTATTTTTCGCGAGGACGGATTGTAAGGGTACACGATTTTAGATAGTGATTATTAATTAACAAACTTGATGTAACAAGCGTACGGGTTTTATCCATGGCTGTGGAGTCGGTCGGAAACAATTCTTGGGTTACTGGAGTCGGTAAAATGTAATTAAAGGAGTCGGAATCGAAGGTTTTATGTGGCGACTCCACAGCCCTGCTTTTATTTGCTCAGCTTATCATTTGACTATTAGTGTTCTGTTATATACTGTAACAGTTCCCATAGGTTAACCATAGCGTCAAATGGTCTTCAGAAGTGTGGTGATTAGGTTATATTTTGTCTTGGCTATGAAATATCAAGTACCAAATTTGGTAGTTATGTAGGCCTGTGGGCTTCTAATAGAAACAGCCTGGTTGACCCGAGTCAACATAGAAGTCTGCCTCAGGACGGACTGAGGAAAACATAAGAGCCCTGGAAACTAGCCACAGGTATAAGTTCACATAAGATATTGAAGTGTCAGCATGGGTAATGGAATGGAGGCGTCAGGAGATATAAGTGGTGGTAGTGAAGTGCCTTATTGGATTGGATGCTCGTGTGGTGAGGGGGTGTATATGTTGTTTTAATCGGGTAACTGGAATGCGTGCGAAAACGAACGTAGTATTTGCAGGACGGGTTGTATGTTGTGTACCTGCCGTGTGGCTGGTGAAGGTCTCCACCCCACTTAGTGTTGTTGATCTGGTGTTTAACATGGTTGCTTGCTCGTAAACTGCTTCAACTGATAGATAACCTGATTATATGTCGGTAAAGCATACCATGATGAGCGAAACGTGGGCTAAGTTTCCTCTCCAAAGTGTGGATAACATCAAAATGAAAAAAAATCGTATTTAGGAACGGTAACTACAGTTGTTGTCATCAGGTCAAACTGAGTTTCAGTATGTGAACATCTACCTTTTATCGCCTTACAGTGCTTTGCCTTGACAAAAAATAGTCTTGAACGAATGTTTTTCTTCCTTTTTCTTTTCTTTGCAGCGTTTTTTAAGGATCTACAGATTGCACCAGCCGTTGTATTTTGACAATATTCTCTCAGTGGTAACATACAAAACAATGGAATCTCAACACGACTTAAATAAGACTATCTTTCACATTTTCTTAATGATTAAGATCTTTATTCTGGCTTTGTCTATTGGAGAAGAATACAAGATACATATTAACAATAACGTGAATCTGGCTATTGGTTTGGTTACAAGGTAGGCTTAAATTGTATGGCAATTTTCACTATTTAATACTATGCTTAAACGCTTGTCATGTGAGTAAATATTACTAGACTTCTACATCAAGACAAGTGTTAGTACTCTTACACACACACACACAACACATACACACACACACACTCAATTTGTGTTTTTATTGAAGCAATATATTTGGTATGAGCTTAAGAATGTTTTCTACACTGTGAAACTAGTAATATATGCATAAGAATAACCCACATTGAAGAGTATGAAATAGTGAATGTTTTCGGTCTAACCAGAGACCCTCTTCTGGCGAAAATTCGCGTTTCTATTCTGTTGAATGTTGGTTATTCTTATCACTTATCCTGTCAGTATTATGATTCACTCAGAACTGTTGTGGGAAGCCAGAAATATACATTGTAAAAACCTAAGTCTTTTCTTGTATGGCCCTTTGAAGTTTTCCAGCAATAATGTTTATACAAGGCATAAGAAATAGGTAACAGTAAATTGTTGATGAACGAGAGGCGACGGGTTTGTTGTGTCCCTGAAGCTGTATAGAGCAACGTTGTATTACACTTGTGTCGCTCTGTCAGACCTACAATTTGCTCTCTTAAGAAATTATCCCTGTTTAACCAATTACTTGTGATGAGTTTGATAGTGGTTGGCAATGATTGGTTGAACAAATGCAGGTGATTTGTTCAGCCAGTCAGAAGTAATGAAGGAGCCAGCTGGAGTGAGAGAGAGAACTGGCTCTTCTACGGAATACTACTGTTGGACATGTGTGGTGGTGTGTGGAGCAGCAGCAGCAGTGCCGCTGGGGTTCAGGTGGGTGACTGGGGTGATCTAAGTGCTGTTAGGCTGGAGGGGGTCTAGGATCTTGACGGAGACTCGAGCTGAGTTATGGATGCCAGTATTTGGGAAGGCGATGCGGCCGTTCTGGCGGTACTGGGAGTACTGCACCTCCCGGATGGTCTTGAAGGCGTGTCGCGCGAAGATCTTGGCTGAGAAGATGCCTGAGGACACAATGTTGCAGGTTACTAATCAAGCATCACCTCTGGTCGTAAATGTAATGTTATGTATTGTAATGGAAAAACTTGTATGCCTGCATCCATCTTGACGCAGCATGACTTGAGTTTTCTCATTATCATGAATACTAAATACACGAGGATTCATCTACAACTTTTCTGCACTTACTTATAACAAATAATGGGGGAAATCAAAATGTATTTTTTTAAGGATGTGATTTTTACATTGTGGGAGTAAACTTCGGAATATGATGGAAAATTTAATCACAATCTCGGTTAAATTTTCCCGAAAATATATTTTTAGCAACATTTTGAGTTTTTCTCTACTTGGGGGAGGTAGAATGTGCGTTTATAAGGAAGGTTGTGAGAGGCTTGTTAATGGTTGTCGTTATATCTGCCAGTTTTATAACAATCTGTGTGGTGTGTGGGTATATCCCACAAGGTATGTTGTATGGGTATATCCCACAGGGTATTTGCTTACCTGTAGTTTCTGTGACGAGGCAGGTAAAACCTTGAGCTCTAGCGACGTTGCAGCTCTGCAACACTAGCATGGAAGCAATACCTCGACCACCGTACGACTTGTCCACGTTCAGTAGCTCGAAGTTGAGGAACTGTATGCCGATACACACCACAATTATTTCCCTTACAATTAAGAAATAAACACTACAAAACTTTTCAGTCTTTATTACATACAAGAGTACTTAGTACACTGCTAAGATACTGCTGTGTTTCGCTCACTCTAGAGCTTTATTATGACTTGAATAAGTCTTGAGGAAAGTAAGACCCTTAGCTTCCTGCAGCATCGCCTCGGAACTATGCTGTATTTGGAGGATGTTTCGGGGGGTCAACGCCCCCGCGACCCGGTCCATGACCAGGCCTGATATACCATCTATACTGCTGGTAGCCTCAAAATAAAGGCAAAATGGGAATTTTCAGTTATGTTAAATTCATGCAGGTTTATCGCTTTTGGGTGAATATAATAACACTAATTTGGTTTTCACTATTTAGAAATATAAATAAAGTAGGAGACTATATTAAGATAATATTAATTTTTGAAAGTAACAAAGATTAACTATTTTATATTCATCTGAAAATAAGAATATTGTATTTTTTATTTTTTTTTATTTACAAATGTAAATCATGTAGCACATTTAAGACTTAATTACTGGACAACTAACTAAAAATAATCATATTTTTTGTCAACGGACATTCCGCTACTCGTCTGATCAGCTAAGTTAAGCAACTTTGGGTTTGGTTAGTACCTGGGTGGCTGACTGCCTGGGAACACCAAACACTGTTGGCATCAGTCTTTCACCAGAAGAGCCTGGCCCATGGCCGGGCTCCGGGAGTACTTCTCGAAACTCATCAAAGGTATATGGTTTAAGTGGTTGGTTGGGTAGGTTTATAACCTGTCGACTACACAAGGGACATTAAGGCTGCATTTTATATATACCTGTCTGTATATACTCTGATATAGACCCCTTGATGCATACTAAGAGACGTATACCGTCGTGTATATATACTCTGATATATACTCCCTTGAGTGTTCATGGTAGTCGTGTCAGTACGTTACCTTATCAACGCCGTATTGGCCGAAGAAGTCAATGTCGCTGGCTAGTTTAGTAAGGAAGGAGATGATCTTGTACATCTTGGGGTCCTTCTGGGGGTCGATCCAGGCGAGGAAATCGTCAGGACCGGGTGTGTCACCCCGCCTCTTAATGCTGTTGATAGCCACACCAACCAGCCTCCCGTTGGCTGACTCATCTATCGCCATCACTGACACACCGTGGCTGATCTGAAGTTACAGGAATTATTATTATTATTTTTTCACAAAGCTAGTCCCGTCTGGGTCATATAGGGCCATGTATAGTTCCATGGTTATTGTTAAGGCTTACCTAACTTATGAAGGGCATTAACTTTGTATTGTTCCTCTGTACAGCAGGGAAGAGAGCAGAGGATCGAGCCTTCAATACTTCTTGTGCTAAAGGACATAGACAGGTTGAGCGTGTTAAACAATAATAATAGTCTCGATAAATGGTTGTTGTACAAGCCGCGTTTGTTCTTGACGCCACTTGGCTATTTTAGATGCAGGTGAAATATTGCAACGTAAGAAAAGTGGTAAGAAGTGGTGTTCAGTTATGAGGAAAATCCTAATTATCCTCGTGAGAACTAAAACTGTGAAGGTGAGCAAGTAGGGACACGTTATTAAACATTATATTAAAGTCTTGTGTGCTGGGAAGCCATTATGTCCCGTAAAATGGCGAGAGGAAAATATTTTAGTTCTCTCTTAATTTGCGTATTTTTAGTGAACGCTAAGTGAGGAAAAAACTCTGAAGTAAAGTAAATTAAGATATGACTGACTGGTTAGTAAGGCTTCAAGATGTTCGTCTGTAAAGAACAAAAAGGCACAATACCATGACTGGAACAATACACAAATAACACTCTGGTTATTTGTGTATTTTCGAGTGTACGCGGATCATTAAGAGGCACGTAACTACCCCCGTCTTCTAATAACATGTTCATTTTTCCACTATAATCTAAAGCCTTGTCAATAATTACTATCGCATTTGCTTTGTTTCGTAAGTGAAGTCCAGGAGCTTTCATTAAGTCATGGTATAACTTAACAAATATTTGAGGACAATTGTGTTGTAGAGTGAAGCTCAGACCTCTACAACACAATTGTCATCAAAGATTTGTTAAGTTATAACATGAACTAAGGAAAGATCCTGGACTTCACCTTACGAAACAAACAAAGCAAATGCGATAGTAATTATGGACAAGGTAAATTATAGTGGAAAAAAGAACATGTTATAGAAGACTTAGGTGCCCCTTAAGGCTACATTTAACCTGTACACACTCTTCAGGTATGGGACGTCCCTTGATGCTGCTTAAAGGACTCTTGTAAGTAATTGGAGATACCTTCCTTCTTAAATAAAATTAAATCCATCTGCCTCCTGTTTTCGCTGACTATCTGTACACAAACAATAAATAATATTTTATATTTGTGGATGTATGAACACTGTGTGGTAAAGGGTATCTTACCATGTGAGGCAGGACCTTGGAGAGCCAGTGGTCGACCTCCCTCGGGCTGTCGAGGTAGAGTGCCTTCCCCAGAGGCTCGTCCTTGAAGAAGTGGTTACAGAGGAGGTCGACAGCTGCATCACTGTACTCCTGAGTCAGGATCTGCAACAACATCAACAACAACACATGACTTTAATAACGTGCAGTTGCACTTCCTTCCCTTCAAGATAAATGTCCTCCTTCCTTCCCTTCAAGATAAATGCCCTTCTTCCTTCCCTTCAAGATAAATGCCTCCTTCCTTCCCTTCAAGATAAATGCCTTCCTTCCTTCCCTTCAAGATAAATGGCTTCCTTCCTTCCCTTCAAGATAAATGTCCTCCTTCCTTCCCTTCAAGATAAATGCCCTCCCTTCCCTTCAAGATAAATGCCCTTCTTCCTTCCCTTCAAGATAAATGTCCTCCTTCCTTCCCTTCAAGATAAATACCCTTCTTCCTTCCCTTCGAGATAAATGCCTTCCTTCCTTCCCTTCAAGATAAATGCCCTCCTTCCTTCCCTTCAAGATAAATGCCCTCCTTCCTTCCCTTCAAGATAAATGCCCTCCTTCCTTCCCTTCAAGATAAATGCCCTCCTTCCTTCCCTTCAAGATAAATGCCCTCCTTCCTTCCCTTCAAGATAAATGCCCTCCTTCCTTCCCTTCAAGATAAATGCCCTCCTTCCTTCCCATCAAGATAAATGCCCTCCTTCCTTCCCTTCAAGATAAATGCCCTCCTTCCTTCCCTTTAAGAATGCCCTCCTTCCATCCCTTTAAGATAAATGCGCTCTTTTCTTTCCTTCATGAAGAATGCCCTCTTTCCTTCCCTGGAAGAGAATGCTCTCTCTTCCTTCCCCTCAAGAGGAATGCTATCTTTCCCTTCAAGAGGAATGCTCTCAATTCTTTCCTTCAAGAGGAATCCCCTCCTTCCTTCCTCCAACCTTGCTGGTGAGGGCTCTTGATCCCAGGAGATTCCCCTCTCATTTCTTGGTGATGGCTGCAAGGCTTCTGCTGACTGTTTTGCTCAGTGTAGAGCTTTATCGTGACTTGATAAAAGCTCTACACAGAGCGAAGCGTTGTCCCAGTATTTGATTATTCTAACATGCAGATTATTAAACTTGTGTTTTTAACCCTAAATTATATTCTCTGATGCTGATCCATAAGGTTTTAGCGCTCCCTGGGTATATAATAATTCAACTCTGAATTTAGGATAACAGTTTAGGACTAACGAGTGTGGCGAAACACTGCAGCATCTAGATTCAAATGATATGAATAAGCTTTTTTCTTTGACGTTTCGTTCAAGCTTTAGAAGCTCTATCCTGAGTGAAACAGTTCTAATATGACAAGTTAAAGCTGTAGAAGCTCTGCCGTGAGTGAAACGTCCCAAGCTTTACCCTTGGCAAAATTTAGTCCCAATGTAGATGTAAACAGTGAAATAAAGGTTATCCGGGGGGCGAAATGTTCGAAAGCCATTTTGCCGGGCTCATACGGCGAAAGCTTCAAGATCTTTTCTAGAAGCCACGGAATTTAAGCTTCCTTATTCCGTAGTTCAATAATAATAATATTAATAATAATAATAATAATAATAACAACCTTGAATACTATGGTTTCGTCGTGTTTATGAAGGACATCAGGGGGCAGTTGTGGCTCGCTGGGCAGTTCTGGCTCCTCTGGTTCCTGCAGCTGCTGTGTTTCCTGATGCTGCTGCGTCTCCTCCAGGCTGGAGATCTCGGCCAGGGGGTCCTCTTCCCCAGGGGCACTACCCTCGCTGCCCTCTCCCCTGCCACTCTCCTTAAGGCGAGTTCCCAGGGGCGCTGGAGGAGGAAAAAAAATACTTTGTGAGGGATATATGCCCAAATGTATACTCGACTTGACCTTTTGGATACCCAAATGTATACTTGAACTGCCCCTTTTGGGTACCCAAATGTATACCCGAACTGCCCCTTTTGGGTACCCAAATGTATACCCGAACTGCCCCTTTTGGGTACCCAAATGTATAGCCGACCTGCTTTTTGGTCTTCTCGCTCGTCTAATTATGTATGGTTTCTCTGACGATGGTAATAACAACAGTAACAAAAATCTTTATTTCTACAAGTACATGATACAACTTACACAGACCATAGCTGATATCAGTGACATGCTGTATAGAAAAAAACCTATTATGCATAGCATTTCGGGAAACTTAGGTTAATTTTGTCCCCAGGATGCGACGCACACCAGTCGACTAACACCCAGGTACCTACTTACTGCTAGGTGAACAGGGTTTATATGCTACACGAGGATAATTAAGGCTACAAATAACTTGCTTACCACCATTTATGAATACGTTGATACCTAAAATAGGGATACTGTGTGTATTTTAGTGTTGACATACTTGTGACGTATTCTCTCAGCATGGTACAACCACAGAAAATGTACATGAACTCTCAAGCTATGGTGGAAAACGAGCCAGTTGATCGGGAACTTGTTTAGTCGCGGTTCTTTCAGTGATTTTTTTCCTTCAAGGAAGAGGATAGGGAAGGGTTGCCTGGATGCTGAAGAAGGGATCATCATCCAAGAATTGCAAACGACCATCTTACTTAGATTAAGTAAAGTTTATATATATATATATATATATATATATATATATATATATATATATATATATATATATATATATATATATATATATATATATATATATATATATAATTGATGGGGTCCACCTCCACCTCTGGTACAAATTATGGGACCCATAGCCTCGGAAAAGTGGATAAAAAGGCTTCAAGGAAGAATATTTGGATTTCTTCCTGAAGCCATTTGAATATTCCACTTTTCCTACCACCCCATCTTTTCATTCTTTTTTTTTTACCAATAGGTATATTTTATTACATAATATGGTACAAAATATTTAAGAGATACGTTGTTGATATAAAGATGGCATATACAGTGCACGAGGTGTGAGAGATACATGTCTAGTACATATTGTTACATATTGAGAAAGTGGAACAGAATTCTTCCTCCGTAAGCCATTCGTGTCGTAAGAGGCAACTAAAATCCTGGGAGCAAGGGCTAGTAACCCATTTTCCTGTATACATTACTAAAGTTAAAAAAAATTGTTTTTCTTTTTTGGGCCACCCTGCCTCGGTGGGACACGGCAGGTTTGTTGAAAGAATATATATTGTAAAGTCGAAGATTGTTTTACAATGTTAGTGAGGGGGCACAGGTTTTTATGGGCACACAGTGAACATTTACGATATATTGGGATGTTTCATTGTTAGTGTACAGTAAGTGTTCACCAGGTACTTTGGTGTAGCACGTGTTTCATAACACATGCATTTTGGACCATTTACAAAGTCACAGTATGACTTTGTAAATGGTCCTAGTGGAACCGAAACGTCGTGGTAAGTTTCTCTCTCCTATGTGTGGGTTATTTGTGTATTGGTTCAGTCACGGTATTGTGAGGTTTTCTTGTTTAAAAAGGTTAAAGACGGGAAGACATCTTCCATGTTTAGCATATTATACAAGACGTGTAACGCACCGGTAATGTGCTGGTTACAAAGTTCACTCTCTCTACCTTCATAAAGGTGATTACTTTGCTAACTTTGAATACCAACAGTGCCACACTTCCAGAGGTTACAACGTACATGTGAACGCCTGTGTGCATCCCCAGATTTAACGCACACGTGGATGTGTACACATCTAGATATCCATGCACACAGCAGCATTTAGTTAGTAGCGCACTCAGCTCACACATTGAGGTCCGTGGTTCGATCCCCGGTACGAGTGGAAACATTGGGGGCGTGTTTCCTTAAGACACCTGCTGTCCTTGTATACCTAGCAGTAATTAGGTACCTGGAGTGGGTCGCATCCTGGGAAAAAATTAACCTAACTTGCAAGAAATGCTCTTTATAACAAGGAGCTTTCTATATAGTATGTCATTGATGTCAGCTCTGGTCTTTATAAGTTGTATCATGTACTTGCAGAAATAAAGATTTATTATTATTATTATATTACACATTGTGAATTTGTATTTCATTACTTACTCAGCAGAAAGATAATTTTTGTGTTGTGTCTATAATCATAAATTTGGTTAAGAATATATGTATATATTATTCATAATTAAAAATTCGGTAAAGAAAATCTGTATATATTATCCTTAATTATAAATTCATTAAAAGTAAATGAGGATAGCCTTTCATGTCCATTGTGAGTTAGTGTGTGGGTGGGTGAGCACTCGACCTGTGTGGGTGAGCGAGCACTCGACCTGACAGGGAACGGGAGCAGTCCAGAAGGAAACCTCTGAACACAGGGTGAAGCCTGGCTTCCACGCTAATGAAGCACTTTAATGAAAATTCAGCACTGTCTGCTGAGGCTGTCTGCTGGGTGCTACACCTCTCTACCTTGGTGAACGCCAAGGCTGAGGGACAGCACTGTCTGCTGAGGCTGTCTGCTGGGTGCTACACCTCTCTACCATGGTGAACGCCAAGGCTGAGGGACAGCACTGTCTGCTGGGTGCTACACCTCTCTACTTTGGTGAACGCCAAGGCTGAGGGACAGCACTGTCTGCTGAGGCTGTCTGCTGGGTGCTACACCTCTCTACCTTGGTGAACGCCAAGACTGAGTGACAGCACTGTCTGCTGAGGCTGTCTGCTGGGTGCTACACCTCTCTACCATGGTGAACGCCAAGGCTGAGGGACAGCACTGTCTGCTGAGGCTGTCTGCTGGGTGCTACACCTCTCTACCATGGTGAACACCAAGGCTGAAGGACAACACTGTCTGCTGAGGCTGTCTGCTGAGTGCTACACCTCTCTACCATGGTGAACGCCAAGGCTGAAGGACAGCACTGTCTGCTGAGGCTGTCTGCTGAGTGCTACACCTCTCTACCATGGTGAACACCAAGGCTGAGGGACAGCACTGTCTGCTGAGGCTGTCTGCTGGGTGCTACACCTCTCTACCATGGTGAACACCAAGGCTGAAGGACAGCACTGTCTGCTGAGTGCTACACCTCTCTACCATGGTGAACACCAATGCTGAGGGACTGCACTGTCTGCTGAGGCTGTCTGCTGAGTGCTACACCTCTCTACCATGGTGAACACCAAGGCTGAGGGACTGCACTGTCTGCTGAGGCTGTCTGCTGGGTGCTACACCTCTCTACCATGGTGAACACCAAGGCTGAGGGACAGCACTGTCTGCTGAGGCTGTCTGCTGAGTGCTACACCTCTCTACCATGGTGAACACCAAGGCTGAGGGACTGCACTGTCTGCTGAGGCTGTCTGCTGGGTGCTACACCTCTCTACCATGGTGAACACCAATGCTGAGGGACGCACTGTCTGCTGAGGCTGTCTGCTGAGTGCTACACCTCTCTATCATGGTGAACACCAAGGCTGAGGGACAGCACTGTCTGCTGAGGCTGTCTGCTGAGTGCTACCTCTCTACCATGGTGAACGCCAAGACTTAGGGACTGATTACCTCATCTTTTGTATATAGTTCTACAGTCTTCAAATTGTGTCCTTGTACTGATAAAGCCACTGGTTGAAACGTCTACAGATAAAGATACCCAGAAGTTGCACATGTGGCAATTCTTGTTTTAGAATATACAAAGTGGTTAAGAAAATTGTTTACAAGGGATGGAGTTCCCAGACTCTTGGAATATATCCGAGTACCTCTCATCCTTTGGCTCTCTGTCTCCCTGTGTTTAGCAAGTCTTTATTCTTTTAACTAGGAAATTGTTAACTGTTTGAACAAGGAAATTGTTAATGTTAGGGAAACCTTGTTGTTTTAATAAAGAAAGTACTTTTGTTATTTTTAAGAAAGTTTTGATATTTCGGGACTTTAAAGTTTTAGGAGAAAGGTCCAAAATTTTGTTTAAGGGGAACGGACTTATATTTTTGGAGGGGCAAAGGTCATGTTGTTCTGTTGATTTTTTTCCCGGTGAATATTGTTGCTTCTGTTGGAGCTTTTGTTGTTAGGACGATATTATTATTGTTTGTTTTTGGTAAGGAACTTTTGATATTTCGGGAATGTCTAGTATTCTTTTATTAAAGAGTTGTGGTTTTGTAGGGAGGAATCTTGCTTGTGTGTGTGTACATTGCAAGTCACGACATTATGCCGGGTGAGCGCCCCGGCATAATGCCGTGACTAGCACTGTAGGTGGTGATGGAGGGAAGAGGTAGCTAGGATTTAACGCTAAGTGGAAAATGAATCCTTGCAGGAACCTTCCTGGGTAAATCTTTGTTGAATTCGACAGTAATGGTACTGGAGAGAGGGAGGGGATTGAGTGGAGGAAGGAAGTGTATGGAGGAAGTGGGAGTGTTTGTGGAGTAAGAAGATAATGAAGTGTATGGAGGAAATGGGAGGGAGTCTGTTGTGGAGTAAGGAGTGGAGGAGGTGTGTGGAGGAAGCGGGAGGGAGGGAAGCCAGGGATCCAGAGGAAGTGGGAAAATGAATAAAGATAGAGTTTGAAGCAGGCGAGATCCTTTGATATGACTGAAGGAATGAAGACAGAGAGAGGAGAAGGAAGGAGAGAGAGGAGAAGCGACAGAGGAAGGAAATAGGATAGACCGGAAGGATGGAAGAGAGGACAAGAAAGAAGATGATCAGGGAAAGGAAAGATAAAATGAGACAGAAAAGAAGAGAAGACAGAGAAGGGAAGGTAGACGGGTAGAATAATGTTAAAAGAGAGACAAGAAAACTTTCATAGAAGTACAATATTGAAAATTTATTCTTGCAAAAGAGGAATAAGCGAGAAGCAGAGAGAAAAAAGTAGTGGCAGCAATAATCAGGAGAATGATGCGTGGAATGACTGCAGGCAGAGGGAGAAGAGCAATACTAGAGGAAGCAAGGAGGGCGTGGAAAGAGGAAGAGGAGAGGGTATGAAGTTGGAAGAGAGAGAGGAGGATGAGAGTCAAGTGTAGTAGAAGGAAGAGATGAGAGAAGCATTAAAGGGAACAGTAGCAATATTAGGGGAAGTAACAACAGCAGCAATATTAGGGGAAGTAACAACAGCAGCAATATTAGGGGAAGTAACAACAGCAGCAATATTAGGGGAAGTAACAACAGCAGCAATATTAGGGGAAGTAACAACAGCAGCAATATTAGGGGAAGTAACAACAGCAGCAATATTAGGGGAAGTAACAACAACAGCAATATTAGGGGAAGTAACAACAACAGCAATATTAGGGGAAGTAACAACAACAACAATATTAGGGGAAGTAACAACAACAACAATATTAGGGGAAGTAACAACAACAACAATATTAGGGGAAGTAACAACAACAACAATATTAGGGGAAGTAACAACAACAACAATATTAGGGGAAGTAACAACAACAGCAGCAGTATTAGGGGAAGCAGCAGCAGCAGAAATATTAGGGGAAGTAACAACAGCAGCAATATTAGGGGAAGTAACAACAACAGCAATATTAGGGGAAGTAGCAGCAGTAGCAATATTAGGGAAAGCAACACCTGCAGCAGCAGTATTAGGGGAAGCAACAGCAGCAGAAATATTAGGGGAAGAAACAACAGCAGAATTAGGGGAAGCAACAACAGTAGCAATATTAGGGGAAGTAGCAGCAGTAGCAATATTAGGGGAAGCAACACCTGCAGCAGCAGTATTTAGGGGAAGCAGCAGCAGAAATATTAGGGGAAGCAACAACAACAGCAGAAATATTTGGGGAAGTAACAACAGTAGCAATATTAGGGGAAGTAGCAGCAGTAGCAGTATTAGGGGAAGCAACACTTGCAGCAGCAGTATTAGGGGAAGCAGCAGCAGAAATATTAGGGGAAGCAACAACAGCAGAAATATTAGGGGAAGCAACAACAGCAGAAATATTAGGGGAAGCAACAACAGTAGCAATATTAGGGGAAGTAGCAGCAGTAGCAATATTAGGGGAAGCAACACCTGCAGCAGCAGTATTAGGGAAAGCAGCAGCAGAAATATTAGGGGAAGCAACAACAGCAGAAATATTAGGGGAAGCAACAACAGCAGAAATATTAGGGGAAGTAACAACAGTAGCAATATTAGGGGAAGTAACAACAGTAGCAATATTAGGGGAAGTAACAACAGTAGCAATATTAGGAGAAGCAACAATTGCAGCAGCAGTATTAGGGGAAGCAGCAGCAGCTATATTAGGGGAAGCAACAACAGCAGCAGCAATATTAAACGCTGAAGGCGGCAAAGCGTGCAAGTGGGAGGTCGGGCGGCGACAGCGGGCGGGTGGCGACAGCGGGCGGGTGGGCGGCGACAGGCGAAGAGGAATCAATACGTTGGGCGGAGGTTGCAACGCGGGCGTGTTGCAGTGCATTCACCATCTACCACCACGTTAATCAACCACACCTGACCACATGACTTGCCATGGAACAAGACTTTAAGACGTTTCGCTCAAGGAGAGCGAAATGTCTCAATGGCTTGTTGCGTACTTTAACTGTGCGATTTCGAGGCAGTAGCCGGTTATTGCACGGGAATAAAAGAGCGTATGCCTTTATTGTGCCCAGGGGAAGCTTTATTGAGTTGCATCATAAAGCTGACATTGAGTGAAACGTCTTTGGAATAGTCTTAGGGTGGTTATGAATTAAACACGTGTGCCACATCTGGGTATCTTTATTTGGAGGCGAAACGTCTACAAATAAAGATACCAGGTAGTTGTAATTCTACTGTCAGTTCTACACTTCTTAGGTCTCACCTGTCTTAGGTCCGTAGCACCTGTCTTAGGTCCGTAGCACCTGTCTTAGGTCCGTAGCACCTATCTCAGGTCCGTAAAACATATATCAGGTTCGTTGCCCGGACTTGACCGCACTAAATCGCTGAGGGTAAAATCCGTATGAGAGTCACTTCAGGCGGAGATTATTCGTACCCCGGTAACCATTTTACTCCAGATTACAAACTTTCCACCAAATTTTGATATCGGTGATCTGAGGGGTTAAACCCCCCCCCCCCTTTTTATTGAATACATCAGCAGTGTGCTGCTACCTTATAAACGCCCGGTTTAATTATTTCCGGCTTGTGATCTTGCTGGAAAACGTCAAGTGCACAGGTAGTTTTTTGTTATTTTTAAGACGTAAGTTTTAGACGTAAAGTTGGTGGTGGAGGTGGGGAAAGAGGAGATAGGGGGTGAGGAGGAGGAATTTTGGATGAAGAGGGGTAATAGAAAATAGGATAATAGGTTTAGTAAGCTTTTAAGAGGAAGAGGATGATGGAAGAGTAGGCAGAGAGAGAGAGAGAGAGAGAGAGAGAGAGAGATGAAAGGATGGAGATGAGAGAGAGAGAGAGATGAAAGGATGAGAGAGAGAGAGAGAGAGAGAGAGATGAAAGGAGAGAGAGAGAGAGAGAGAGAGAGAGAGAGATGAAAGGATGGCGATGAGAGAGAGAGAGAGAGGCTCTGTACCAGACAGTTTCTGAGGGTTTATGGTCATGACTGCTCTGTTATTGTTTCAAATGAAGAGGTGTTCCAGTGTCTTGGACACTGGCCAAACACTTCTCTCCTTATTCCCTCACTTAACTCAACAATTTTCTTGTGAATTGAGAATAATGAAGATGAGAGAGAAAGAAGGGAGTGAAGGGGTAGCAAGTAGGAAGAATATGAGGGAGGAAGCAAGGAGGAGGGAGAGATGGAAGAAAAACAAAGTATAGGCTTATTTAATGTGGTTAGGTTAGTGTTCATCTTATGTGTGTTTTATGAAGAATAAAAGTGTGTTAAGATAAGAAATATGAAGGAAACTTGGAAGTGGGTGCGTGAGTAATGTGTGTTGATGGGTGTGTTGTGATGATGATACAGGAATGGGCATTTTGAAGGTGGAGGTGGTGGTGAAGATGGTTGTGAAGGTGGTAAAGGTGGTGGTGAAGATGGTTGTGAAGGTGGTAAAGGTGGTGGTGGGAGGATGAACATGGAGACATGATCACATATGCAGCTAATTCACTTTTAACATCTCTGCCTCTACGTTCTTTACCCTATAAAACTTTGTCACTCAATTCCTTGTTTTTACATTTCAGTATTTGCATTTACGACTCTGCGAGGGTTGAAGTTGCAGTATTATCACGATAACGTCCTCTCTATCCTCCTGTCTCCATTGTTTTGCTCATGTTGGTAAGAATATTTCCTAGTGAGTGACTTGGATGGAAGTGTAACTCTTAGACAAAGACGGGTTTGTGAAGAATGCAGAACTATATACAAAAGATGGGGTAATCAGTCTCTCAGCCTTGGAGTTGAAGAGCACCGTAGTCTTGAAGAATCTGAAGCACAGTCAGTAAAATTGTCGCTTATATACTGGTGTAAGATGAGGGACCTGTACGTACCTCATCTGACGTCAGTATATAAGCGACGATCTTGCCTGAGCTGTGCCTCACGGACTTATTCTAAAGACTACAATGTGCTTTCTTACCTTCTGAGCGACTAGATTACCTCATCTTTAGTGATTATTTATAGTTTGTACATGAGGCATTGACGGAACATAGGATTGTGCCTGTTGCTCCTTGTATATTTCCTCTAAACACAGCTCCGCCAGCCCACTGAAATCTCACTTTAGATAGTCCAGTAGGTCCATTTCAGTGCTCATCTCTCATGTGATTATTTTATCAGCTTTCTCGCCTCACCACACTGCCAGGGCCACTATGTATACCTCATCCTTGCCTCACCACACTGCCAGGACTACTGTGTATACAGAGTTTGTGTGTACTCTGCCTCACCACACTGCCAGGACTACTATGTATACCTCACCCTCGCCTCACCACACTGCCAGGACTACTGTGTATACAGGGCGAAACGTTTAATGCAAACGCTCTGTTTGCTGTGTGTGTTAATTTTACATTATTAAAATGTTTTGAATGTTTAGTGTTTTCTAGTTAGTAAGACATGATATGCGCTTTATGGCATTTTATTGGTAAGACGTTTCGCCCACCAGGGACATCAATTATCACGAGAATTGGTTATAAAGTCCTTGGTAGACGAAACGTCTCGATAAAAATGTATGAATCTCATACTGTATCTTATTAACATACTTATCTGCATATATACTGAAGGACACAGGCGGCACAATACCGTGACTGGAACAATGCACAAATAACCCGCACATAGAAAAGCTTACGACGACGTTTCGGTCCGACTTGTACCATTTACAAAGTCACACTAACACAGCAGTGAGGGGGACACGGAAGGGACATTTTATATATTTATTGTTCGCATTGGTCTGCTAGTTGTTAGCACTGGCTTGTCATGAGGTTCGAACCCCACCACCTATTATTTTCACGACATTGCAATTCTCATTTCACGAAGTGACTGTTTTGCCTGGCGAGGTGACGAGCACATCCTCGCAAAGTTTCGGTCACGGTCGAAATGTCTGCTATCGCAATTTTGCGGACTTTCGTAATGCCTGTGACCTGGGTTCTCTTTAAGGCGGAGGGAGGGAGTGAGTTTAGGTTGGTGAAGGGTTCTTGATCCAAAGAATTGGAGGCACTCTTCCCTTGGGTTAAAACAAAGAAATAATGACGTGGCTTGTAAATTAACAAGGAGTTGCCCATTGATTTGAATGTTGTTATTGAACACATCTGACCAAAAACACATTCACTCTCAGTCATTCTTTTGAATGTTCTGTTATGCGTGTTGCAGTACGCTGACACGTTCTTGTTCCTTCAGATTTTAAAGCGGTCATAGTTGATGCTACGTAATTAAGATTTCACTAATTAAGCTTTTTATCGTAGCTGGTAAATAATCGCAATTAATTATGCGGATTTTTTTTCAATTAGTTGTTATCCGCTTTACTGAACTGCGGGAGTCTGGATCATCCGGATCTGAATGTCGTACTCTAGATAATATTGCAGGAAAGACACGTTGAAGAACTAGCTTTTATTGGCACGTTTCGCTCTCAGAATTTTATCAAGTCAGTGACGACTTGATAAAGACTTAGACAAGGAAGTCGTCCTGGTAAAATTCTTGTTCGGCAATGATTTTTTGAGCTAACAATCCCGACTGAACATTAACGTGACTGTGTTTATTGATACAAGTAATGCTTGTGTGTCCCATTGTGTTGGATATGTTAAAAATCAGTGTTGTGTACGAGGGAAGGCTGGGTCATATGCATTCACGGTTCACTCCAACTTTTGGCTTGTGTGTGGAATTACTGGAACTCACCACAATAGCCGTGGCAATATTGGATTCGCTAACTTGATTTTGCAGGGCTTTTACCCACAGCTGGTTATATAGCACTAGTCTTATATCTGTTGTACCTGTTGTGTATTTTATATCTGTGTTCCACACATGGCAAGAAGGTAATACCTTCCAGGTTGGTTGATATCAACTAACTTTTGATTTACACATGATAGGCGGGGTAATACCTCCTTGGATAGTTGGTTGCTATCTTCCATCTTACTACCTGTGTTTCACCCATGACAGGAGGGTACTATCTCTCTGGATGGTTGTTGTCTACCAGCCTACTACCTGTGTTTCACCCATGACAGGAGGGTAGTACCTCTCTGGATGGTTGTTGTCTGCCAGCCTACTACCTGTGTTTCACCCATGACAGGAGGGTAGTACCTCACTGGATGGTTGTTGTCTACCAGCCTACTACCTGTGTTTCACCCATGACAGGAGGGTAGTACCTCACTGGATGGTTGTTGTCTACCAGCCTACTACCTGTGTTTCACCCATGACAGGAGGGTAGTACCTCACTGGATGGTTGTTGTCTACCAACATGTATTTCACCCATGACAGGAGGATAGTACCTTCCTAGTTGATTGCTATCAAGTAATCTTTCAGTGTAATGGCCTCAGCTGGGTGCAGAATTTAGCTTCCCCAGTAGACTAACACCATTACTGCTGAATTGCACACTTTTTATTCTTAAGGTTTTTGTTAAGTCTTAAGGGGTCAGGGCGAATTTCCGAGGTAGTAACTTAGTCTTTACTGCAGTTGAAGGGTTGCCTTTACGGGAATTTTGTGCAAGCTCGAAATTGTATTTCCTTCCAAGGGCGCCTTGATGTCCGTCAATAATAATAATTAATAATGCTGTATGTAAGGAATTTTGAATAACAAACATTTTAATAATTAAGCAACCATTTACAGCTTTTCTCTCTGTGCTCGTATGTTTAGCGATAAGTCCTCACGGGTTAATCGCTAAACATACAAAGAACATAGCAGATAAATCTGTCAATCTCCACACTGTCAGAGGTTGCATTTGGTTGTACTTTACACTACCTAGTATTACTGAACACATGTATTGTAAATAGTTCCCTTGATCATCGCCCCCGCGGCCCACTCCCATACCAAGCTTCCATCTTGACAAACTGGTCAGTCAGGCTGTTGGTGCTAGCTTCATGCTGTCTAGTGTAAGCTCTCATATCAGCTTATCAGGAACTTAAGTTTCCTCTTTAAAAGATAGCTCTGTTGGCAAGTTCTATTGTTTGACAATAGCTGGGCCGAAAACATGAGAGAGTATAGTGTTGAGATGAGATAGTCACCTTCGAGCAGTGTATAAAACCTGCTTCTGGAAGATACGGCTTTGTAAAGCAAAAGTAGAATATACTGAGAAAACGTTTCGACAGCCTGTGGCTTCTTCAGTCCAATAAAGAGAAGAACGGTGAAAGATGAGGTAATGAGTCCCTGAGCCTGGAGTCGATGTGTTCAGTCTGCTCATCTTCCACTGTTCTTCTCAGTATTGGACTGAAGAAGGCACTGGCTGGTGAGACGTTTCCTCAGTAAACATTCCCAAATGTTGCACAATTGTCTCAGTCTTCAACTTGTGGGTTTTTCTAAACCATTACACCACACTGGTATTTCTCACTAGAGTGAACCTTCTCTCTGCTGCAACTTGTGCTTATAACACACATGCGGTGTAGGGCATTTTATTACGGAAACATTTCTCAGGAATTAGTAAAGTTTGTGGTGGACAAAACGTTTTCTTAATAGCCTGCTATAAACAACATATCGTGTGCTATTGATATGTTGCGTGCAGATTATTACCGCCTGGGGGCAGCTGGATCAAGATTACACCACAATACTTGATGAGAATGAGTTGAGTCAGCTCTATGAAGAGCTTCCAAGAGACGTTTAAGATTATCTTCTGGGGATGTAATGACTGTCATTAGTTATGTGGGAGCATGATGGACGACCATGAGATTATGCTTGGTATGATTCTCTCGGGATGCAAGGATGAGGGATACCTCACTTGGGAGATGCTCTTATCTCCTAACACTTGACGATGGGGAACACATCTTTGTATAAAGAATTGAAGCTATAAAAACATAATGGAGGAACACTGCAGAATGCCTACTGGTCCATACTAGGTAGGTCCTTCTCTAAACCAACCATTCGTACCCACCTACTTGTTCAGCGTTCAATACCTCAGGTACTAATCAAACCCAGCCCTTCTCACTCATATTTTTATCCATCATCCATTTTGTGTGTAAAGACAGAAATGCAGTATAATGCGATCTTTTACTGACGACGTTTCGCCCACTGGGTTTTATCAAGTCACAGACAGATCTGTATTTGCCGTTATCCCTCGTATCGGTATTGTATGCCATTTCTTTCCACCATCTTGTTTCAAACCTGATTACCTAGTCTATATAGCACGGTTTTTGCAAATGCAGTTGAATAGTACGTACTGTGAAAGCCTTTTAACGGGTTTTCCAGTTTTGAATATTTTTCAATCACATTTAAAAAAAAATGCACTGAATAGAGGAACTTTATAAGAGTTTACTGTATTGGAAATTCTGAAACAATGTACCTGGAATCTGATTATGATAGTATGTAATACCAACAAGTTGATAAATAAGACAATGTACAACAGTTAGGTATCTTTATTCCGACACGTTTCGCCTATACAATAGGCGTCTTCAGTCGAGTACAGAGGAGGCAGCAGAAGCAATAGAAATGTGAAGATGATGTAATCGGTCCATCGGCCTTGAAGACTTAGTTTCGAGGTGGTCAGTACCTCAGCCTGGAGAAGGGATTACCCACCTCAAAACTACGTCCTGAAGGCTGATGGACTGATGACATCGTCTTTACATCTCTACTGCACTCTACTGAAGAAGCCTGCGTAAGCGAAACGTTTCGTACTAAAGTTACCTAAGTGTTGCACATGTTCTGGAATCAGAAAGTCTTAAATTGGGAATCCTTGAATCTACACAAGAGGAAAGAAGCACAAACTGGTACATCCTCAAGTTAGAACTGAGAGAAAACTTTTGTGTACAAGAGTTAGAAGAAGTCAGGTCGTTTCCTTATAGAGGCAGTGTGTTCTCTGCAGTGTTTACACCAAACTGTTTATACACGGGTTGTATGCCCCACATTTACTGTATATTTTTGAATATAAGAAAAATAATAGTCTTTGTTTTGATGAAAATTTCAATTTTTTTTACTGCATTTTCTTGTTAACAGACTTATTATGAGTTTCAGATTACTTACAATTTTGTTTATAGATAAATTATTGTAATGCTTTGCTATGGGTACAAATGGCGTAGTGAAGGAAATGAACAAGCTGTGTAAACTTATTGGGACAGTCTTTCGCTCTGTGTGAAGCTTCATAAAATCATAACGTGATAAAGCTCTACATAGAGCATAATGTTGTCCAAACAGAAGCTTGCTCTGCAAGTTTCTTCTCCGTTGAGGTAGTGGCTGACCTCCGGGGGTAGAAAAACTTTTGGAACTCATCAAAGGTTTTTTATATTTAAGATATTTATAAGTATTAGCGTAGTTATAGGTAGTTGGTGGATAAATCTAGCACATGTGCTACAACCCCTTGGGTATCTTTATGTGAAATGTTCCCACACAGTGAGCCATCAGTTCCAATACAAGAATAGAAGTAGAAGGAGGAGGAGTTTGAGGAACAGTTCCCTCGCCTGATGTGTTCAGTCCATCAACTTGTAGTACAGCATAGGCAATGGAGGTTGCTTGTATACAGTTGATGGACTGAACACATGACCAGGCCGAGGGAGACTACCTCAAACTCCTGCTCCTCCCTTCTACTGTATTGGATCGATGAAAGCTACTGTGTGGCGAACGTTTCAAATAAAGATACCAAGTGTTCATTGTGCTAATTTATCAACTTGTCGGTTTTCTGAACCATTCATCAACATACAGGTAGTATGGTGGTTCCTGCCTGGTCACTGACTGGGCCGTGGGGGCGCTGACCCCCGAAACCTCCTCCAGGTGTACTCCGGGTATCCAGCTACCGATGTATATGAATGATTGCTACACACACAGGTGGAAGCAGGTGTCCAAGGGCTTGGTCCCAAATGTACTCACGACCATGATGAATTAGACACTCGTACAACACTTGGGTATATTTATTGTGGAAACGTTTCGCCCAGCCACTGGTTGGCGACCATGACAACGTACTGTGATGAGAGATGTGTGTGTAAAATAGACTTGGTATAGAGCAGGGATGCCATTGACACGATAAGAGAACACTGGGACGAGGAGGAGGAGCTGGAAGCCTGGCTGAAAGAGATAAAACGTTGGGTTATATGTTGGGTGAAGAGATAGATGGGTAACCACAGGCGTTGATGTGTTGGGCCGTGTGAACGAGTTGTGTGTATGTGTCAGTGTCATGTGTACTGCCACATATCTGTGAATGAAGTTGGATACGTACGCTGTGTGCGGCCATCCCAGCTAATGTGGTAGTTATGTAGATCTTGTTAAGCAGAACTTATTGTCTTGACTTTGTTTCCTGTAGTTGAATCCGGGTGTCATAGCACCCACACCCGGTCCCAGACCATACTTTCTGCTTGATAGGCTGATCATTAAGGCTGTTGGTGTTTGCCAAACACTTCCCAATGTACCCACCACAGAGAGGCTAACCAGGAACTGTTTTAAGGAACTTGACAAGTTCCCAGGTTATTAATAACTTTAGCTAAATTTAGGCTGGCATAAGATGGGATAAGCAGGGTTAAGCTAAATTACATTCCCTTATATTGAGCAAGGTTAGGCTTTCAGTGTATAAGTTTATATACTTAAAATATCAACCTTTAAGGCAGTTCAGCTTGTTTGATCAACTTTGTTTAAAAATAACTAGTTTTATAATGAGAAAAACTAGGTATGTTTCCCTGTCATATTTCATCACAGGATGAGTTACATATATGACCTGGAGACCTCAGTATAGTGATAAGGATATCGTTAAGTATTCCACTGTGGGTTCAGTAGCTACGACACCTTCAAAGGTTTCCTTCTAGCAGAGCTGCAGTTACTGTTACTTGGGAATTACCATATCTGAGGGTGGTTGATCCTACATATGGCGTGGGTACCATGTGTGATGCATGCTACGTGTGGTGTTATGTGTGTGTGGTGGAGGCTGGTGTGGGTGACGGATGCTGTTGAGCATCTCACCGTGACCTCATCTGGCGTCTCCCCGCATCTCTATTGACCATTATTGAAGCTTCTGACGTGTTTCACGGGTGGGAGGCCGGGCAGGAGGCCAGGCTGACAAACGATGGGCATTATGGAGGGTATTGTTTCGTGGGAGGCAGCTTCAACTACCATACCAGAGAGTATTGTTATATGTATTGGCAAACGGGTTATTACACAACTCTAACAAGCGTCCATAATGATACCATTATCTGCTTGTCACTCCTCTTATCTTTCTCCATTTATGTATCTTTAAGGCCTCTTGATTAAGGACACTGGAGGTACCGTCCTTAATTATGGATGAATCCTGAGGCCTGTCTTCCTGTAAATCCTATTGCGTTTTTCTTCTCATTAATTCCTTCAAGATGGGTTTTGTTAAGGAATCTTGTTCAAAGGAATTGGATCTCCAGTCTACTGCGTATATTATTGTGGGAGGTGAAGGTTGTCCAGTGATAGTGTATGATGTGGAGGTTGTATTGTGTATAGTATTGTGTGTGTGAAGGTTGTGTGTGCACTGTGTATAGCACTGAAGTGAAGGTAGTGTGTGCACTGTGTATAGCACTGAAGTGAAGGTAGTGTGTGCACTGTGTATAGCGGGGTGTGTGGTGATAGCACTCTGGGTTGTGGTGCCCTTTTCACCATTTACACTCTGCATACGGTGAAGATACCTGAGAGTTAGTGTGCTTTTCACCTCCTCTGCACACATAAAACCCAAATTCCCCTCAACTCTCTCTCTCTCTCTCTCTCTCTCTCTCTCTCTCTCTCTCTCTCTCTTCTCTCTCTTTCTCTCTTTCTCTCTCTCTCTCTCTCTCTTTCTCTCTCTCTCTCAAAAAAAAAAAAAAAAAAAAAAATTGCTGCCTTTTTGAATCTCAGCCATATATTGTGTGTCCTTGTTCTCCTTCGTACTACCCACTTCCACCCTCCATTATCATTATTTTTATTCAAGTTTCTCCCCATTCTTTCTGGTGGTGTTGTGAGATTTTCATGGTGGTGAATATTACATAAGTGTAGTGTTTGTATTTCACTGCTGGTAGAGCTGGTTGAAAGTCATCAACCTGCCGCTGAGAGTCTGAGTGTCCCAAAGCTTAGTGTCCAGCTACGGTAGTGGAGGCTGCTGGTGTTAGCTATTTTTTTTTTCACGGGGATAAAAGAGTGTGAAAGTCAATAATTAAAAATAGGACTCGTCAAATATGTTGGTACATAATGAGCGCAAGGCTGGAGTTTGTCTTATCTAAAGCTCCAGCTGTGGAGTATCATATGACCCCGCGTCAGGAAACACTGTTTCCTGGTAAACCTTATCTAACTTAACCTCATCCCAGGTTATTTGAGAGACATTGGAGTTGCTCAGTGGTTTGTAGTATTTGACCATTCCCTAGGATGCCACCCACAACAATAGACTAACTCCATTTACAATTTTACTGAAGGCTGACAAGGGCAGTGGGTGTAAGGAGACTCGCCCATACGTCTCCACCTGCCGATGTCAAGTCACAGGCTACACACGCCACAAAGAGTTGTGCTCATTCAGTACAGTTTGTATGCAGGTGGCACTTCTCGAGGCAGTGTCGTATTGCCCACTAGTACCAAACAAGGTTTTTGCTCATACTATTGAAGAAAAGACAGGGTACCAAACAAGCTTTTATTGAGGTAAAGCTTCGCTTCACGTAGAGCTTTATCCGGACCTGATAAAGTTCTAATAAATAGCTCTACTATCCTTGATTTCCTCACTGATGTGTAATATTGAACTTGCTTTAATGAATGTGGACTTTAAATAAATCGGAATAAAGGATTGTAATGTTTTTCAAGGAATGGAGTTGTGTGTGTTTACTCAGCTTGTTTGCTAGGGTCGATACTTAGCTCCTGGCCCTGCGTACTACATCACCTTGATCAGCATTACTACTGGCCTCTTGGGCCTTATTATATCTACTTTTGAAACTGTGTATTAAGTTTGTTTCCGCCGCTGCTTTACCTGAGTCATTCCACTTTTTAACCAGGCTAAGACTAAAGAAAAACTTTTTTTATGTTTATATGGCTTTGTGTGTGTGTGTGTGTGTGATTAGTGCTGATTTTATTTTCTTTCCTTTTCAGGTAAGCTGCAGTAGTATATTGGGCCAACTCCTTCACGCAGCAAGCTTTTCTTTTTTCCTCCTTTTCCTTCCCACCTCCTTCATTCTACTCCTCCCACTGCCTCTATCTCTCTCTTTCCCTCCTGCTTGGTACTTATGAATCTGTTGCACCTGGTCGTTGACTAAGTTTGTGGCAAGATCAGAGGAAGTACATTTAGTGGTAAGTACCTTAGTTAGCATTTAAAGTAGGAAACTGTGAGTGTTCTCTTATTCTGAGTCTCTGTTTCTATCTCTCTATGAATAAAATGTATGCGTTGTATAGAGGAAATGCTAAAAGCAAATTAACATGTAATTAACGTTTTATATATATATATATATATCATATAATATAATATGCAGTATATAGTTATTATATAATTATCAGTTTATAATTATATATATATATATGTTTTATATATATATATATATATATATATATATATATATATATATATATATATATATATATATATATATATATATATAATAATATATATATATTATATATATATATATATATATATATATATATATATATATATATATATATATATATATATATATATATATATATATATATATATGGATCCACCTGTAGTATAAATTGTGGGACCCATAGCTTCGGACAAGTGGATAAAAAGGCTTCGAGGTAAAACATTTAGATTTCTCCCTGAAGCCATTTGAATATTGCACTTGCCCTACCACTCCATATTGTGTGTGTGTATGTGAGGAAGTAGGACGGGTGAGTGAGTGAGTGAGTGGAACTATCGTGTGGAACATTAAAGTTGACAGAGAAGAACGCTGGCCGCGGAGGTCGCCGTTCCACACCATCGCCAATTCATTTCACCGACCCCGAGTTTTGTACTGTTTTCAACTTGCTGCTTCCCTCTGGTATCTGCTGCTGCTTCTCCCTCTCCCTCTCTCCCTCCTTCGTCCTTCCTGAACTACCTCTTCAGGTTGATGATGGGCGAGACGTGCAATACTAGGAATCAATAAAGATTCATGTCTCTTATGAACTTGTCTGTATCGTACACCATTGATAATGTGATATTCTCTTTAACTGTTGGGTAAAAGTTATCCTTATAGTGTTGTGTATGTAATAATATTAAAATAAACTTTCTCCTCCCCTCATTGTTTCTTCCTTACTGAGGTAACGCTAGGGAAATGCGCTCACTTGCATCCTTTTCCCAATGAATACCGGAAGAAGTGGGCGCTCTGGATTTTTTCTCAAGCGAGACCTGCCGATGGACTTTGTCTCCAGACGTTGACTTGAGGAAGACAGTACCCCGGTTAAGGCACTCTCTGCAACAGATGCAAGCCTCTCGGGGCACTGGTAATACATGATTCCCCGATAAAGACACTTTCCCGACAGACAGTTAGTACTTAGCTATTTCTTCTAAAAAAATCACTGAACGTATTTTAGGCTTTCACACACACCCACACACACACACACACACACACACACACACACACACACACACACACACACACACACACACACACACACACACACACCACGCATCAGGCCCGGTAGCTGGTGGCTAACCTCTTCACGCACGAGGCCGGGTTCATCGCGGGGCGAAACATTTCGAAGTGTTTCCTTACACACACACACACAACACACACACACACACACACGCACGCATCGCACGCATGCACGCCTGGTGGCCTGTTGGATAAAGCTCTACACGCACGGAGGCGGTTCAATTCGGAGGGGAAAATTTCGAGTTTCTACACACACAACACACACACACACACACGACGAAGGAAATTGAACCCGGGTGGCAGGGATGGAAATGTTCGAATGGGTCACACACACAAAAGATAACTGGAGAGGGTTTTGGAAAACTACACATGGGGGACAGGAGGGATGTTGAGGAATATACTAAAATCCAGAGGGGTTGACAGGAAATGGAGGGAATGTTAGAGAGTGATGCAAGGAAACTGGAAGTTGAAAATCAGATACACAGATTTAAGAAAGGGATGAATTAAAGGTTTCAGTAGGAAGCCAGGGAGAGAGTGGATCTAGTAGCGACCAGCAAAAAGGCGGGGCCATGAACTATGAATCGACCCCTGTGAGTAACACACACACACAGTAGAACAGTGTTATTCGCAATATTTTTCACTGGGTCGCACTCTAAAAAATAACAACATAAGCATTTAATTATGTAGTTAACTTAGCCAACAATAAATAATCACGACATTGGTTCAAACACCACCCGTTCCGTGGTTTGTCTAGTGAATAACCACGGCAGTAGTTACATTATCTCTGGGATTTGCTCGTGAGAGTTCACGAATTCTGGGAAAATACCCGACTCAATCCCGACAAATTCTTGGGCAACTTTGATGCGAAAACTTTATATAAGCTTTTCTCTATGGCTGAAATTTTACAATTTATAGTTTGATAAGGAAAAAATGTAATTGTCTGGATTTTATGTGTAGGTCGACGTGGTAATTGTGTAAAGTGATGGGGTAATTATGTGTGGCGATGGGTTAATTATGTGTAGAATGATGGGTTTATCCTGTATAGAATGATAGGTTAATCATGTATAGAATGATGCTTTAATCATTCTTTTTCTACTATGTATATTTCTCCTCTCTGTCTCTTCAATTCCTGTTCTTCTCTCCATCATTCTTCTCTTCCATATTTCTGTCTCCCTGTTTCTCTAATTCCTCCTTTTTCTACTTCCCGTCTCTGGTTCATGTCTTCTCTTACTCTTGTTGTCCTCATCTTTCCACGTCCTATTCTTCCACGGCTGGTGTCTACTCTCTCTCACGTTATTTTACGATGCTGTTGATTCTTCCTCCTTGCTTGATGTTTTTACTCGTGTTTATTGGAGCTTCCGTCCGCCATGTTGAGTCTGGGAGGCTTCCGCTACTCCACGTAGTGTACAAGTATTTTTTGTTTGTTCTTCCCAGAGCTTCCGCCTTGCCCTGCCCTCCTAGAAACATTCTCTTGTTATTGTTTCTTGGATTCACTGCATCATTGTTGTTACTGAGTTTCACACAGTTGAGTTACATAGCTGGTTTAACTTTTAAGGTTTAAATAATAAGATATTACAAGAACCTTAATGGATATAAGTCATATAAGACTTTTGGGGGTATCAAAGTAATTTACAGATAACACCTCCAGGTGTACCCTTATATCATTTCCGTCAAAGGTGTTCTACTCCCTGGCCACCCTGAGGCTGAGGAAGTACTACCTGACATCCCTGTGACTCGTCTGTCTTGAACTCTGCCCCCAAATACTTGTTTCCCGCCTCTCAAACAATCTATATCCACGTCAGTTCCTGTCTCGTTGTGTCTATTGATAATTGATGTCATTTTTATATTTCGTCTCATTTCCTCGTTGACTTGCTCCCTTTTTTCACTTAGCTTCCTTTCCATCCTTTCTCTTAAATTCTCTCTCTTCTTGACGTTTAATGAAATGGTGTATTTGCGACAAGTAAATAGACAGAGACGGGTTAGAGATCAAGGCTTTATTGGGACAGTCTCTCTCTCTCTCTCTCTCTCTCTCTCTCTCTCTCTCTCTCTCTCTCTCTCTCCACGAAGATCTTCTGTCGACTTGGTCATTCATGTGTGGTAAGTCACCTTGGGAAACGCTAAACCCTTGTGGGTCATACATCTCAAGAAGTGATGAAGGCTCTATCCTCCGTGCTCTTAATAGCCAGGTAGACACACTGTCTACCTGTACTCTGGTAACACGGGCGAGGGAGCCAAGTGTTGTGCCATTTATCCGGGTAGTGGTGAGGGCTCCTTGTACCTCTTGTCTTGTTAATATTTACCCGAGCATAATGACCCCCGCGTCCCGGTCTCAGATCACCATGACCCCCGCGTCCCGGTCTCAGATCACCATGACCCCCGCGTCCCGGTCTCAGATCACCATGACCCCCGCGTCCCGGTCTCAGATCACCATGACCCCCGCGTCCCGGTCTCAGATCACCATGACCCCCGCGTCCCGGTCTCAGATCACCTCCCCCCTCCCGGTCTCAATCACCATGACTCCCCCGTCCCGGTCTCAGATCACATGACCCCCGCGTCCCGGTCTCAGATCACCATGACCCCGCGTCCCGGTCTCAGATCACCATGAGCCCGCGTCCGGTCTTTAGAGCATAATGACCCCGCGTCCCGGTCTCAGATCACCATGACCCGCGTCCCGGGCTCAGATCACCATGACCCCCGCGTCCCGGTCTCAGAGCATAATGACCCCCGCGTCCCGGTCTCAGATCACCACTAGTAACTCGGAAAGCTAAAAGTTTGATCTGAGGAAGGGGAGGATAGGTACAATTTCATGTATGCAGAAGCATCTCTGAGAGGTGTTTATAATGTACCAGCTGATGAGTGTGGTGTTGACATGCACACTGCTACAGGACACACTCAAAATATTTCCTTCAAGTTTTAACAAGGTGTGGGTGGGGGGGCTATACCTCACTGTTTCTCATCTCTCATATTCTCATCTTTCCATACCTTTCATATCCTTATTTTTTGCTTTACTTGCCTCTCTTATCTTGAATTTCCTTCTTCTTGCTTCTCAATACTGTAACATTGGTTCATCATAGTTCTCATTGCCTTCATTTAGTTTGCTTCTCCTTGTCATAGCTTCATTCCCCTTGTCCCTCCTTTCCTTCACTTCATTCCTCCTGACCCTCCTTCATTCCCCTCGTTCCTCCTTGCCTTACCTTCACTCACCTTTCCTCACCCTGCCTAGCTTCGCCTATGCATTTGAATTACCCTGAAGGCAATTGAATCAGGGCCGGATTGGTCTTCGGGATAACATGTAATTAAGTAGCTTGAACGTACGTGTGTGTGTGTGTGTTTATTCTATGAAGGATAGAGAAGGTAGCAACCATCAGCAGTGGACAACATGGTCTCCAGCACTGGTCTAGGAAGGTTATATAAGACACCATGGTCTTCAGCACTGATCTAGGAAGGTTATATAAGACACCATGGTCTCCAGCACTGGTCTAGGAAGGTTATATAAGACACCATGGTCTCCAGCACTGGTCTAGGAAGGTTATATAAGACACCATGGTCTCCAGCACTGGTCTAGGAAGGTTATATAAGACACCATGGTCTCCAGCACTGGTCTGGGAAGGTTATATAAGACAACATGGTCTCCAGCACTGGTCTAGGAAGGTTATATAAGACACCATGGTCTCCAGCACTGGTCTAGGAAGGTTATATAAGACAACATGGTCTTCAGCACTGATCTAGGAAGGTTATATAAGACACCATGGTCTCCAGCACTGGTCTAGGAAGGTTATATAAGACACCATGGTCTCCAGCACTGGTCTAGGAAGGTTATATAAGACACCATGGTCTCCAGCACTGGTCTAGGAAGGTTATATAAGACACCATGGTCTCCAGCACTGGTCTGGGAAGGTTATATAAGACAACATGGTCTCCAGCACTGGTCTAGGAAGGTTATATAAGACACCATGGTCTCCAGCACTGGTCTAGGAAGGTTATATAAGACAACATGGTCTTCAGCACTGATCTAGGAAGGTTATATAAGACACCATGGTCTCCAGCACTGGTCTAGGAAGGTTATATAAGACACCATGGTCTCCAGCACTGGTCTGGGAAGGTTATATAAGACAACATGGTCTCCAGCACTGGTCTAGGAAGGTTATATAAGACACCATGGTCTCCAGCACTGGTCTAGGAAGGTTATATAAGACACCATGGTCTCCAGCACTGGTCTGGGAAGGTTATATAAGACAACATGGTCTCCAGCACTGGTCTAGGAAGGTTATATAAGACACCATGGTCTCCAGCACTGGTCTGGGAAGGTTATATAAGACAACATGGTCTTCAGCACTGGTCTAGGAAGGTTATATAAGACACCATGGTCTCCAGCACTGGTCTAGGAAGGTTATATAAGACAACATGGTCTTCAGCACTGATCTAGGAAGGTTATATAAGACACCATGGTCTCCAGCACTGGTCTAGGAAGGTTATATAAGACACCATGGTCTCCAGCACTGGTCTGGGAAGGTTATATAAGACAACATGGTCTCAGCACTGGTCTAGGAAGGTTATATAAGACACCATGGTCTCCAGCACTGGTCTAGGAAGGTTATATAAGACAACATGGTCTTCAGCACTGATCTAGGAAGGTTATATAAGACACCATGGTCTCCAGCACTGGTCTAGGAAGGTTATATAAGACAACATGGTCTCCAGCACTGGTCTAGGAAGGTTATATAAGACACCATGGTCTCCAGCACTGGTCTAGGAAGGTTATATAAGACACCATGGTCTTCAGCACTGATCTAGGAAGGTTATATAAGACACCATGGTCTCCAGCACTGGTCTAGGAAGGTTATATAAGACACCATGGTCTCCAGCACTGGTCTAGGAAGGTTATATAAGACACCATGGTCTCCAGCACTGGTCTAGGAAGGTTATATAAGACAACATGGTCTTCAGCACTGATCTAGGAAGGTTATATAAGACACCATGGTCTCCAGCACTGGTCTAGGAAGGTTATATAAGACACCATGGTCTCCAGCACTGGTCTAGGAAGGTTATATAAGACACCATGGTCTCCAGCACTGGTCTAGGAAGGTTATATAAGACAACATGGTCTTCAGCACTGATCTAGGAAGGTTATATAAGACACCATGGTCTCCAGCACTGGTCTAGGAAGGTTATATAAGACACCATGGTCTCCAGCACTGGTCTAGGAAGGTTATATAAGACACCATGGTCTCCAGCACTGGTCTAGGAAGGTTATATAAGACACCATGGTCTTCAGCACTGATCTAGGAAGGTTATATAAGACACCATGGTCTCCAGCACTGGTCTAGGAAGGTTATATAAGACACCATGGTCTCCAGCACTGGTCTAGGAAGGTTATATAAGACACCATGGTCTCCAGCACTGGTCTAGGAAGGTTATATAAGACACCATGGTCTCCAGCACTGGTCTAGGAAGGTTATATAAGACACCATGGTCTCCAGCACTGGTCTAGGAAGGTTATATAAGACAACATGGTCTCCAGCACTGGTCTAGGAAGGTTATATAAGACACCATGGTCTCCAGCACTGGTCTAGGAAGGTTATATAAGACACCATGGTCTCCAGCACTGGTCTAGGAAGGTTATATAAGACACCATGGTCTCCAGCACTGGTCTAGGAAGGTTATATAAGACACCATGGTCTCCAGCACTGGTCTGGGAAGGTTATATAAGACACCATGGTCTCCAGCACTGATCTAGGAAGGTTATATAAGACACCATGGTCTCCAGCACTGGTCTGGGAAGGTTATATAAGACACCATGGTCTCCAGCACTGGTCTGGGAAGGCAGCAACAATTAGGACTGCTCGCTGCCTTATATTCAGTATTTAGTTTGCCATATATCTCTCTTACGTTTTTTTCCCAGTGGGTGTACCATTTATTGCTTCCAGTTGGGTCTTTTCTTCTTCCACTCTGAAAGAAAGTGTTTGTACTCTCCTGCACTACTACTTTCTCTGTTTAAAATTGTGGTCCCTTGTTCTTGTTATGGTAATGAAGAAAAGACGCAGGTACAGACTAACTCTCTCTCTCTCTCTCTCTTACCAAAGATATATAAAGTTGAAGTATAACCTTCACGACTTCTATTTTTATACTTCTTGATATGAAAACAATATTTCCATTAGCGTTATTTTGGACACTTGTGTACTGTTGTCTTGGCTTTAAATTTCCTCTAACTAGAACTCCTAATTTTTTTTGACAGTTACTGTAGATTTTATTAATTGATTAGGGCTTTCGTGTTGCAATCAACACATCAGGATCTTGCAATATATATATATATATATATATATATATATATATATATATATATATTCGACGTGTTGGTTACGGCACTCAACCTGGCCAATGCCTGCCTTGACAAATGTGTTTTGGCAGATTCTATTATCCCCTCGCTTGCCTCTGGTGCCTGCTGATTGGCTTCCTTCAGACCAATCCTGAGGTGACTCGAGGGATGCTGCATACACAACCATCTTCTATGCCTGCTGAATGGTCCCCCCCCCTCCACCGATCCTGGGGTGACCCAATGGAATGCTGCATACGTAGCCATCTTCCTTGATTACCCCAAAGCATAGTAATATCTGTTACCTCAGCTGGGTGGCATTGTATTAGTCGTCTGGGAATGAGAGAGAGTAAATTTGATTAATTGATTATGACGGGATGGTTGAGACTGAGAGATGGAGTTAGGATATGCAGTTATTGTCCACATTCTTGCATTGTCAAATGATACATTTAAGTGCTAGAAAGAATGTAATAGAGTATTACTGCTGAGGAGAGTATTGTGTGAGCCACCTGCTGAGAGGGTAATTTTCTAATGCTTTGCTGATACAGACATCAGATATTAGCAGTAGGTTAGGTTAGGTTTGTCAGGGAACAGGAGAAATGTTTCGTGACGCGGGTCTTAGTCAAGTGATGCCCGCGGTGTCAAATAGAGAGCTGGCAATAATTGTGTCCCGTAGCTCGGTTGGTATCGCAATCAGCTCACACAGTGAGGTCCCTGATTTGATCCCCGGTACGGGTGGAAACATTGGGTGTATTTCCTTACACCTGCTGTCCATGTTCACCTAGCAGCAAGTACGTAGGTACCTTTGTGTCTGTCGACTAGTGTGGGTCGTGTCCTGGGCACAAAATTAACCTAAGTTGCCCGAAATGTTCTGCATAACCAGGGGGCTTTCTATATAGTATGTCTGTATAAGTTGTATCATGTACTTGCAAAAATAGATATTACTATTATTATTATTAAAGACGTTGCAACAGGCTTCTTTGGGACAACGTTTCGCTCTGTGTAGAGCTTATTAAAGCTCTAATCGAGACGTTGTACAAATGCTTTTTCTACTTCTGTTTATTTCGCCATGAAGTTGTGGCGGCCTGTTAGTGAGTGAGAAGGATGCTTTTGTGGTTAGTGTTAGTGGTGTCGGGTTGCAAGAGCAAGGTTGATCATGCTGTCACCAGGGAGGTCTGGCCTCAACGTCAAGTGGAAAGCGATTACACACAGGCGGTAGTGAGGATAGTGGTGGTCAAATTGTATCACGTAAGAGGATGTGGTGAAGGTAACCAGGTGGTAAGGCGCACACAATGACACACCAATGTACAAATCTGTCTACTGAATTTGAATGTGTCTAATGAGTTTAAATGTATTATATCTCCCATTTTTTTAAGTTTATCCTTTTGAAATTGCCTTTTGTAAGTCACCATTTAAAAATTTCTTCAGCGTTGTGGTACAAGAGTGAAATAAAAATGGAAGTGAAAAGACTTGTAAACATATATATATATATATATATATATATATATATATATATATATATATATATATATATATATATATATATATATATATATATATATATAATATATGTTTACAAGTCTTTCGCACTTCAGGTCGCCTTGTAAGGTAAAATTTGAAAAATGTAAATGTAGTGAGGATTTTTTTTCTTTCATCAGTGCTCTTACCTTCTTCCCTTCATGAAAGGGTCTTCACACTCTCTTTCCTCTACTACTTTCTCCATTCCCTTTCCCTTTACTGAAAGGCCTTATTCCCTTCCAAACAGCCCCCTCTCTCCCATGTTCTCCTTCCCTTCCCCCTTCCATGCCTTTCACTGCACATTCCGTTTTTTACTATTTTTTATGGTATTTGAGCTTAGGGTCACTCTCTGAATGCTTCGTTCACTATTTTTCTTTTCTTTTAACTTCATTTTTTTAATTCGTTGTGACTGGTTCAGTCGCATGCATTGGTCATGTCACCATTGTTGTCGGTAAGGAATGCATGAACAGGATCCATGTTGCAAATATCGTGGCTAATATTCCACGAGTAACCCACAGCAATACAGCCTCACTGTCTGACGCTCTGTCTGGCTGTCTGACTCGCTGGCTGACGCGCTGTCTGGCTGGCTGACGCGCTGGCTGGCTGTCTGACTTCTTGTCTGGCTGCAGTCGATGTTAGTTCCATCTCTAGTGTTCTGGTTCTGTCTACGTTTGGTTCAAATTTGAGTCATTCTTTCTCTCTCTCTTCTCTCTCTCTCTCTCTCTCTCTCTCTCTCTCTCTCGTGTGTGTGGAGGGGAAAGCAGTGTGACCCCTGGACAGTAATCTATGTGATGGTTATATCTTGTTCCTGCCAGAGTCAATTAATGCTCATCAACTCCTGACCTGGTTTCAATATTCTCTCCGCGGTGTTTCAGCTTAATCGCTGTAATAAATCCCTCCGCTTGGCTCACTAACTTTATCTCCGACGAGAGAGAGAGAGAGAGAGAGAGAGAGAGAGAGAGAGAGAGAGAGAGAGAGAGCAGGAACAGCAGCACAGAAAGTCATTAGGTATAAGGGACAGGTGTTGTTCATTAGGTGTCAGAATTCTGAGTGGGAAATATAGGATTTTTGGTCAGAATATTTTACTTTTAGTGGGAAGCATGAAATAGTCCGAAAAAAATCGTAAATTACCATCATTTTCTAATTGAAGTACATACTATATGTCAAAAGATGTCTCCAATACGAAGTTTCGGGTAAAAGGAAAACAGGAACGCAGGTGAGGGCTATCAGTGCTGACAGGGAAAGCTCTGCAACTTGCACAAGTGCCTAAAGTCAGCCTTTGATCAGCACTCTGTCATCTGTAATCTTCACCTAACTACATAACTGTCATACAGAATAGAGGGTACCATAACATTGCTCAGGTATCCATTTTCCCTAAAAATACTTTACATGTATCTTTATATGTATACTGTATGTTAGGGTTATTTGTGTATTGTTCCAGTCACGATATTGTGCCATTTTGTTCTTTGAGGTGTATTTTAATCCCTATTTTAGGGAGTCCGATATCCTTCACTGGTGGTATACTTGCAGAATAACGAGCCTTGTGTAGTTGATAGCGTTGCAATATAATTAACCAGGCAACAAAATGGTGGAAATTAATCAGTACTATAGCTTTATGTTACATCTTATTATCAAGTAACAGTAATATTTGTTTTTAATGCTCCTGTTAGTCCATCTCAGTAGGTAGTCTTGATACATATACTTCTCTCTCTCTCTCTCTCTCTCTCTCTCTCTCTCTCTCTCTCTCTCCTCTCTCTCTGTCCACACCCATCTCGCTCACTTCATAAAATCTTCAAACTCTTTCCTGCAGACGGTCTTGCCAACATTGATTTTGAGTCGACCAAACCTCCCCACTAGGATGAGCAGTAATATTATATCCTAGTGCAGGCTTGGAGGGGACACACGCCCACACGCACGCCCACATACACGCCCCCACACAGCGCACTTAGCTCACATGCTGAGTGTCCGTGGTTCGATCCCCGGAACTGGTGAAAACGTTGGGTATGTTTCCTTACATCTGCTGTTCCTGTTCACCTAGGAGTAAGTAGGTACCTGGGTGTTAATTCCGGCTCTGGAAGTCAGGAGAGAGACTAAACTCCTATAACCATATATAGGTGAGTACATATAGGCGAGTACAGAAGCACACGGACAGAGGAAGGTAGAGGCTGTCTACCTACTTGGAGTCTACCTGGAGGGTGTTCTGGGGGTCAACGCCCCCGCGGCCCGGTCCATGACCAGGCCACCCGGTGGATCAGGACCTGAGCAGTGTTGAAAAGTCTCCATTGTTCTACTTGCCGTCGTTTTGCCCTCCAACCAGACACGCAGACACATGAAGGCAGACACAGAAAGGCAGACATTTAGAAAACACAGGGAAGCAGACTGAGAGTTAGACACGCAGACATGGACAAGCAGACGAATCGACCAGAATCGAATGTCTTACACGGTGAGTGACGCTCGCTTCCCAACATTGTCTCCACGAGTGGCAGCTTGTAAAACATCACCGTCAAAGCGGCCGCTTCTACAAGATGAAAACTAATGCGAAATACAAGTGCTGTGTTGCAAGACAAGCTAAGACACACCTAAGTTCCCTCGTCTTCGAATACCATGTTAATTTTTCCACTATAATCTACCTTGTCCATAATTACTATCGCATTTGCTTTGTTTCGTAAGGTGAAGTCCAGGATCTTTACTTAATTCATGGTATAACTTAACAAATCTTTGAGGACAGTTGTGTTGTAGAGCGAAGCTCACACCTCTACAACACAATTGTCAAAAGACACAAGTGAGGACTATTACTTATTTTGGCGTTGTTTCATAATGGATAAAACTCTATGAATCATAATCAAACTTAAACCTAGAGAGGTATACTGGTATACTGCTAGAAAGTTGTTGGTTTTTTCATTTTACTCGGGTACGCTATGCCCTGTGGGGACATATTAAAATATGATCGTCCTAATCAGATTTTTTCACACTGAGCGGAGGTTTGGACCTCTAAGACTAGCAGGTCAGTGTGCTGCCTGTAATGATATATCTTGTAAGGTCTTACACATGACACTATTCTTTGTTTATCTTGCACTGCAGGAGTCATACAGTATCAGTTGATAAATTTGACACATGTGCAACACTTGGAAGGGTTTCGAAACACAGTGGCTTCATCAGTCTAGTACAAAGAAGTATGGTGAAGATCAGAAGGAGTTTGAAGTAATCAGTCCCTCAGCCTGGAGTCAATGTAATCAGTCCATCAATCTTGATAATACAGCATATGCGCGAAGAAGGGGCTTATATACTGCAGACAGGTGAGGTGGAGCAGTCGCAGGTGGTGTCACCTTGGACAAATCCACAGGTGGAACTTAAAAAGTTCCCTCAAATCAAATCAAAAGTTTATTTCTTTGCGAAGATTAGAATGTGTGTTTACATTTCATAATTTGATTGATACAAAGATAGGTACGGGGTCTCCAACTAGTGACAGAATTGATAAAGTTTTACGGTTTAATTTCGTGGGTGTTTATCATGACTTTCTTGCTCAATACTGGGCGAAAGGTTACCCACAGCAACCTGGATCACTTCCTCGGCAAGGTACTCTGATGGCTATGTTGTCCAGTGAGATGATAATGGCAACAGTCTGGTTGAACAAGCAGTCAACGAGGCAATGACCTGGTTGAACAGGCAGTCATCGAGGCAGCAACATGGTTTAACAATCAGTGAGGCAACCTAGTTGAGCAGGTAACATCCTGGTTAAACAGTCAACGAGGCAACTTGGTTGTACAGGCAACAAGGGAAAACCTTGCTTCAGCCCAAGTTGTGAGGGTAGAAACACACTGGAAAACAGTCACAGGTATGCCTAAGCCATAGGCTTATTCAGAAATATAGGTGTTTTTATATCCAACAAAAAGAGGTGCATTCTAGTGAAGGAAAATGTGGAGCTAAAATGCGACAGAAAGAGGAAGATAGATACGTTCACGGAAAAAGGAAATAGGAAGGATGTGAAGGACTGGGAAAGGAGAAGGGATGGGAGACGGGGAAAGGAGGGAAATGGGATAAGAACTTGAACAGTAAAATGCTTGTCCTCTGTGAAATAGATACTGAATATCGAACTGTCGACCAAACACTTATTTGGTTTCCCACACACCGCCTTGGTGCAGTCACGGGAACACGAGATGTGAAAACAAACGCCTATCCTGGGTATATATACCGAGAGGTATGTAACTGCGTGTATATATACCCAGGAGTATATATACACGGAGAATATATACCCTGAGAGTTTATTTTAATCTCTATTTAGCATAAAAGTTTCGTCTTTGACTAGAGGTGTGCAGATGACATGCAGCCTTGATTACTCTTGTGAAGTCTGTTATTTAGCTGAAAAACAAACACAAAGAGGAAAATCTTGAAAACTCTCAGTAATATTACTCTAGGAAGTAAATTGTGTGGTTAGGGAAGAGATAAGAGAAGCTTGTATATAACTATGCTCTTTGTGGCCTCACAAAGACCTATTGTGGGCTCTGTAATCCTGTTATTTTTATGCTACCGCTCAGAGGATAAGCATGTAGTTGGAAGGTACGGTATTTGTGGGTGGGTTGGAGAAGGCTGTGGGTGGGTTGGACCCAAGGTGTGGGCTGGGTGTTGTGGGTAATAAACCACGTGTACTCAGTTTGTACCCTCCTGACAAATGGTGTTAATTAAAAGGCCAATCTGGAAATGTATTGCTGCGGTTTATGGCTTTCCGAGACTCGCGGTGTAAAACGCCGTTGCTGGGAAGTTTGTGTGTGTGTGTGTTCATAACTTTTTAATGTGTGGTGTTTTAGCAGCTCGTGTGGGCTGTCAGGTGTTTACAACAGTCAACAGATGAGTACAGTGTTGAATATGTCAGGTATTTAAAACTGTCTACAGAAGACAGTAGTAGTATCAATAGTTTCCTCTAAAGCTGGTAAAGAAAGTAAGTCACAATATCGTGGTTAGAACATTTAAAGGATTTTACGGTTTGTCACTGACATATTTTGGTACGATTGTTGTTATTATTATTATATAAATATATTGGTAAATGTTAAACGTGTAGAGATCATACAGCTCCATGGAATAATAGAAAATAAGGTGTGGTATGAGAAAGGGTCAAGGGCCCTTCACGTGAATCAAGGCCCTTTCCAGTCCTTAAAATTAGGTGAACATGCAGCAGCGTAGATCGTTCAGAAATAAAGGGAAGTGAGCACGTTAGAAAATGAATGATATATGAGGAAGGGTTGGCGAGTGTGCTCACACAGGCTTCAGCATAGACACGTTCATATTAGGGACATGGCTGAGAAATTGCGTTACGCCTCAATTGGGTCTTATGGTGAGGGAAGGACGTGGGGATAATGGTCCTTGTCGTTCCCTGTCATAGCGGCGAGTGTCGCTGCTCTTCACACAGCCCGTAATGTCTGACGGTAGGTGGCCACCCATTTCGCTGCCGCGCTGCAAAATTTACAGCGAAATTGTTTTAGCACGGGACGCATATTTTGAATTTGTGGCAAGTTTTTATCCCCATCAGAAATATTGCCGAAACGAAGCTGGTTTTCAAGAACTTGAATAAAGTCTTTTAAGTACTGGATCAGCCGGGTTGTGGTGGCTATGTGGGCTTGTGGACCGCTAGCGCGAACAACCTAGTTGACCAGGCGGAGGTGGAGTCCTGGAAGCCACTCGTATATCACAGATATAAATTTTGGCAGGGTTAAACGCCAGATTTTTGTGTAATTCTGTTTGATTTTTTTATATAGATAAAAGTATTGAACACTTGTCGATGAAAAGGGTTTTCCTGGAGGATGGTTCCGGGGGGTCAACGCCCCCGCAGCTCGATCCAAGCCTCGCGGTGGATCACAACCTGATCAACCAGCTTGTTACTGTTGGCCGCACGCAAACCAACGTACAAACCACAGCCCGGTTAGTCAGGTACTAACTTTAGGTATCCCATATTGCTATTTTCTTGTATATACCGTACCTTTGATGAGTTTCGAGAGTTTTTCTACTCCCGGAGCCCGGCCATGGGCCAGGGTCGTCTGGTGCTTGCCTGGTCAACCAGGTTGTTACTGCTGGTGGTCCGCTGACCTCGCATATTCATCACAGCCTGATTGATCGGACACCTGGTGAAGATACTTGTCCAAGTTACATGTATAGTTTGTATATCTTTTCACTGTATTTTTCACTTCTCATTGCTGAGGCTCAGTGCCTGTACTTTATTGCTTGTGGTGACCATCTCAATACTTTTCTCCAAGGTTGATGGACTGATTGCATCATCTTTATTTCATTACCACTGCTCCCTTTATATTTAACTGAAGAAGCCCACTGCAGCAGGCCTACTGGTCTGCTCCTTCTTATATGAAACTGTTACATTCGTTTGGCTTCCCCTCTTCCTCGGCTATATCATGGTCACCTATTTTTCTTCTGCTGTAATAAATTCTCCCTTGCTCCCTTCTCTTTAATGGTGGCTTTCTTCCTTCCCCTCTCCGTCACCCACTTCCTACTCTCCCTTTTATCCAGCAACGGCGCCATTCTAGGTTATTCAACCTCTCCTGGCTCTTAAATCAGGGCTACGTCCTTTCCTCTCCTATATTGAATGATTTTGAGATGTATCAAAGCTTTATGGATTGTATGTTCCTGCCTTCCTTCCTTCTTCCTGTATCTTCCATCACAATTATTTATATTCCATCACTGTGTCAGGTATCTTCACCAGCACTGTGTCAGGTATCTTCACCATCGCAAGCACCAGACGAGCCTGGTCCATGGCCGGGCTCAGAGAGTAGATACTCTCGAAACTCTTCAAAGGTATATTAAAGGTATAGCTGTGTCAGGTATCTTCACCATCACTGTGTCAAGTATCTTCACCATCAAGGTCATAGCTGCTGTTCCTTCACTTTTATTTTGTTTACATTTCACTCCCCACGGTGAGCTCGTCTGCCGACCTTTAAAAAGAGGGCGCCTTGATGCTGGTGATGATGGATTTATTTATTGATCTACCTGCTGTCTCACTAACCACTAGGTTATACCAGACCAGGAAACTGTCTTTCTATTTATGATGTCGTCGTTAAGTTTTCTTAGTTATGTGAGTCTTTGTTATAGCTTCTAAACATCCCCTTTCTCCAGACTCCATCATTATGTAAACCTTTGAAGCTTATGTAGAACGAAATCTTTGAAGCTGCTTTTTCTCGATGATACCCTCATTGTCCTAATAATAATAATAAATAATAATAATAATATGGACAAACGCCTAATAATTGACACGCAACTCCCCCCGATTGATCAACATCCGTTTTCCAACACAAATAATTTTTTAAATACTTATTTGAGGAGTAAAACCGAAGTGGGTCATTTAGCGGAAAATATAAGTCTTCCAGCTCAGACTGACGTATATTAACACTTTTCTCGTGTTGTTCGCATTCTTGTATTCCCAGAAAACATTAAAGGTAAGAGATTTGTGATCACTTGCTCTAAGTTCTTCAGTGATCACTAGATTATTAACCAGGGTTTCCTTATTTGACAAAAACAGATCTAGCAGATTATTGGTTGTGCCAAATCCTGTGTGTGGAATATGACAGGGAAACGTAGTTAGCTTTTGTTCCCAGTGTGTAACTATCAGCGGCACACTGCTGATGTATCCACGTTCGTTAAAAATTGTTGTGTTAACTACCACCTTTTTTGCAATAGAAGTTTCTGCTACTTTTCCCCAACAGACATTTCCACCAATTTTTTCTTCTACAGATACTTTGACGACTTTTCCCAGCAGGAATTACTTTCTGTCTCTTAACAGGAATTTTAAATGTCTTTTCCTAAGAGGAATTTCCACTGCCTCTTCCTTGACAGGAATTTCCATCACCTTTTTTCCCCATCAAGAAATGGCACCTCTTTTTCCTTGCTAGATGGCCTGATCAGTCATGGTGTTTGTGCCAGCAGCACGCAGTCCATCTAAGGCACCACAGCCTGGCTCAACACTAACATATTCAGAAGTAAAGAAGTCATTTGTGGCGAAACGTTTCTTCAATAAACGTTTTAAACTGTGAAGATGTGTCTTTATCTACACATCAAGCTCCTTCTGAAGATGGTAAGAGATGTGTTGGTAATTTCCCCTTTGTGACTTGATAAAGGTCCAGGAGGCCTGGTGAAGGACTGGGCCGCGGGGGCGTTGACCCTCAGAACACCCTCCAGGTAGGTAGGACCGACCGAAACATTGTCATAAGGTTCCCCTCCTAAGTGCAGTATAGGTCACGAGCCTCCAGACCTAACCTTACGACCGGGAGCATCCGCAAGAGTAGTTGTAAACTAACCTCCTTCCATTTGTATAGTTTTTCACCGGCTAGTGAATTGTTCCAGAAACGGTAATGTTCATTTGAAGGGTGGTGTACAGTCTTGGATTCTTCGCCTTGTTGTACAGTCTTGGATTCTTCGCCTTGTTGTACAGTCTTGGATTCTTCGCCTTGTTGTACAGTCTTGGATTCTTCGCCTTGTTGTACAGTCTTGGATTCTTCGCCTTGTTGTACAGTCTTGGATTCTTCGCCTTGTTGTACAGTCTTGGATTCTTCGCCTTGTTGTACAGTCTTGGATTCTTCGCCTTGTTGTACAGTCTTGGATTCTTGATCTACAACAGATTTCTTTTGTCTTATTTCGTTCATTTGTAATAAGTTTCTTTACGCACTAGTCTGTATTGGAACATTGGTTAGCGGTTATACTAATGTAAACAGTGTGATAGGTGGGTAAAGTCTGTACTCTTATCGAAAGGAATACTTTGGATAGCTTTTAAAATAGTTTAACAGATGCGTGTGTGAGAATGTTTGGGTGTGAGTAAATTTTGTTAATAAACACAATAAATAATTTATGGCGCTATTTAGAAGACGTTTCGTCCATCAGGGACTCTGTTCTCCTGATGGAAGAAAGACGTCTCAGTAAAATACTATGAATCCCATTTTGTCTTGGTAACACATTTCCAGGCGTCGTAATAAAGGCACAATATCGTGACTGGAACAATACAGAAATAACCATCACATAGAAGACAGTGTATACTGGCCCCTTCATCTTCGTGTGTTAGTGTGACTAGTCAATGGTCCAAGTCAAACCAGAAACGTCGTCATAAGCTGTTTCTATGTGCGGGTTATTCGTATATACTTGATATGAATATGAGCCTGCTTAGCCTGGGCATATAGGCTTCATGCTATGTTCCTCTGTATGATCTTATGTGTACTTACCCAGTTGTGTTTGGGGGGTTGAAACACTGCACACGACTCCCCCTCTCTAGTTAGCTGGGCCAACCTTAAAGCTGTGAATGTTTTCCTTGATGAAACCTTAAAGATACTGTCGAGGCTTCACTCCTGCTTACATTAAGGAGCCAAAGGTAAATCTTAATGCGTTTTTAATGACTCCTTCACCCAGGAAAGTCTGATAATGTGGACGACACTCTGGTTATGGAAAGAATAATGTTGGTGTAATGTATGTAAACATTGTGTGAGTAGTACATAAATATCCCGTCCATAGGAGAGAGAGAGAGCTTACGACGACGTTTCGGTCCGACATGGACCATTTACAAAGTCACACTGTGTGACTTTGTAAATGGTCCATGTCGGTCCGAAACATTGTCGTAGTTTTGCTCTCTTATGTGCTGGTTATTTGTGTATTGTTCCAGTCACGGTGTTGTGCCTTTTTGTTCTCTTCTCTGTGAGTAGTTGCAACAAAAGTGGCTAGAAATTTTGAGTAGATCATTTTGATGTACTGAAGTGTCGTCAGCACTCATCGTTGGAAAGTGTCGTCAGTACTCATCGTTGGAAAGTGTCGTCAGCACTCATCGTTGGAAAGTGTCGTCAGCACTCATCGTTGGAAAGTGTCGTCAGCACTCATCGTTGGAAAGTGTCGTCAGCACTCATCGTTGGAAAGTGTCGTCAGCACTCATCGTTGGAAAGTGTCGTCAGCACTCATCGTTGGAAAGTGTCGTCAGCACTCATCGTTGGAAAGTGTCGTCAGCACTCATCGTTGGAAAGTGTCGTCAGCACTCATCGTTGGAAAGTGTCGTCAGCACTCATCGTTGGAAAGTGTCGTCAGCACTCATCGTTGGAAAGTGTCGTCAGCACTCATCGTTGGAAAGTGTCGTCAGCACTCATCGTTGGAAGTGTCGTCAGCACTCATCGTTGGAAAGTGTCGTCAGCACTCATCGTTGGAAAGTGTCGTCAGCACTCATCGTTGGAAAGTGTCGTCAGCACTCATCGTTGGAAGTGTCGTCAGCACTTATCATTGGAAAGTGAAAAACTTCTTGGACAGAATCTGTATATTTTGGCTTGAATGAGAGACTTTGTTGATCAGACCAACTGGTCTGGTGGCCTGGTCTGGTGGCCTGGTCTGGTGGCCTGGTCTGGTGGCCTGGTCTGGTGGCCTGGTCTGGTGGCCTGGTCTGGTGGCCTGGTCTGGTGGCCTGGTCTGGTGGCCTGGTCTGGTGGCCTGGTCTGAGACCGGGTTAGAGGGACAATGATCTCGGGAATCATTTACACATCTTACCTGATTGCCTGTTGACGGTTCAAGGGGTCGGTGCCAGACCAGGCCTCACTTCTGGTGGCTTAGTTCATCAGACTGTCGATGCTAGCCGCATGCAGTCCAACGTAGGCACTACACCCCAATTAATCAGAGACTGACGTGAATTAAAGTTCCCTCTTAAAAACAGCGAGGAGTCTGATGGTAAATCCTCTTTATGTATGTAAGGAAGGTGTTGAAGAGCCTTGGTCCCTTTAAACTTAGTTATCTCTCTGTGTACAAATTGCATCACGGCTTTTCACTGGGGATACAAAATGCTGTCAGTGAAGTGTCTTCAATTGTTCACTGGTTACTAAGGTGAAAGAGAGAGAGAGAGAGAGAGAGAGAGAGAGAGAGAGAGAGAGAGAGAGAGAGAGAGAGATTCATCTCTCTTTCACATTCTCGTAAACATGGGAACAATGCACGTGTTTAGATGGATTCCCAAGTTGCTCCGGCCTTTTCCTTTCCCCTTTCTTTCTCTCTCTCTCTCTCTCTCTCTCTCTCTCCTCTCTCTCTCTCTCTCTCTCTCTCTCTCCTCTCTCTCTCTCTCTCTCTCTCTCAAATGGTGAGAATATTCTTTTGATAAGGAAAAAATTATTATGAAGTTATTAGAGCAGAGGGAAACTTTGTTAATTAAGAATACAGAATGTGCAATCAGGGGAGTGTGAAGCAAGAACACTGTGTGTGTGTCTGTCTGGATTATCTTCAGCCTATGCAGTTTGGATCCAAGAGGCTTGAATAGGCATGATGGACTGGTGTCATTCAGTTTTCTCGTGAAAACTTGTACCTCTGTTCCGGCTACATTTCTTAAATCTGCTGATAAGGAATTCTGGAGTTTTGCACCACTGATGTTGATATGGTGTTATTATGTATTTGTGGCATTCCAGTATATCACTAAATATATTCTACACTTCCTCTCGTGATTTCTCATTCAGTTTCCACTCAATAATCTTCCCCAACCTTTCACTTAAATAATTTCCCTTTCCTTAGCTCTCCTCCCTTCTCTTAACTCTTCTCCCCTACTTTAATTCTTCTTCCTTGGGCCTGCTCTTCCCCTCGCATCTTCCAGTACATGTAGCCATAATGTTGTAATGACTGGAAGGCCATTTGGGATGGTTGGGGTTTCCCCTGTCTGAGTTGAACGTACGAGTCTTGCCTGCAAGGATTCATTTTTCTAATGTTGATAAATGGTAATGGAAACTTGCATGGGAAATTTATTATAGCGCTCACCTCCATTCCTGGAGTTGCTCCGTGATTTACCACTCTGGAGTTTTTGTGTAGAGAATTTGTGTAAAAGTTGTGTTGATATAAGGCATGTTAGGGATGTGTGTATGTGTGTACCTTTGATATACCTTTGAGTGTTATGGATGTGCGAAACACTGACTGTGTGAGATAGAGACAATTCAGTTGTATTTACAAGAGCATTGCTATTTTTGTAGTGTCTCGTCATGTGTGTTGAGTTTGTCATGTATTATTTCAAGTGAGAGGCAGCTTGTAACACAAGCTGCCTCTCGCTCTTTGCTCCTATTCCACTAATATATTACTCTATAACTGTAAGGATGTACTTTGTGGCATGTTTTTGAATTCAAAGTCTGCCACAAATTCCCGTAATTTGCACATTAATTTTTGTCATAGTATTGATTTTTGGGGTATCAGGAGCGGGAAGGAATTCACGAAAAGTGGACTAGTCAGAAAGATTCCGGGAGTGAGACTGACGAAAGGAATCAAAAGTGGTAGTGAGACTGACGAAAGGAATCAAAAGTGGTAGTGAGATTGACGAAAGGAATCAAAAGTGGTAGTGAGATTGACGAAAGGAATCAAAAGTGGTAGTGAGACTGACGAAAGGAATCAAAAGTGGTAGTGAGACTGACGAAAGGAATCAAAAGAGGTAGTGAGACTGACGAAAGGAATCAAAAGTGGTAGTGAGACTGACGAAAGGAATCAAAAGAGGTAGTGAGACTGACGAAAGGAATCAAAAGAGGTAGTGAGACTGACGAAAGGAATCAAAAGTGGTAGTGAGACTGACGAAAGGAATCAAAAGTGGTAGTGAGACTGACGAAAGGAATCAAAAGAGGTAGTGAGACTGACGAAAGGAATCAAAAGACGTAGTGAGACTGACGAAAGGAATCAAAAGAGGTAGTGAGATTGACGAAAGGAATCAAAAGAGGTAGTGAGATTGACGAAAGGAATCAAAAAAGGTAGTGAGATTGACGAAAGGAATCAAAAGAGGTAGTGAGATTGACGAAAGGAATCAAAAGAGGTAGTGAGATTGACGAAAGGAATCAAAAGAGGTAGTGAGATTGACGAAAGGAATCAAAAGAGGTAATGAGATCAATGCCAGCGTGAGGGGTATGTGCAGTGGCAAAGCAAAGACTAAAACCAAGAAGTCCAAGCTGATGTTGGGAGAGTGTGACAGAAGAGAGATTAGTAAGACAGTAAGCGAGAATTTAGACCAAGGACTGTCTGAGATAAGATGCTGAAGTTAGTTCTGTATCCTAGTTGTTAGCCTCACCCTTGGTAAATATTAAAAGGCACTTGGTGCTAACTAGGTTTCGCTCTGGGTGGATCTTAATGAAGCTCCACTCACTCCACACGTAATGCGCAGTAAAGGTTTGTTTTGCACCAACTGTCTAGAATATTTTGTGTGGGTAATACGTGCACCCTGGCCCAGCCTGACACACTCCCGTTTAGTAAGAAGGTTAATGATCGCTAACACCTTCAGAGGGGAAATATACCCAAATATATTAAGTTAAGACAACTTTATTGAAGATATTTTGGTTCTGGGACCTTGATCACTTAAAATACATGTGTTTACGTGTGTTTGAAGGTGATCAACGTTCAAGAACCGATACTTTTTCACTAAAGTTGTCACAGATTTCTTCCATTGCTGTAATATATCTTTGCTGTATTCCTTTAGACATGTATTTGAGGAGAGTGGGGAGCACAGGGCCCACAAGAGAACTTTCGCAAGGCGGAACAAGACTGCTTTGGGGCCCCTAGGGGCAGGCTGAGGTCCCCAGTCTAAGTGAATTTTACATAATAAATTTTCTAAATAAACTAAAAATAGTTGAAATTACAAAAAAAAAACTAATGAAAAAATCTAAATAAATGTATATGGCTATGGGGCCCCTTCAGAGATTCACAGCCGGGCCCCGGACCAATGTACCGGGTGAACCCTCCTCTCATAGGCCCTGGGAAGTGCCACAACTTTCCTCCCGTACTGTCATTGTTGTGTTCCTTCAGACATATACTTATAGAGAGGAGGAGGATGGTGTTTCACTGGCTTGTTACCAACAAATGTAAGTTAATTTTTACCCTCAACTATTTAACAATATTTACTGACTTTTCCGTTTAAACTGATGCTTTTAACTGAGGGTTTATCTTGTTTGTTTTAAATGTTTTTGTCAAACGGTACGGGGTACTTTCTTGCGTCTCTGTCTTTATTCTTGGTTTGTTTTGGTTTGCCACATTTTTATTTGGTTTTCGTCTTGTTTGCTTGCGTCTTTTATGAGTGTCTTGCAGTGTTTGTTTTGTCCTCTGATGTTTGTCGTTTATATTGTGTTTGTGCTTCAGCGCCTGGCCTTGTTTTATTGCTGTTTGTCTGTATCCTGTCTGTGTTGTTTGTTCTCTTGGCCTGTGGTTTGTTCTAAAGTCTTGTGATTTGCTTTCATATTGCAATTGACTATGTAACATTACACTAACAAGCAACATTTTGTTATGGCAGATAATGTTCTATTGTTGTTACGTTGATGTTTTCTTGTTATTGGTATTAATATCTGTGATGGCTGTTGTTGCATTCATGCAGTGCAATGTAACGCAAGCAACACAGTTCGTTTGATCACGAGTGATCTTCCCCTCTGGTTGATGTTACTAAGAGTAAAGTAACTGATATATGGAGGCTGCGTCCATCTGCCGACACATCTAGTATCAGCATAAACATCGTAGATTTTTAATCATCGAAGTCCTGTGGTTCGGTTGGTAGCGCACTCACCTCACTGAGGGACCGGGTGGAAACGTTGGGCATGTTTACTTACATCTGTTACCCCTGTTTACCCAGCAGTAAGTGGGTACCTGGGTGTTAGTCGACTGTTATGGGTGGTATCCCAGGGTTCAGGGGTATGTATACCTTGGATAAGGCTGGGCATTGAAAGATAACGTCTGTAAACTTGTAAATTTAACCGTGTTTATAGTCTTGATCACTCTCTGCTGAAAGTGGCTGACAGTCAGGTTATGGGTGTGTGGACCAGGGGATCGCTAGCTGCAGCTGCTCTATTGACCAGCGTGTGCGTAACGGTGCGTTTGTGCGCCCTTGCAGTGTGCGTAATGGTGCGTGTGCGCGCTCTTCCTGTGTGCGTAATGGTGCGTGTGCGTGCTTTGCCGTGTGCATACGTGAAAAGCAAACACGGTTTGTTGACCATTTCTGACGAGGGCAGTGAGATATATCACCTCCAACTAGATTTTTATTTAATTTTTCATGTACCAGATTTGTTAAAATTGTCCCCTCTACCCTCTTTGTACTCACCCCTCTTCCTTCTTTTCCCTTTAATCTCCCTCCCCTTTCCTCCCTCACACAGTTGTGTGAATTGACTGATAATATTATAGTTGTTATTACTGATATAATGCCGAGTGTCAGGTGTTTTAATGCAGTGTGTCAGGTGTTTGCTTTTGCTCGCTCACTCACACTTATTGCAATCATGTCTCCCCTTTTTTTATTATTGTGTGAAATCGATGCTATAAATATTTCTTTATGTGCGCAGTTATTGAAACAAATATTTTTATTATGGTGCAAATGTGTGTGTGTGTTGTGTGTAGGAGATGGGTCCACCTCTAGTGAAATATCCATAATAATATATATATATATATATATATATATATATATATATATATATATATATATATTACACTGTCAACTCAATATTTTTTAAGTTGATTGCTTTGGAAAAAATATCTGAATAGCGGTTTTGTGATGGTTTCATTTCATATTGTGATTTTTATTGGTGAATTTAAATATGTTCATTTTTAATAATAAGTATAATTAATTACATAATTATAATGTTAATATATTGTATGACTTAGAAATTTGTTTCTTTTGCAGGTATGTGATGGGTGCTGAGTCAAGTGCTTAAATGTGTGTATATATACACGTATATACACTGATATACATCTTTGTAAATGCATTGACAGATACACATGTCTGTATATGTACTGAGAGATGCATACCTGTGTATACACACTGAGATATACATACGTCTATGTATATAGCCCGCGAAGCGGGGGATGGAGAGTGGAGTGTATCGGGTTAAGGTAAGTGAAACCTGGTTCTACATTACCGTAGAATTTTCACTGAACTTGTTAGAGGGTAAGTGGAAAACCTGAATGTTTCCCATTTTCCAGTGAAGATCGCGAATATTTCCCATTTTCCCAGAACGCATATTTTTTCCCAGACGCTGTATGACCCCTGAGGGCTTACCACATACCCCTGATTAAAATAAAAATGAGTGGAGGGAATGATGGAGGTGGGTGGAGAGTGGGTTCAGCGTGAAGGTATTGCCACACTAGTGCATCCTGGGTGAACGTTAGTTGGTGCTCTTCCTGCCAGTTTCTGGTCTTATCTGGCTCACACACTCCCCTTTCCTCCCCACCTCCCCTTCCCTAACCTCATCCCTCCCTTCCCTAACCTCAAAACCACCTTCCCTAAATTATCCTGGTTACATATAGTGACAGAAAAACAGGAAAATTCATTACATGAGATGTAAAAAGTGAGGTTTAATTATTTTTAGTGGGAAAGTGTGGAGGAGGAAAAGCAGAAGAGAGGAAAGAGAGGAAGAACGTCAAAAAATGTAAAGTGTAGAGTGGTGAAATAGAATGTAGAAAGTGGTTTTAAAGAAAAGAAAGTGTGGGGAAATGGTGATAGATGGTAAAAAAAAAAGGTGGGTGTAATAGTGATGGATGGTAAGGAAAGTAGGTGTAACAGTGATAGATGTAAGAAAATTGGGTGTAATAGTGGTAGATTGTTAGAAAAGTGGGTGTTATAGTAGTAGATTGTAAGAAAGGTGGGTGTTATAGTAGTATATTGTAAGAAAAGTGGGTGTTATAGTAGTATATTGTAAGAAAAGTGGGTGTTATAGTAGTAGATTGTAAGAAAAGTGGGTGTTATAGTAGTAGATTGTAAGAAAAGTGGGTAAGTTATATAGTAGTTTTGATTGTAAGAAAAGTGGGTGTTATTGTAGTATATTGTAAGAAAAGTGGGTGTTATAGTAGTAGATTGTAAGAAAAGTGGGTGTTATAGTAGTAGATTGTAAGAAAAGTGGGTGTTATTGTAGTATATTGTAAGAAAAGTGGGTGTTATAGTAGTATATTGTAAGAAAAGTGGGTGTTATTGTAGTATATTGTAAGAAAAGTGGGTGTTATAGTAGTATATTGTAAGAAAAGTGGGTGTTATAGTAGTATATTGTAAGAAATATTAGGCCTTAAAAGTTGTGTTGTTTTGAATGCATAATTGGTATACAGTACCGACCTGAGTGTGCAACACTTAGGTATCTTTATTGTTGAAACGTTTCTCCTTCGAAACGGTCTTTTTCAGTTGCATGCCGGCAAATACTGAGCTGTGAATCGTACAGCTGGTGCTGGAAAGTTGAGTGTGTAGCGAGAAGGAATAGAGATGTAACCAGCAATTGAAAGATCTTGTGCAAGTCTTTGATGCAGCGATGTTGTGAGTGTTGTGGAGTGCTGGGCAGAGGGAGCATTTGTGGAGGGGAGGAGTAGTGTGTTTGCTCGGGAGTGGAGGGGAGGGAGTGAAGAGCATACATGTTAGAGGGTATGTATTTGTCAGGGGAAAAGAATTGTGGGTGGGGGAGCTTTAGTGGAGAGTATTATAATAATAATATTTATACAAGTACATGATCCAACTTAGGTCATAGCTGACATCATGACATACTATACAGAACGACCCTGGTTATGCAGAGCATTTCGGGAAAATTAGGTTAATTTTGTCCCCAGGACGCGACCCACACCATTCGACTAACAACCAGGTACCTACTGCTAGGTGAACAGGGACAGCAGGTGTCTTAAGGAAACACGCCCCAATGTTTCTACCCGTACCGGGGGTCGAACCACGGACACTCAATGTGTGAGCTGAATGCGCTACCAACCGAGCATGTGTGTTGTCGGTGAGGGAGCGAGCAAGAGAGTAAGAAATGCCTTGGGTAATAAATACGAAGCAGAGAATGGATATTGGACCAAGTCAAGGTTGTCAATAAGATAAGATTGTCTCTGCTTTAAGAGGGAATAACAACCTTTCTTGATAGTGACAAGATGAATCAGTATCCTTTATCCTTACATGTATCGTACACACCCACATTTTCTTAACATATTGACCTCAGGGAAGAGAACACTTATTATAAAGAAGCAGAAAATATTATTATTGTATTATTAGTATTATTGAGATAATCACAATAACGCGATTGGAACACTTCACAAAATACCCAAACCAACTAAAATAACTTATTATTATTATTATTATTATTATTATTATTATTATTATATAGTATAGTAGTAGTAGTATTGAGTCAGTAGTTAATCGTCCAAGTCGGACCGAAACGTCGTCATAATTTCTCCCTTGTGTAGGTTATTTGTGTATTATTATTATTATTGTTATTATTATTAATGTATTGTGAAGCGTTAAAACAGCAGGGCCCTAGATCGCCTGTTTGTAACCTCACGTGTTCACAGACAGTTTACTTGGTCAGGAGTTTTTTTTGCCACGCTGAGAAATAGCTATTGCTTAGCTCTTCGCCACAACGCTATTGTTCTATTTATCTTCAGGAAAGGGTGCTTTGGTGCTGGAGAAGGGCTCTTGATCAAAGGTAATGGGGTTGACTTCCTTCCCCTGCCTTTCTGCGGCGGAATCTGGTCGCCTCCCATTTCACAAGAGCTCCAAGTGACCGAGGTCTCAGGACGAAGTGTTGTGCCTTATTCTACTACTATATATTGTGTTTACTTGAGGAGGAGAGAGGAGGGGTGTAAGTTGAGAGAAGGGTCCCGTGAAGAGGGCGCTACTTAAGTTGAGAAAAGTTCATTAGCTTGAGTGCCAATCTGGAACTTGAGGAATGAGCCTCAAGTAGCGTGTGTAATAATCACTTGGTGGTGAGATGCGTCTCTCTGTCTTCCCTGTTGACCTGAGGATGGTGCCACCACTTTTGAAAATTAGACACACATGCAACATCTGGGTATCTTTAATGTAGACGTTTCGCCATACAGTTGCTTTATCAATACAAATTCCAGGACACTATATGAAGACAGTAGAACTATATACAGAAGATGAGGTAATCAGTCCCTCAGCCTTGGAGTTGGTGTGAAGAACACCGTAGTCGTGAAGAATCTGGAGCACAGGCAAGAAGGCTTGCGCGTATTTGCTGGTATATAGTTCTACTGTCTTCAAATTATGTCCTTTAATTTGTATTGATAAAGCCACTGGATGGCGAAACGTTTACAATAAAGATACCCAGATGTTGCACATGTGTCTTTATTTCATTCAGATTTTGCATGTGTCTTGTCGGTATTGTATACCATTCATGTACAACACTTTTGTTTATCTTCTCTCTGTGTTGAGGTTAATGCCAGCACTGTGCATAGTAGCGTCACTGAAGCTAACACCTTGGGTAGCTTCAAAATGAGCTAAGTAAATATATAAGGGTGGGTAGGTCTTGCCTAGCTGGTCAGGCACTTGATGAATTTGTCAGATTTCCTCTCGAAGTCAGGGACAGTCGGTAATGTCTCTTTTGTTCTATGGAAAATAAATTAAAATTGGGTGAATAAGACACATGTACAAATCCTTTATTAAGAAAACTCTTCGCCAACCAGTGACTTACTATCCAGTACAGCCTCTGGTTTGCGAGATGTCTTCATCATAAAGAAACACAGGCGTTCTACATCTACTTCGTCGATTTTGTTTTCCATTTTTGTTATGGTATATTAAAAAGTGGTCTTGTAAGGCTTCCCAGCCTATCATGGATTTCTAAGAGTTGTCGATGGATGGAACAATCCGCCGAGTAGGGCAATAGAATTTAAGACCTTGCGCACCTTTAAAAAGAGATCAGACAAATATGAGTGAGAAAGGCTGGGTTTAATTAGTACCTGAGGTATTGAAGCTAATTCTTGGGTAACTTTGGGAAGAGGTTGGAAAGTGGGTGGGTGGGAATGGTTGGTTTTGAGAAGGACCTGCGTTACACTCACAATGTGCTTACTACACTATTCTACGTAATAGTTACATTGTAACTACAGTGTTCACTCACTCTTTGGTTAGTGGATTTGGGTTTGAGAAGGACCTTCCTAGTATGAACCAGTAGGTCTGCTGCAGTGCTCCTTCATTCTTATGTTCTTACATTTGATCTGTACTCGATTAACCGTACTCGCCTTAGTATTGAACTCATCCTTGTTGATTAAGCCACCGGGATTAATCATGCTAATAAAGCAGGATTGACCCCTTGATATGTTCCTACTCTCTCTATCTCTCTCTCTCTCTCCCTCTCTCTCTCTCTCCCCTTCTCTCTCTCCTCTCTCTCTCTCTCTCTCTCTCTCTCTCTCTCTCTCTCTCTCTCTCTCTCTCTTTCTCTCTCTCTCAATGAATATTAAAATGGTATACCATACCTTTAGGTTGATAAGTAAGACACATGTGCAACAGTTAGGTATCTTTATCCCGGAATAAAGATACCTAACTGTTCACCTCTTCTCTCGTTTGATAATTATTTCACCCTGGTGGTGGTAGTGAGCGAGGCTCTGGGAACTCAGCTATCCTCGCCTTCCTTCTCCATCATGTGGAGATGCTCTGAAATTTGATTTTACGAGGAAGCACCCACCTGATGCCTTCACCTCCACCACTTATCTCAATATTGCTCTCTATCTTTCATTTCCTTCACGCTTCTTCGCCTTCACCTCACTATCTTAGGTGAAAAGCCATCTCTTCCTCTCAGTCACCTCCCTCTCTTCATTTATCTCTCTCTCTTCCCTCCTATACAAAACTTTTTCTTCCCCCCATTCACTTTCCTCTCTTTCTCCTCCATCTATTCTTTAAGCGCCCTTTGCTTGCATATTTGTGGCAGAGAGGTGAGTCCTAGCTCCTGGCCCCGCCTCATAACTGCTCCTTCATTGGTATTTGTTATACATCATGTTTCGTTATCTTATACATGAACAAATGTTGTGTTGGAGTTTTAATCCGGCTGGTGTTGAAAACAACACATGTATAAATATTGGATGGCTGGAGAAGGGTGCCAAGTGGTGTAGGGTCAAGAGGTGAAGGTCACACCTCAGCCAAAGGTCAAAAGCGTGTTCTGTGTAGTGAATATATTTTTTCTCGGCTACAGTGGTGCTGCTGGTAGTGTTTTGTTTCTCAGGAAAAGTGGGAAAGGTGGTACTGAACACTGGCTTCTAGGCTGAGGGACTGATAACCTCATCTTCTAGTCTTGTGTGTATAGGTCTGCAAGACTGAAGGACTGATAACCTCATCTTCTAGTCTTGTGTGTTATAGGTCTGCAAGACTGAAGGACTGATAACCTCATCTTCTAGTCTTGTGTGTTATAGGTCTGCAAGACTGAAGGACTGATAACCTCATCTTCTAGTCTTGTGTGTTATAGGTCTGCAAGACTGAAGGTAAAGCAGTGTTCTGTCTTAGTGAATATTTTTCTCGGCTTACAGTGGTGCTGCTGGTAGTGTTTAGTTTCTCAGGCTAAGATGGGAAAGGTTCTGAACACTGGTTCTAGGAACTGAAGGACTGATAACCTCATCTTCTAGTCTTGTGTGTATAGGTCTGCAAGACTGAAGGACTGATAACCTCATCTTCTAGTCTTGTGTGTATAGGTCTGCAAGACTGAAGGACTGATAACCTCATCTTCTAGTCTTGTGTGTATAGGTCTGCAAGACTGAAGGACTGATAACCTCATCTTCTAGTCTTGTGTGTATAGGTCTGCAAGATTGAAGGACTGATAACCTCATCTTCCACTGTCTTTTGTATATAATTCTACAAGACTAAGGGACTGATCCGTACGTTCATGGGCGTGCGTGCGTGCAGGTACGTACATGCCAGTGGTTATCCTACACATGATCATGGCTGCAGACGTTTCGACCTTGAGCGAGACGAGTTATGGATGAAATGTCAAGGCAAATACAGAGATGGACCCAATTACAAAGCAGCACTGCTTTGTAATGGGGTCCATCTTTTTGAACCGCCCTACTTTACCCTGCGCCCTCTCACGTTCCCCAGAATCAATTTTTTAACCATTTTGACCCCAAGCGAGCAGTCCCTTCATGCTGGTTAAGGGATCTTAATCCGAAGAATTGGGGCCACCTTTCCCAAAGCGGATTACCCCCCTACCCACATTCTCCAGACGTTGCATGACCCCTATGGGTTTATCGCTCTTCGTGGATATAGTTTGAGAGGAAATATTACTACACGAGTAAGAATGGATTCACAAATAACTTCACTTGATAAGCAGGAAGGTAGATACAAACCTATAGTAAGAAAAAATAAAACAGGGAACGGGTGGGATTTGAACCCATGGCGTAAACCTCCAGGCCAGTGCGTTAACCACTGGCCATGGATTCAACCCCCGCCCGTTCCGTGGTGGGTAATATACATACGTTATGTATGATAGTTTGTGTAACTGTATTTATGTGTACCTGTATTTAAATAAACTTATTAACACCTACTTCACTTGCTGCTCTTGATGACACACCAAGAAATAGATAGCAGTGCTGCCAGAGTGCAAAAAATATAACACGATTCTGGTTCACCCTCGTATGGTAGGGTACTAGAATCTTGGTGGTTGCTGTCTAATAACCTGCTAGGCTGTCGTAACAGCTGGGAGAGTCTAGAACTCTGAAGATATCTATTGAAGTATATACGTCAGTAAATGTCTTGACAATATCTCTAGGTTCTTGTAAGTTGTATTGTATTAATTTTAGTCAGTTACAAACCTTGGGTCCATTTTATTGTTTTGAAAAATTTGTGTTGTGTGTTGAGTATAGTGATGGAGTATTGGAGCACACCTTGATGGTGGACCCCTTCTTCCATCCCTGTCTCCATACTCTCTCTCCCTGGCTCTTTCATCCCAGACAATCCCTCTCCCCGCTCATCCATCCTCTTTTAATCCCACCCATGAGCCTTCCTCCCCCTGACACACACTATTTTTCACCACTCATTGTGAGCTGGGATGCGGCTACGATGTCTTCTCCACTTGACTGCTCTGTCAAGGTTCCTCAGTGTACTTAAACTGGTTAGGTTAGGTAAGGTTCGTCAGGAAACAGCACAAGTGTTTCCTGACGCGGGTCTTAGATGATGACCCGCTGTTGGAGCTTCTGGTCATCTGACCGAGGCCTTCCGCTGGTCATAGTTATAATCATTTAGTTACACTGGTGTTTATCATGCCTGGTACACAAGGCTGTTGGTGCTAGCGACCCACAGGCCGAGGATCATCACAGTCACACACAGGTCTCTTAATTTTAAAGGATATTGAAAGGATAAGAACTTGTGAGACAAGTACAAGGGAGTGAATGTAAGTGTACACAAAAGTTTGTAAGATTTACCTGCCAGAGTATTAAAACATATAAGAGCATACTGTTTCACAGTCGTATGGCAGGAGGACAGTACCTCTGTGAATGTTGTCTACCAATGTATTACTTGTGTGAAATACTTATGATAGGAGGTAGAACCTTCCCGCACACCTCCTGTCTACCGACCTACTGTGTTTCACACTCTTATGACAGGAGGGTTGTACCTCCCTGTCAGCTGTTGTCATTGGCATGCAAATATGAAGTAATGAAATCTGTCAGCCTGAGCTGGGAGCCATCAATAGGGCGGTTTCAGACTGACAGATTTAATTACTTCATGTATACAATTCATCCTTTGTAATGAAATATGACAGGGGATCAGCATGCTTTTATTCCTACAATATAACTATCATGTAGAATAGTGTAGCAAGCACATTGTGAGTGTTGCTACAATATTACTATCATGAGAATAGTGAGCAAGCACATTTGAGTGTTGCTACAACTAACTATCTATGTAGAATATGTAGCAAGCACATTGTGAGTGTTGCTACAATATAACTATCATGTAGAATAGTGTAGCAAGCACATTGTGAGTGTTGCTACAATGTAACTATCATGTAGAATAGTGTAGCAAGCACATTGTGAGTGTTGCTACAATGTAACTATCATGTAGAATAGTGTAGCAAGCACATTGTGAGTGTTGCTACAAGTAACTATCATGTTAGAATAGTGTAGCAAGCACATTGTGAGTGTTGCTACAATGTAACTATCATGTAGAATAGTGTAGCAAGCACATTGTGAGTGTTGCTACAATGTAACTATCATGTTGAATAGTGTAGCAAGCACATTGTGAGTGTTGCTACAATGTAACTATCATGTAGAATAGTGTAGCAAGCACATTGTGAGTGTTGCTACAACGTAACTATCATGTTGAATAGTGTAGCAAGCACATTGTGAGTTGCCAGAATGTATCTATCTGTCATATCAAATAGGGCAAAGCATCATAGTAGAATATGTGTAACTGGTTTCCAATGTACCTATCATTTTTAAACACTAAAAAAAAAAAAAAAAAAAAAAAAAAAAAAAAAAAAAAAAAAAAAAAAAAAACTATCATGTAGAATAGTGCAGCAAGCACATTGTGAGTGTTGCTACAACGTAACTATCATGTAGAATATTGTAGCAAGCACATTGTGAGTGTTGCTACAATGTAACTATCATGTAGAATAGTGTAGCAAGCACATTGTGAGTGTTGCTACAATGTAACTATTATGCAGAATAGTGCAGCAAGCACATTGTGAGTGTTGCTACAATGTAACTATTATGCAGAATAGTGCAGCAAGCACTTTGTGAGTGTTGCTACAACGTAACTATCATGTAGAATAGTGTAGCAAGCACATTGTGAGTGTTGCTACAATGTAACTATCATGTAGAATAGTGTAGCAAGCACATTGTGAGTTGCAAGAATGAATCTTGTCATATCAAATAGGGTAGCATCATATAGAATAGTGTAACTGCGTAATTCCATGTACCTATTTTTTTAAACACTGGCCGTCTGCCACCGAAGCAGTGTGACCCAAAAAAAGAAACACTTTCACCATCATTCACACTATCACCGTCTTTGCAAAGGCGCGTAGATACGACAGTTTGGATGTCCCTCTAAACAGCAAATATCCCAAACCCCTTTAATGTGCAGCACTGTACTGCCACCTCCAGGACTCAAGTCTGGCTAACCGATTTCCCCACATCCCTTCAGTTTTGTAAGATACAAACACGAGTTGGTGGAGCTGATGGAGTGTCTTCCGGTGATGAGTGTGCGGGTGTGTGTGATTGACAGTATCTCTCTCCTGGTCGACTCAAACCGACCATCTTGATTATAAACGCAGGGCAGGAACCCTGGGTGCGTGGCCTCGTTCCTCCTTTCTGCCTCTTCAGGTTTGCACTTTGCAACAAACCCGATCGAAAGTTTGACGTTTCGGTCCTTTATCAAACAGTGAGGTACAACACATATGGAAAAGTTGTTTTCTATTTACATTTCGTTACTTGTTTTGTGTGGATTTACTAGGTGTACTCACCTATTTGTGGTTGCAGGGGTCGAGTAATAGCTACTGGCCCCACCTCTTCGCTGGTCGCTACTATGTCCACTCCGTGCTCTATGAGCTTTATCGCATCTCTTCTTAAAGCTATGTATGGATCCTGCCTCCACTACATCACTCTCCAGATAGTTCCACTTTCTGACAACTCTGTGACTGAAGAAATACTTCCTAACATCCCTGTGACTCATCTGAGTCTTCAATTTACAGTTGTGGCCTCTTGTTGCTGTGTCCCATCTCTGGAACATTTTGTCCCTGTCCACCTTGTCAATACTTCTCGGTATTTGGTATGTCGTTATCATGTTCCCCGTATCCCTTCTGTCCTGTATGTTGTGTGTGTTTGTGTCAATCAAGTGTACTTCCTGACTTCATTATTATTGGATCGTAGTGGAGAGTGCAGCCGTATAATTTTGTCAGACAATTGTTAATTAACATTGATACGTTGCAGAATTGTGCACTTGCATTAAGCTGCAGACACAGAGAGAATTGCAATGCACAAAAAAGTTTTTTTGCTGAGGTAGTTATTACAGTTGAAGGGTAATTTTGGTGGTTAGTAAGTCAGGACTCGCTTGGTTATTTACCAGGGAGGAGAAGGTTGTGATTAATGGTCATGATTAATGGTCATTTTGTAGTGGGTCCCCCATTAGAAGTGTGTGTGTGTGTCATTACACGACTTCCGCTTTCTTTGTCTTCTATTCCTGTCTCCCTCATCCTTCTCCCTCATCCTTCTCCCTTCTCTCTCATGCCTCAATTTCTCCTTGTCTCTCGGCTTTCTCTTCCCTTGCCATCTTGTTTTTCATTCCTCCCTTGCCTCCTTTTCCCCTCCTACCTCCTTTTATTCCCTCGTCCCTCTTCTTCCCCTCACCCTTTCCTCTTCTTTTTCTTCAGTTCCCATTCCTTCTTAGTCCTCTCCTTCCCCTCTGTGTTTGTCCTGGGTGTTGTGTGTGTGGTAGGAGAGAAGAGCGTCACCTTGGTAACCAAAATTCACAGGAAGTGACAGTAGTCACAAATCTCACAGAAGTGACAGTAGTCACCAAATCTCACAGGAAGTGACAGTATTAGTCACCAAAATCTCACAGGGAAGTGACAGTATTAGTCACCAAAATCTCAAGGAAGTGACAGTATTATACCAAAATCTCACAGGAAGTGACAGTATTAGTCACCAAAAATCTCACAGGGAAGTGACAGTATTAGTCACCAAAAATCTCACAGGGAAGTGACAGTATTAGTCACCAAAAATCTCACAGGGAAGTGACAGTATTAGTCACCAAAAATCTCACAGGGAAGTGACAGTATTAGTCACCAAAAATCTTACATTAAAGCGACATAATAGCCGAAATTATAGACGTTTCGTTCCGTTCTGCATCGTTATCAAGTCACAAAGGTTTAAGACTGGGCGAAACGTCGTATTTCCTCTCGAAAGTGTAGTTATTTGTGACCTCCAGCCATGGTATATTGCCTTTTATTCTTCCTTGGCTGCAAGGGCTCTGTGCTCACGTCAGACACACTCGTAATTAAGGCTAGGACCCTCACTCTCTCTCTCTCTCTCCTCTCTCTCTCTCTCTCTTCTCTCTTCCCTTCCTCTCCTCCCCTCTCTCCTCTCTCTCTCTCTCTCTCCCTCTCTCCCTCTCCTCTCCCTCTCTCTCTCCTCTCTCCCTTCTCTCTCTCCTTCTCCCTCTATCTTTGTCTTTATTGATTTTTTCTCTCAATACTGTAAGCATTAGAGAGATATTGTAAGTGTATTGGGAGGTCTGGTCGTGGACCGGGCCGCGGGGGCGTTGATACCCGGAAAACCCTCCAGGTAGACCTGGAAATGGTAATATACACGTAGAGTTATCGTAAATAGTTAAGGAAGTATTGTTGATATTAGCTCCATCCTTGGTTACTTTAATATACAGATAACCGTAAGTTTTCAATTACAATATCTATATCTACTTAAATGAAGATACTTGTGAGGTGCTGTTACCTGAATGTTGGAGTTGTTAAGGATAGAATATCGGTAATAGTGTGTCGGCTGTTTTGGTATTATTTAGGTATTATTTATATTGTAATTTGTTGTTAAGTGAGTGACCCGCATGTTGTAGAGACCGGTTGAAATAATCAGGTGATGCAGTGATTTAAGGAATCTTGTAATTTGTGTTTGAAGCACTGTCAGCAACGGCACAGGAATCCACAGAATAGATTTAGAGAGATATAAGTAGTTTAGAACGCTGACAAGTTGATGAGTCACTTGTTAATATGTTGCAAAAGTGTCTCATTCTCCAGAGAGAAGGCTGTCTTGGAAGCCTTGAAAATCCTATACTAAACATCCTTCTTGGAGATTTCAGCCTTCCAAGTGTTAGATGGAAGATGTAGACAACGGCATTGTATTAGAAACAATACCTAGAAACATGCTAGGCACAAGAGAGGCTTCCCAGAGAGCAAACACATCTCTGGGAAAAGTTTTCTTTATACCAACTGATAAGAAAACTTGATAGCAGTGAAAATACACCAGCGTTTGATCTTTACGAACAATGAGGAACTTAGAGAGAATCTCATACACAATATATTCCCATCACAGTCTGGAGAGTATACCTGGAGAGGGTTTCGGGGGTCAACGCCCCCGCGGCCCTGTCTGAGACCAGGCCTCGTGGCGGATCAGGGTGATCAACCAGGCTGTTACTGCTGGCTACACGTAAACCGACGTAATCTGGGTGAAGTGCAAGAATAAATAAATGCGCAGAGAACCTACAAAATTGCGAAAGTAAACAATCAAGGGATTTAACTGAGCAAAATTACAAACAATCTGATGTATCCTGGGAAACGGTCGTCAACATCCTTAACTCTCACACACTGCTGCACGAAGAATCCAAATACAGAAGTATACAAGGTCTGTATGAGCTGAATACACAAGTATGCGTGACTAGTTAATGGTAAATGTCGTGCTTAGCTTATACACACTTATACAAATGTTGTGCGTAGCTTATATAGACCTATACAAGTTCTGTATAAGCTTAACACAAAAGCATACAAAATCTGTATAAGCTAAATACAGAAACGTAAACAGTATGTATAAGCTGAAAACAGAAATATATAAAGTTTGTATAAGCTAAATAGAGAAATATACAAGGTGTGTATATGGTACGTAAAAAGGCATACAAAGTGGCTACACAAATACAACATTTCAGGCCGGGGAAACGTCATTATACGAGGTTTCACCCACAGTGGGGATTTATAAAGTATTTCATGAAGCCCACTGTGGGTGAAACTCGTATTTTTGGGGCCCACTGTGGGTGAAACCTCATATCTTTGGGCCCCACTGTGGGCGAAACGTGGTCCGTGTGCTCGAGTATCACTAGTGGTAGGAGCAGGATGGTGCTCTGGACCAGCTAGAGATGAAAAACCTGCGTGTTTTCTCGTTTCCAGCTGTTATGATTCCTGCCTTAGATTCCTCCAGGTCCAGCATCAGTTTGATCTCCGTCACGTCTTCTATTTCGCTTTGAGATCATCCTGAGAGATGAGGGGATTGTGGCGAGATGAGATTGTGGTGGTGGTGGTAGTGATGGTTAGTCATCCCGGCAGAGATGATGGGATTGTTGTGAAATGGGAGATGTGTTTGTGATTGTGGTGATGGTTAGTCATCCTGGCAGAGATGAGGGGATTGTGAGATGGAAGATGTGGTGGTAGTTGTGATGATGGTGGTAGTGGTGATGATGGTGGTAGTGGTGAGATAGGTAGCTGATGTGTGGTGCTGAGAGGTGGAAGATTGACAGGCTTGGTCGACCACGTGTGAAACACACACACGGAGTGAGCACAGATTGATGACTCTCCTGGCCCACATTAAGCTCAAGTGAGGGGAAGGAAGGGTGGCGAGGGCAAAGATGGCGAGGGGAAGAGTGGCGAGGGGAAAAGAAGAGGATGAAGCCGAGGGGAAGTAGTAAGGAAAAAAATAATTTTTCTCACTCTGAAGTGTCATACAGCGCCTGGGGAATGAGAATCAGGTTTCATCCAAGGGGAGAGTAGCTCCAATTCCTTGGATCAAGACCCCCCTGTATCGCATTTAAGAGTAGACATGTAGGAGGTAGTGTCGTGGGTGGCATCCTGGGATCTAACGACAAATGGAGATAAGCCACGCTGCTTGGCTTTCATGGGTTAACCTGGGTTTTTAAATCTCCGGGGTTAATAATCCCAATAAAATTCTTCTTCTTGTTATTCTTTCGAAAATAGAGAAAGTCGACCAACTTAAAAGTTTTCAAAATGTTTTATAAGGTAATGGTTTTGTCAGCGATGGTAAATAATTTGTTGTAGGTGGAAGGTAGAACCTCAGGTCTCAGGTCACAGACTAGGCTGATAGGTTACAAAAACCCTGGAGACCAATAACAGGTATGTCACAAAGAATATATGGATGTGTGTTAATTGCTTGTGTTGCGTTTTCTCCATTACTTGAAGCAGGAATTTTTCAAATAGAGATTGAAAGGTTAGGTAAAAAGAATACATGTGTGAGCAGTATGTGGGTGAGGTGAAGCAGTGAAGTGGGTGGAGAGGGAAGCAGGTGGGTGGGTGTGGCCTGGCAGAGGCGGGACAGGTAAGGGGGCGTGTGAGAGGTGTGGCAGGTTAGGGAGGGGTGGGAACCACGACCTTGGAGGGTAAACAGTAGTAGTAGGGCAGCGTGGCTGCTGCCTCTGTTAAAGGGGTCTTGTCGTCACCAGCGTGGCTTTAATGTTCTCTTGTAACACGTGGCTTTTGTTGGTGATGGCCAGGTTCTACAGTGTTCACTCGTAGGAGGCCCCTAGTTGGCACTCCCGTAGTTGTAGTCGTCTTGTTTGTATATTATGCCTGTACCAAACGATAACTCGAGACCTCTTACTCGTAGGAGTCCCCAAGTTATCGCTTACTTCAGACATAATATACAAACAAGACGGTTGCAACTACGGGAGTACCAACTTGGGGCCTCCTACGAGTGAAACACCCTGTAGTTCTTCCCTCCTCTTACCTCCCTGCCTTCCCTTTCTCCCTGCCTTCCCTTTCCCCCTGCCTTCCCTTTCCCCCTGCCTTCATCTCCCAACTGCCTCTTCAACTGCCTCCCTCTCACATGCTCCACACGTCTTGTCTGCTTTCATCTCTCCTTTATACAATTCTGACACTCTTCTTGCGTATAATTTTTATCTAATTAAGGAAACATTGATATTGAAACGAGTTTGAGGAAATTTGAATTATGAATCTTAAAAGTGTATATGAATGACGAGTCGCCCGTCACTAATATATACTCGTATATTTTACACCAGTAAATTGCAAGTAGAATTTTTACATTCTCCCTGACAGGTCTTCAGAGTTCTCACTTGTCACAAATAATTACACTTGTCTTTTAAAAATATACTAAGTACTTGGTAATTTTCTTACACTCTCTGATTGTTTTTATTTTATAATCTGTCAGCTGAATGTATTGGTAGATAATTGTACATTTCTGTGATAGTAACTAATTGACTTGTAACCGACGAAACAAATTGTAAATATTTATTCATTTCATAATACACAAATAACCCCCTCACACAGGAGGGAGAAGCTTATGACTACTGCTACTGCTACTAGTACTACTACTGCTACTACTACTACTACTACTACTACTACTACTACTACTACTACTGCTACTACTACTACTGACTACTAGCTACTACTCTCTAGCTGCTACTGCTACTGACTACTCTACTGCTCTACTCTCTACCTGCACTACTACTGCTACTGCTACTGCTACTACTGCTTCTACTACTACTACTACTGCTGCTGCTTCTACTACTGCTGCTGCTGCTGCTGCTGCTGCTGCTACTACTTCCACTACCGCTACTCCACTTCCTCTTTGTCCCATCCTTGTCCACCTCGCCTATATATACTGGCTCCCTCACCTTCCTGTGTCAGACTTGTAAATGGTCTAAGTTTTACCAAAACGTCGTCAAAAGTTTCTCTCTCCTATGTGTGGGTTATTTGTGTATTGTTCCAGTCATGGTATTGTGCCATTTTGTTCTTTATATATTCATTTATACTGGTGACCCTTTTGGGCCTTGTTCGTAGGTCTTTTTGATTATTCATACGCTTTTGCGTATACATATATAATAACCTAGCCACTTCGGCCTCAAAATCAAATTTAAAATCAATTTAGGAGGCTTGGTTTGAGCCGAGCCCTGGGGTTGATGATCTGCAGGATCATTAAAAGATTTGCGAGCTGAAAGAGTCGCTTGTGAGGGTATCCAGTCGTTGAAGAACTCGTTGCTTATATAAAAATGCTGATTTTCATCCATCAGTGGATTGTGAAGATTGCGTTGAGGACGCAAGAGTTGCTAATGAGGTCTCTCAGTGCTGATCCTGCCAGCGGCCTTCTGATGAACATTCCCCTAGTGCTCACTGTGACTTATTTAGCGGTAACAGCACCTTCAGCAGCAGTAGCAGCGGTATCATCAGTAGTTGCGGCAGTAACACCAGCGCTTTAAATAGCAGCAGTCACTGACATGGCTGTGTGTGTGTGTGTGCGCGCGCTTTTGTGTGTGTGTGTGCGCGTTTTGTGTGTGTGCGTGGTGTCAGACTAATGTAATGTAAATTAAAGAAAGCAAAGTGAAACCGATTAAAACACCGTGTTGTGTTTGTGGGAAGCAGCAGATGTTAAACCCAAGAGAAGGGGGACGTGTGTTTGTGTGTGTTTGTTTGTGGTGTCACTTGGATTAATGGTCATGGATTAAGAGCTAAGAAGAGACACTGGGAAAGGGATTACGACGTAAGGGAGAGGAGTAAGATGGGATAAGGAAGGAATATGGTGGAGAGGAGAAAACAGAAGAGAGTTAAGGTGAGACGGTGAGAATATTAACAAGGGGAAGTTGATTAGCCAGTGAGCCGATGTGGTAGTCCCATCTATCTGCCTCTTTGTGGCTCAGAGGGTCCCCTGCAACCCGGTCTTAGACCAGTCTTCATCTTGGATGACCTGGTTAATTAGACAGTTGGTCAATGAGTAAGACTCATCTGTAACACTTGGGTATCTTTGTTGGCGAAATGTTTCACCTGCTTTAGCAGGCTTCTTCTGTCGAACGCACAGGTGACGTAAATATTGAAGACAGCAAAATAGATTAGTTCCTCAGTCTTCAAGTAATTTTAAGGTGGTCAGTCCCTGAACCTTGAAAAGTGTTCAAACTCCATAGCCAAGTGTTGCACACGTGTGTCTTGTTAGTGGATGTGTACCTTTAATATAAAGGTAATTGGTGATAGATGCACGCGACCCAGCTAATCAGCCTTGAAGGGGATTCTTGAAGAGGATTCTTAAGAGACACTTTGACCTGCCTTCCGTCCACCTTATCATATAAACACAGGCACAAATTACAGAACACTCTGGTACTTAATTGGGTTGAAAGCCTATTAACTACACGAGAGTCATTAAGGCTGCATGTCATCTATTCACCACCAGTCAAGAATAACGTAATCTTGTCGGTATCACCATAGCATTTCTCATCTTGTTCCCTTGTTTCCAGCTATAACCTGTAGATTACTTGTTACCTGTCAAGGTACAGTTACCTACATGCTGCTGTTACTGGTGGATAATCAATCACCAGTGAATAATCAATGATGGATCCATTTTGTAGTTGTGTATGCAGCGAGTGACTCCAGATGTTGATATCCATTCTGTGACTCCCAGCCAGAGCTTCACCTCCAGGGATTAGTGTGCTAAACTCTTTATAAACTTGTTCTTTATACAATTGTTCTTTGTGCAATTGTTCTTTATACACTTGTTCTTTATACACTCGTTGCTTATTCAATGATTGGTTATTGAGTCATTAAAGTTTGTTATAAATGGATGTTATTTAGGGTGTGAGACATTCACTGTTCCGCACTGTATGGCAGTGACTCTTCCTCAATTCTCTGAACTTAAAAATGGTTCCGACCGTCTTTTGTTTTTGTCAGAGGGGGGCGGCGACCCCCTAATTAGTGGTCACAGCTAATTAACCCACTTTTGTCCTCCACATTTTTTCTGTCCTTTTAAGCAGGAGGAAATTTAGCGTGTTCGGTCTCGATAGATGGAGGTTTGTTTGGTTTCCTATACTCTCGATAGATGGAGGTGTGTGTTTAGTTTCCTATACTCTCGATAGATGGAGGTGTGTGTTTGGTTTCCTATACTCTCGATAGATGGAGGTGTGTGTGTTTGGTTTTCTTTCACTCTCGTTAGATGGAAGTGTGTGTGTGTGTTTGATTTCCTTCACTCTCGATAGATGAAGTGTGTGTTCTCCACACTCAATAGACGGAGGAAGTGTGTGTTTGTTATCCACACACAGTAGATGGAGGTAGTGTTTGTTCTCCACACACAGTAGATGGAGGTAGTGTTTGTTCTCCACACACAGTAGATGGAGGTAGTGTTTGTTCTCCACACACAGTAGATGGAGGTAGTGTTTGTTCTCCACACACAGTAGATGGAGCAGATGTGTTGATTCATCTCAGGCGTGATAGATGGAAGAGACAGACTCTTAACGCCTGGCAGACTAGGAAAGGTCTCAAACTCTTTGAAGATGTGAGAGCTATATCCTTTACGACAGACAGGCGAAGGAGTATATCTTACGGGTACAATTTACAGTAATTATCATGTCTTACTAGCTGAGTTGAAGCATCCATCTTCCCCGGAATCCCGGTCAATTTCAGAGCTGTATGTCACACAACAACTCTCCTCTCAACCTGCACATAGGAAAGAGGAGCTTAGGACGACGTTTCGGTCTGACTTGGACCATTTACAAAGTCACACTGAAGTACAATACTCCATACTACAAGTGGCCTTAATTTTTGATAGGGTGAAGGGGTAAGCCAGTGGAAGGCCTCGGTCAAATGACCAAAAGCTGCAGCTGTGGGTCATCACATGACTAAGACCAGCGTCAGGAAACACTTGTCGTGTTTCCTGACGAACCTTACCTAACTTAACGTCCACCATACTTCAGTAGATAGTCACTTTTAACTAATGTCCTCATGGAGTCGGAACAACATTAATTTTGCACTTTTTAATATAGTAATGTTTTATTTTTCACTAACACTTATCAGCGTAATATAACATTGTTAAAAATAAGGTAAAATTAGTTAATTTTACTAACCTAATAGTTTCAATAGCATAAATTTTAGGAGAAAGCAAACACAAGTGGAGTATAATGCGATCCATTATTGGGCTTTATGAAGTTTTTATCAATTCGCCCACGCAGGAGGCGAAACTTTGTTGTCATTAAAGAATGTCATTATACTGTGCATTTGTCTGTTTACAATATCAGTTTTGTTTGGATATAAATCTTCAGGTGGTCTATGCATTCATCAGAGAGACTTTTAGTTTTTTACGAGGTATTAAACTCGTATGGACACAGTATAAGTAGTGGTGGAGGCTCGATCCTCCGTCCTGTAATAGCTAAACCACACACTATTTGTACATGACAGAGTTGATCATCCACTAAGGAAGAATATGTAAACGCCAGTTGCATCCTTCACAACCTGCTCTGTAGGAAGTTGTGGTGACCTCTTGTGTTAACCTGTGGTGACCTCTTGTGTTAACCTGTGTGGTGATCTCTGTGTTAACCTGTGTGGTGACCTCTTGTGTTAACCTGTGTGGTGATCTCTGTGTTAACCTATGTGGTAGTCTGTGCATTAACCTGTGTGGTGATCTTTGTAATGACCTGCTATATGTCAGGATAATTATCTGCGGAATAATTAAGCCTGGAGTGTTATTGCTCAAGTGGTGCTCACGGCGGGGTTATTAATGTTAGTGATTACAACAGAGGATTGTAGGTGCGAGTAATCCCATGGGATTACACGGGAAAGCTGCAGGTGCTTCTAACAAAGCTGCAGGTGGATTATTATAGCTGGGATCCCCAGGGTGCGTGTGTGTGCTCACCTAGTTGTACTCACCTAGTTGTGGTTGCAGGGGTCGAGCCACAGCTGCCCTCCCGCCTCTTCACAGGTCGCTCCTAGGTCCATCTCCCTGCTCCATGAGCTTTATCATATCTCTTCTTAAAGCTATGTATGGATCCTGTCTCCACTACGTCACTTCCCAGACTATTCCACTTCCTGACAACTCTGTGTGTGTGTGTGTGTGTGTATATGTATGTGTGTGTGTGTGTGTGTGTGTGTGTGTGTGTGTATGTGTGTGTGTCAGTGTTTATTGGGTTGAATGTTGATGTTATATGTCAACCACACTTGGGTTGCTTCATTTTAATAATTGGTGTGGAGTGGTTGCAACTGTAGGAATAACTACTTTTAAGTTATGCACTGAAACTTTGAAATTCTCAAGTTTGCGATCGTCTAACCTAAGATTGTCAAGTTTATGATCATCTAACTTAAGATTGTCGAGTTTACGATCGTCTAACTTAAGATTGTCAAGTTTATGATTGAAAAACATAAGATTGTCAAGTTTATGATCGTCTAACTTAAGATCATCAAGTTCACGATCGTCTAAGTTGAGGGTCGCTGCTGTTGCATCATGTTGACTCGTAAATAATTTAGTGTGTCCTTTGATAATTCCTTCTGCATTCTTTGTGTGACCCTCTCAGGTGTGTCCTGGTATTGTGTGCCTTGGTAGTGTGTCCTGGTATTGTGTGTCCCGGTATTGTGTCCTGGTAGTGTGTCCCGGTATTGTGTCCTGGTAGTGTGTCCCGGTATTGTGTCCTGGTAGTGTGTGTCCCGGTATTGTGTCCTGGTAGTGTGTGTCCTAGTATTGTGTCCTGGTATTGTGTGTTTGCTTGGTTCTGTGAGGGTTCAGTGGATGATCGGGTCAACCGAAAGCATACTGCAGGTGTGGGTAGCATGGGTGTGTGGGTAGCATGGGTGTGTGGGTAGCCTGGGTGTGTGGGTAGCATGGGTGTGTGGGTAGCATGGGTGTGTGGGTAGCATAATGTGCGCGGAGGCAGCAGCATCACTGTGTACACAGTGAGAGTAAACACAGTCCTGGGATGACTTGAGGTACTCTCTCCTGGCTGCTTGGGTTCCAACGCTCGTGTGTAACAGCAAGTGTGAGTAACTCACTAGTCTACACACTCGTGTAAGTGTGAGTTACTAGTCTACACACTCATGTAAGTGTGAGTTACTAGTCTACACACTGGTGTAAGTGTGAGTTACTAGTCTACACACTCGTGTAAGTCTGAGTTACTAGTCTACACACTCGTGTAAGTGTGAGTTACTAGTCTTCACACTCATGTAAGTGTGAGTTACTAGTCTACACACTCATGTAAGTGTGAGTTACTAGTCTTCACACTCATGTAAGTGTGAGTTACTAGTCTACACACTCGTGTAAGTGTGAGTTACTAGTCTACACACTCGTGTAAGTCTGAGTTACTAGTCTACACACTCATGTAAGTGTGAGTTACTAGTCTACACACTCATGTAAGTGTGAGTTACTAGTCTTCACACTCGTGTAAGTGTGAGTTACTAGTCTTCACACTCATGTAAGTGTGAGTTACTAGTCTTCACACTCATGTAAGGTGAGTTACTAGTCTTCACACTCATGTAAGTGTGAGTTAAGTCTACGACACTCTGTAAGTGTGAGTTACTAGTCTTACACACTCATGTAAGTTTGAGTTACTAGTCTTCACACTCATCGTAAGTGTGAGTTACTAGTCTTCACACTGTGTAAGTGTGAGTTACTAGTCTTCACACTCATGTAAGTGTGAGTTACTAGTCTTACAACTCATGTAAGTGTGAGTTACTAGTCTTCACACTCATGTAAGTGTGAGTTACTAGTCTACACACTCGTGTAAGTGTGAGTTACTCACTAGTCTTCAAGTTTGTGTAATCTCTCTTACTTGGTTACCGCCTATTATCCAGGTTTTGTAAGATCCTCGTGTATTTAATGCCCCGATGATGATGATGATAATAATAATAATAATAATAATAATAATAATAATAATAATAATAATAATAATAATGCTTTTCTCAGCTCCAGCATCTTTATTCCGCTCTGAAGGTATGCTTGAAGTCTTAACATTAAAGCAGAAAGTAAAGTAGGACTCTCTCCAACATGTGGGATGACAGGTTAATCTTACAGACCTTTACTTCCATTAACTGTACACTTGATCTTTTTTTCTTAATATTTCTTATTCCTATATTAAGTTTAAAGTTCAAGAGGCCTGGTCTGAGATCGGGCCGCGAGAGCGATGATCCCAGATGCAGTTAATGGGTATTAACAGTTTTCATATACTTTTGTGTTGTGTTTTTCACTCCAGTCTTCCTACTTCAGAGGGAGTAAGGGCAGGAAGGGGTGTTCAAGAGACAGTTAGTAAGCAATAGTTAGAAAGGAATGAAGAAGGGAAAGCCAGTAGGGAAAGGTGATGGAGTGTTAGTACTGTCAGGAAAAGGTGAGGAAGGTGGTGAGTAGTGCCATGAAAATGTAATGAGGAAAGTGTCAATAGGGCCAGGAAGATGTGAGGGAGGAATTGTCGGTAAAGTATAAGGGGGTTATGGAAGTAGTGAGAGGGGGGGGGTGACCAGTACAGCAAGACCCTGGGGAGGGTGTGGTGTTGCTAACAGTTAACATGAGAGGGGTGTCCCACTGGAGCCTGGCAGCGTATTAAAGGTGATGATACGCCACGAGAGGCTGCGTCTGTACTCACCCTAGCTACCAAGGATGCTCCACTACCCATGCTCTCATGACTAAGCCTGCAGGCCACTAGAACTAACAGCCGTGTTGACTCCTCACTCGGGAAGTTTAGCATCGGATCAAAACCTCAAAACAGGTCACAGGCACGGCTCAGGAAATTCTATTCCGGGACATATCGTGTTGGTTTATGGGTAAGAAAAATGGGTTATCTTCCTATTGTTTGCTATAAATTGTTGCTAGTTCAACAGCCGCCTCTGGTGGACCCGGACCAGGCCTCCGGCTCCTGGGTCAGGCTGCGTTGCTAGCAGCAATCATAGAGTGGAAAGGAGGCAAATTAAGGAGGAAATAATGTGGTGATAAAAGAGAAGGGTGGAGAGAGGGAAGGTAATTATTATTATTATTACGCATCTCCTTCGGAATTTGAGGCAATGAAGTTTGGATCTGAAGAAAGTGAGGGCAGCTCCACCTCCTTGAAGAGTCTTTGACCAGGAACAAGACAAGGGTAGAGAGAGACAGAGACAAAGAGAGAAAAAAAAAGAGTTCTCACAAGAGGTCTACCTGTGGGGGCTGATCTCTAACCCTTGCCTCCTATATTAACCCTCAATTATCTGCTGTAATTCACTGTTATCCGTTTGGTGTCTTGAATACAGTTTTGCTAAAGGATAGTTAAGTTTATTTGTCTGTAGTGGGAGTGGCATCTTTGCTAAGTTAGTTATGATAACACAGGTTATCACTGTAGTAATGAAGCTATGATAATAACTTGGCCTGTAAATGAGCTTGGATAAGATAAAACTTTTATCCTGTAAATTAACTGACGTAAGATAAAGGCTCTCAGCCTGTAAGTTAACTGAAGTAGGATGTTAGCCTGTAAGTTAACTGAAGTAGGATGTTAGCCTGTAAGAGTTGTGACAGGATAACAGATCTTAGCTTTGCAAACTCAACAGTGTAAAACAAAATATCAAGAAACATTCAGATCATCTTAGATGATCGGGTTGGTCTGCCGTGATCTCCCGTGTCAGTAAGTTCCAAGAATGCCGGACGCGAAGCCAGACCCTCCAAGAATTCGGAGAGGAATTCTCAAGCAAAGCTGGAATGCTTGTGGACTAAGTAGGCGAATGAGCTCAAGGGCTGGGTAAGCTGCTTGCCGTGTAAGTGGCAGAACAATGGTAATGGTTTTCAAAGAGAAAGCACTCAATTCAAGACTGTTTTCCATTCCCCAGGAGCTGTCACCTCTCTGGCCTTAGTGCCTTTCACTGATTATAATAAGAGTGAAACTAGCGCTAGACTGAGCAAAAAATTGCCTTTATTAAGATCGACACAGAGCGAAACGGGAATTGATGAAGCTCTATACAAAGGAAAGCATTTTTTTGAAGCTCTATACCGAGAGAAACACCACTTGATAAACTTGTAGTGACAGGTTACACGTTCAAGGAATGCAAGTACTGATGAAAGCATTTCTTAAATTCGTTCTAATTACGACTGAGGAAGTCACTCGTGGCGTTTCCTCAGTGTCTCAGTCAATGCATGTGTCTTTGTACCTACAGGTGTTCCTGTATCTCGGTTAGTAGCGCACTCGGCTCACACATTGAGGTCCATGGTTCGATCCCCGGTACGGGTGGAAACACTTGGGCGTGTTTTCTTAAGACAACTGCTGTCCATGTTTCCCTAGCAGTAAGTAGGTATTTGGGTGTTAGTCGACTGGTGTGGCTCGCATCCTGGGGACCAAATTGACCTAATTTTCCCGAAATACTCTGCATAACAAGGGGCTTGTTATATAGTATGCTTTTGATGTCCGCTATGGTCTCTATAAGTTGTATAATATACTTCGTAAAAATAAAGATTATTATTATTATTATTATTATTGTTATTATTATTATTATATAAAAGTAGTACTAGTCTGCTCTTGTCCAAAGTGCTTCGTGCGCCAACACAGATGTAACCTATTAAATGATTTTCCATTAAATTTCAACTCATTATACATGCGTATACTTGTATTTCCGCTCATTATACAGTTTCATTGAATACTGTGATGTGATTTATGGACAGTGACGAGGAGCAAATTGTGAATATGGTTAGTGAAATGCCGTCACTGCATTGTGAATTGTCCGGCTGGCAGTCATGTGTGTTTGGCAGGGAACTAGCGCGATAGAGGTTAATACTTGATCTATATAGTAGCAGGTTAGCGATGATAGCACTAACCTTAGTTATAGCAAGTTGCAAAAGATTGCAAAGGTTTAATATAACCGGAAGTTAGCCACCATAGGAGATTTGTAAAGATAGCATCAATAAATAGCTGAAGCTAGCAGGAAGTAGAGGCAGTGATGTCAATAAATTGTTAAATATATTAGAATTTGATTTAATGATGGGAGAAATTAGGGTTCCTTAAATTTAGTTCAAAATCCTAAATAACCCATTTCTGTGTTGTAGTTGCTAAACCATGGAAGTAAGTCAAACAGTTGAGAAACTGGGTAAGCTTAGGATACCTGGGTAAGCTTAGATACCTGAAGATACCTGTAGTTGATACCTGGTAAGCTTAGGATACTGGGTAAGCTTAGGATACTGGGTAGCTTTAGGATACCTGTAAGATACCTGAGTAAGTTTAGGATACCTGGGTAAGCTTAGGATACCTGGGTAAGCTTAGGATACATGGGTAAGCTTAGGATACCTGGGTAAGCTTAGGATACCTGGGTAAGCTTAGGATACCTGAAGATACCTGAGTAAGTTTAAGATACCTGAATAAGCTTAGGATACCTGGGTAAGCTTAGGATACCTGGGTAATCTTAGAAGATACCTGGGTAAGCTTAGATACGATACCTGGGTGAGCTTAGGATACCTGGGTAAGCCTAGGATACCAAGGCTGTTACTACTGGCCGTATGCAGCTCTTCTTGAAGACAAGCCAGCTACATAGCAAACTATTGTGACGACGTTTCGCTCTATGTAAAATTTTAGCAGGTCACCAAGCGAAACGTTATCTTAAAATATCCAAAACTAGAAATTTGTACTGGTAAGTTAGTTTGTGTACAGTGTCGTAACATAGTAGATAATATGTAGGAGTAATACTGATAGAACCGTACCTGTGTACTTCCTGAAGCAAGTGGCAACACTGTTGTAGAAACCCATGAATGTTGGCTGGATGTTGGCTGGATTCATGCTGGTGGTGGTGGTGGTGGTGAAGTATCTCCTTCTTTGGGGTGATTGCAGCTGCTGGCTTGTGCTTGTGTGCGAAGGTGTTTTTTGAAGGTTCTTCTTGTTCCTGTCTCACTGGTGGTGCTCCTTGCCTGGTAGTGCTTGCTGGTCCCTCACACACACGCACTCATCCCCTCCCTGCTCATCACACTCCCTCACTCTCCTTACTATCTCATATATCTTGCTTTACCCTCGTCTCCCAACACTCGCCACTATTCAGCTCAGATCTATAGATGTGTATATTTAATCATAGATTAAAGGGAAATGTTTCTGAATGAGTGTTGGTGCAGTAACTTTCACTCAGTGTGTGTAGAGGTTATAGCACTCAGACTGTAAACAGAGATAGCACTGGTACTCGCTTTTCTGTCCTCTTGTATCAGCAGGTTGGTCCAGTAATCCTGGAGACTCTGCTCTCTGTTCAGTGTCTACCGTTGATGTAGTCCTGGAAATCGTGTAAAAAAAAATATTGGGGGTATAATCACTCGTTAAAAACTCATATATCACTTAGTTTTCGCCTCATTAAACATGTAATAATTATTTAATCTCGTTGAACGTTGGATGGATATTTTTTTAAGCAAGTTTTGTGGATAAATTTATCTCCAATAAAGGACGATAAGGAGGCTAAGCTCCCTCTTCTTACGTTCCCACACTGGCGATGCACATGTGGACCAAGACACAAGATCTCCCTTCATCTCTGCTAGTGGAAAGAGGGAGAGATCATGGCTCTCTTGGTCCACGGAGAGAGGGGGGGAACTTAGCTCCCTTATCGCCCTTTGTTGGAGATCAATTTCTCCAGGAGTTTCATGTTTTCTCAGTCGCGTTGAAGTTTGGATGGGGACGCGTCGATGCTGAAGCCAATGTATAAAATATTAGTTTGGTTGGTTTTTGCTGATCAAGCCACTGTTGTATCCCATTATAACGCTCGTGACAGGGCCCATAACAGTTTGATGAATAAGACGCATGTGCGACACTTGGCTACCTTTAGTGCCGTAACGTTTCGCCTACACAGCAGGTTTCCGAATATCTGTAGGCGAAACGTTTCGTCAATAAACCTATCAAAGTGTTGAACGTGTGTGTGGTTTTTTTTATCAGCATGTGGGTATCGTATTGTATTAATAATATAATAGTTACGCGCTGTGTTTGAGAGGTTTAACCTTGGAATATCGAGTGCGTCAACACAAAGAAGAATGCCAGTCAGTGTGGCCTTATTATTGTGGCAGTAATGTAATGTTCAGGGGAAGTGACCAAAGTATGGATCTGGCTCTGGAATGGTGCCGCACGGGCGAGTGCCACACCACAGGAGATGGTGGCCTTTCCTGTGGCCCCTTCCTGGTGTACCGCATCACAGGAGGTGGTGGCACTTTCCTGTGGCTCCTTCCTGGTGTGCCACACTACAGGAGGTGGTGGCCTTTCATGTGGCCCCTTTCTGATGTGGCACACCACAGGAGGTGGTGGCCTTTCCTGTGGCCCCTTCCTGGTGTGCCACACTACAGGAGGTGGTGGCTTTCCTGGTGTGCCACACCACAGGTGATGGTCCTTCATATGGCCCCTTCTTCCTGGTGTGGTGTGTTTACCCCGTACAGGGTATGGTGGTGTCCCCCATGAAAGGATGGGAGCACCACCATTAGTGTACTAACTTATTTGTGTTTGCAAGGGTCGAATCATTGGCTCCTGCCCCTCCCCTCGTAAATTATATTGACTTACATTACTAATTCCTTACATAGTGTGTGAGGGGATACCGTCGACTACTAGGGGGACTGGTGGGGAGACTACTAGGAGCTAGGGACTGTTGGGAGACTGTCTTCGAAGCGCATTCCATTATTTACCATTGTTTAAAGCGATTAGTTTCAACACTGTGTGACCCAGTGATTCTCTTCAGATCTGCCATACCTACTCTTGAAGCTGTGTATGAAGTATGACTCCACATTTTCAAGTATTTTGTTCAGTTTAGGGCTGAAAAAATATTTTCTAACGTCTCTGTGGATCATATGTTCTTTTTATTTCTGTGTCCACTTATTTCTGGTCGTAATTCAGAAATTGTGTTCTAATCATTCTTATGAATTCATACGAGTATCTTGTATGTCGTAATCATATCTATCCTGGTCTTGCTTTCTCTCGGAAGGTTGTTAGGTTCGGTTCTCTTCGTCTGTCTTGAAGACAAAGATACAAGTTGCAAAACAAAGCTTGTATTGGAACAACGTTTCTCTCTGTGTACATTTATTACGAGTTGGTAAAACTCTGCAGCGAGTGAAACGTTGGCTCGAAACGTGTGTGTGTGTGTGTGTGTGTGTGTGTGTGTGTGTGTGGTCAGTGTAGGTTTACTGTTATGAGTTGTTCTTCACTGGGATTAAGAAGTAGTGGTGGTCTTAGATGTGTGACGCGCCTCTGGTGGTCTTAGATGTGTGACGCGCCTCTGGTGGTCTTAGATGTGTGACGCGCCTCTGGTGGTCTTAGATGTGTGACGCGCCTCTGGTGGTCTTAGATGTGTGACGCTCCTCTGGTGGTCTTAGATGTGTGACGCTCCTCTGGGTCTTAGATGTGACGCTCCTCTTCTATTATTGAGTAATAGATTGAAGAATTAAACTAATGTACTTCACTTAGTGCTCATTATTATACCCCTCTTTCCCTTACATAACCTACTATCCTTCCTCTTAACTCCCCTATCCCTCTATCTTTCCTCTTTCATGCTCACGCACTCCCTCTTTTGCACGCCTGGTATTATGACGCTCCACACACAGTGCATCCACCTCCCCTCCTCTTCCACCTTTCCCTTACTTTTCCTCTGCCCCTTTTCTGAACTTATGCTGTGGTGGGGTACAGGGGGGAGGCAGCCAGTAGGTTAAACACCTGCCTGAAACACATGTTGCCTCCTTCCCTGGTACGTCACTTGTTTTAAAACATACGAATATGTAATGTTGGAGGGGTTAATAATAGTTAAAGGAGGCAAGGGTGGAGGTTTGAGGAAGTGGGTAGTGTGTGGATGATGTTGTGTAGTGGAAGAACAGAGTATGTTAGGTATTAGTCTGTAGTTAGTCAGCCAGGTGTTAGTCCCTAGTCAGCCAGGTGTCAGTCAAATGTGTGCATGTGCTTGCCTGCTTTCGTACACACGTACTCGCGCATTCCTTTATGTAGGCGCATGAGGACGTACTTTTATGTAGGCAACATGTGCGTGTTACGAATCTAATGTATATACATATTAAATATTCATAACGAGAAGTTCACTCCTCCAGGGGTAACCAGTCCAGTCTCATTTGAAGTCACTCTTTTTTACTCAGTCAGTTTTAAATGTTTCCAGTATTTCTTAAAGTCGTATTTTGTCACAAGTAAAGTTAGGATAGATTATATTAACTTAGAAAATAGTATATCTTCCTAAAATTAAAGATTAAATAAGAGGTATTGGTTATGAATATATATATATATATATATATAAAAGAATGAGAGTGAGGATGATTGTTGTTTACCTCTTCTTGTGTGAGAATGTTGTTTACCACTCGTGGTGTTAGAATGATTGTTGTTTACCTTTCTGGATATGAGAATGTGCCGGGGTAACATATTGATAACGCTACGTGAGTCTTTCAGGAAATCACTGGCGCGTGTTTGACCTGGTGGGCGGGAGGGTAGGTGGATGGGTTTTTGGGTGGGTGGGTTGGGTGTTTCAGGAGGGATGCAGATCAATGTTGTGTAGTAGCCAAGTTAGGGGTGGCAGAGGAGGGCTCCAAGCACAGCAAGAATGTTTGAAACACTTCTCTCACACTTAAAAACAGTAATCATCTCTAAATTAAACACAATCTTTACACAGAGCAAATCGTCTCAAAGCAGTGCTTGTTTTTATCTTACATTCATACTTGCTCATATTAAAAGAATTAGGTAGGATAATCAGAATTAGTGTTTCTGTATCACAAACTAATGACAGTGAGCCTGACTTAAATACTAAATTTGTACGAGTGTTATATAAGGAATTTGAATATTATGTCTAGTGTAGCAACACACTGCTGGTGTTCCCACAATGTAACTATCATATAGAATATTGTAGCAACACTGCTGGTGTTCCCACAATGTAACTATCATATAGAATAGTGTAGCAACACACTGCTGGTGTTCCCACAGTGTAACTATCATATAGAATAGTGTAGCAACACACTGCTGGTGTTCCCACAATGTAACTATCATATAGAATATTGTAGCAACACACTGCTGGTGTTCCCACAATGTAACTATCATACAGAATAGTGTAGCAACACTGCTGGTGTTCCCACAATGTAACTATCATATAGAATATTGTAGCAACACACTGCTGGTGTTCCCACAATGTAACTATCATATAGAATATTGTAGCAACACACTGCTGGTGTTCCCACAGTGTAACTATCATATAGAATATTGTAACAACACACTGCTGGTGCTTCCACAATGTAACTATCATATAGAATAGTGTAGCAACACACTGCTGGTGTTCCCACAGTGTAACTATCATATAGAATAGTTTAGCAACATGCTACGAATTGTGTGTAATTTTATTCAAATCAGACAAATCACAGGATTTTTTTCTGCCTGCCCTACACTGCCATACAAAACATCCTTTACATTAACACATTTGAGGACCCCTACACTCTCACACCCTTCCTGGAAGGGTGAGTCAGCTGACTGATGTCCAGAGTTTCTCTCTCTCTCTCTCTCTTTCCCCTCCCCCTTCCAACTTTTTGTTTTTCCTCTTCAAAATTCTTTATTTTTCCTTCCTACGCTCCGTTACTCAGTTCCCTCATGTAAATAAATTTTACTAAAGTTTATTTCCATTTGTATTTTGCATCGCTTTGTGTTGGTATGTAGAGTACATACGTGAAGGTTTGAGGACACTTGTGTTGCACAGGTTCTTCACTCTAACAGAATTGTTACATTTTGAGAGTATTGTTGTGGGTTCGAAGGTTAATTCTCTCGCTGTATATACACTGAGAGCTATGTATATCTTATTATTTGTACTAAGAAGTGAGTATCTCTCACTGTATATACACTGAAAGGTATGTATATCTTATTGTTTGTACTGATATGCCAGTATCTCTCACTGTATATACACTGAAAGGTATGTATATCTTATTGTTTGTACTGATATGCCAGTATCTCTCACTGTATATACACTGAGAGGTATGTATATCTTACTGTTTATACTAAGAAGTGAGTATCTCTCACTGTATATACACTGAGAGGTATATTTATCTTACTGTTTGTACTAAGAAGTGAGTATCTCTCACTGTATATACACTGAGAGGTATATTTATCTTACTGTTTATACTAAGAAGTGAGTATCTCTCACTGTATATACACTGAGAGGTATGTATATCTTACTGTTTATACTAAGAAGTGAGTATCTCTCACTGTATATACACTGAGAGGTATATTTATCTTACTGTTTGTACTAAGAAGTGAGTATCTCTCACTGTATATACACTGAGAGGTATGTTTATCTTACTGTTTATACTAAGAAGTGAGTATCTCTCACTGTATATACACTGAGAGGTATATTTATCTTACTGTTTGTACCAAGAAGTGAGTATCTCTCACTGTATATACACTGAGAGGTATGTATATCTTACTGTTTATACTAAGAAGTGAGTATCTCTCACTGTATATACACTGAGAGGTATGTATATTTTACTGTTTGTACTGATATGTGAGTATCTCTTACTAAATATTCACTGAGAGGTATGTCTCTCTCGAGATACACACACACACATCTCTCAGTACATACACACTGAGTGTTTATGATTGTGATTGGCTGAGAGAGGAAGAGGATGAGTTGATTAGGAGTGGAAGGAGATAGGAAAGATTTTGTGAGAAATCTTGAATTAGATTAAGGTCTGCAAAGGGTGAAAATTGTGAAGTGCTCAGAGTTAGTTCACTCAGCCCGTGTGGCTGGGAAAATAGTAAATAAAATACTACAGAAAAGGGGATAAAGAAGAGGAGAAAAGCGGTAAAAGAGGACTAACCATGTCATTGATTGTGTTTTAGACAGAGAGGTGGAAAGTTGAGAGAAGGAGGGTAGTAGGAGCACGGGGGTGGAGCACGGGGAGGACACGGGGTGGAGCACGGGGAGGACACGGGGGTGGAGCACGGGGAGGACACGGGGGTGGAGCACAGGTGGGTGGAGCACGGGGTGGACACGGGGTGGAACACAGGGGTGGAGCTCGGGGGAGGACACGGGGTGGAGCACGGAGGGACACGGGGTGGAGCACGGGGGGATACGGGGTGGAGCACGGAGGGGAACACGGGGTGTAGCACGGGGAACACAGGGGTGGAGCTCGGGGAGGACACGGGGGTGGAGCACGGGGGTGGAGCACGGAGGTGGACACGGGGGTGGAGCACGGGCGGGACACGGGGGTGGAGCACGGGGGGGAACACGGGGTTGGAGCACGGGCGGGACACGGGGGTGGAACACAAGGGTGGAGCTCGGGGGTGGAGCACGGGGGTGGAGCACTGGGGTGGAGCACGGAGGGGGACACGGGGTGTAGCACGGAGGGGAACACGGGGTGAATGGTTTAAAGCAGAGAGGATCTAAGCAACAGAACAATCACATGACGCTGCTGTAATAGGTGACACTGAAAAAATAAACACATAAGCAGTATAATGTGATCCTTTATTGACTACGTTTCGTCCACACAGTGGGCTTTATCAAGTCACAAACAGATCTACCTGGATAAAGAGGACATAAGTATATATAAATATATGTACTCTTTACCCAGGTAGATCTGTTTGTGACTTAAAGTCCACTGTGTGGGCGAAACGTCGTCAATAAAGGATCGCATTATACTGCATTTGTATTTATTTTTTCATCGTGTCAGTATTTTATACCATTTATCTTCAAAATGTGACACTACTGTAAAAGATGGCGCTGAGAGGGACGACCCCTGTCATGGCCTGCCCTGCCCCCTGCCTTGGTGAATCACACACATGTACATCACCTAGGAACCTTTATTTTCAAGATGTTTTTCCAACCAGTGGCTTCTTCAGTTTAACAGATATGCTTAACAATTCGCAAACGGAAGAAATTATTTACAAACATTATCTCTCGGGCCACTGCAGGATTCGAACCTGCAAACTCTGCATCAAAGTACACAGTACTTAAGGTAATTAGTCTTGACAAAACGGTGTTAACTACCTTAGACCGGACTTTCTACTCTCTGCCATACCATTGCCTTACTTTACCTTACCTTGCAAACCACGGTACGGGTGGGGCTTGAACCCGAGGCAAGTGATTAAACTCCAGGCTAGCGCGTAAGCCACTGGGCCAGCTGACTACCATAAGATTCATCCATAGGGAGGTTACCTTGCCCTGCCCTTCCCTGCCGTATGCTGCCCTTCCTGCCCACCTATGTTGTAAAGGCAGCTATTATTCTGCCTTCACCTTCTGGCATTATTAGAAACTACTAGTCTGTGAAGAGAATGTGGTGCTGGACTGCCCAGGCTGTGTCAGTCATTTCAGACTGTCGTCCACACACAAGGTTTCACTGGCAGCTGGTATTATCTCTTCTCGCTTCACTGCCTAACCATACCAGCAACGTCAGTGATATTCGTGAAAATCTGAATTGCCGCCCGCACTTAGTCTTCCCCTTGCTAAGTACATTGACTTACTGCAAACGATAAGAAATTTTACATAAAACTGGAGGAACACTGCAGCAGGCCTATTGACCCATTATTTGATATTATTAATGGTGGTACTTTATTATTATTATTATTATTATTATTATTATTATTATATTACGTAGGGTTGAGATGCTTCTTCGGTTAAGGAAGTATTGCTTGAGGTTGAAGATTGTTGAAAAGTTGAATGACTTCGAGGAAGCAGTGGTGGAGGTAAACTCACCTACACAGCTGAAAGACTGTGTAGCCATCAAAGTAAACTAGCACGTGGGGCCAGGAGCTGAGTATCGACTTTGCATACACTGAACACATCGACTCTAGGCAGAGGAACTGATTACCCCAAACTACTCATCTTCCACTTTTCTCTGTATTTGACTGAAGAAGCCACCGTGTGGCGAAACGTTTCCAGAATAATGATACCCAAATGTTGCACAAGTGTCTCATTAGTTTACTGAGATGTTTCACCCACCAGGGACTTGATCTATGGATTGTTAGTCCCTAGAGGGCGATACGTCTTTAATATAAAGGCCATAAACTACATATTGTATCTTATTCACATGCTTGTATATGTTACCACTGATATTCACAACTGTGTGAGGTATTGAAGTTCATTCTTGGGTAGTTTTTGGATAAGTGGGTGGGTGGAAATGGTTAGTTTAGAGAAGTATCTGCGTAGTATAGGCCAGTAGGCCTTCTTCAGTGTTCCTCCATTCTAATATTATGTACAACGCCCTATGGATGGGAGGCAGTTGGGTTTGATCTAATGACGGGGAGGTTAACAACACTTGCTTCCATCAAGAGACCTTCACAATGGTATTGTATACCAGTGAAGTATTGCGACTTCGCCTCCTCCTCACTTCTCCGACCATATGCTGTACTTCCTACAAGAGTGGTGGACTGAACACATCGATACCAGGCTGAGGGACTGATTACCTCAAACTCCTCTCTCTCACTTTACACCTTTCTTTGTATTAGACTGGTGAAGGCACTGTTCTACGAAGCGTTTCCTCAAGAAAGATTCCCATATGTTGCATAAGAGGCAGGCCTAATGGCCCATACTAGGCGGGTCTTTCCCAAACCCAAACCCACTAACAAAAATATTTGCGCAACTCATTTTCAGTGTTACCCAATCAATAAGGTTTGATAACCATATTAACCCATGTGCAAGTCCCACTTAAATCCATCCCCTCACACTCATGTATTTAACCTAAATTAGAAGCAATTTCTGACATCAGTTTCAAGCTAAAATACGTAAATAATCACACTTTTAAAAGAAACTGCTGCTACACTTGTATTTTATAGGAAAAAGTAAACCGAATCATATTTTAACAATGATTTATATGCATCTTGGAAGAACACGGGCGCCGCTATTAAAGAACAAAGAGGTGAACATTTATTTTTGGTTTCTGGTCGCACTTAAGCGAAGTGGGGGAGTTTCTAACCAATTGCCAAGTACTCGCCTATATGTACTCACCCATATGTGGTTGCAGGGGTCGAGTCACAGCTCATAGTCCCGTCTCTTTGCTAGTCCTGACTGGGTCACTCTCTTAAAGCTATGTATGGATCCTGCCTCCAAGAGGAGAGAGGAGGAAGGAGAAGAAAAAGAGGAGAGAGGAGGAAGGAAGGAGAAGAAAAAGAGGAGAGAGGAGGAAGGAAGGAGTAGAAAAAGAGGAGAGAGGAGGAAGGAAGGAGAAGAAAAAGAGGAGAGAGGAGGAAGGAAGGAGAAGAAAAAGAGGAGAGAGGAGGAAGGAGAAGAAAGAGGAGAGAGAGGAGGAAGGAAGGAGAAGAAAAAGAGGAGAGAGGAGGAAGGAAGGAGAAGAAAAAGAGGAGAGAGGAGGAAGGAAGGAGAAGAAAAAGAGGAGAGAGGAGGAAGGAAGGAGAAGAAAAAGAGGAGAGAGGAGGAAGGAAGGAGTAGAAAGAGGAGAGAGGAGGAAGGAAGGAGAAGAAAGAGGAGAGAGGAGGAAGCTAAGCGAAGAAGGGAGAAATGAAGAGGTATAATGACAAAGGGGGAGGAGGAGAGAGGAGTGACTGGGCACTAAAGAGAAGAAGAGGAGAGAGGAGGAAGGAAGAAGAAAAAGAGGAGAGAAGAGGAAGGACGGAGAAGAAAAAGAGGGGGGGGAGGATGAAGAGAATTCGGAAGAGGTAAAGGAGGAATAGAATGACGCAGTGTGACAAAGATAAACGGAGAGTAGAATAAAATTGTGTTAAAGGAAGAATGTTGATTGCGGAAATATGGATGGGAAGGAGGGATAGAGGAGGGATGGGAAGGAGGGAAGAGGGGGGAGAGGGACAGGAGGGAAGAGGAGAGGGGGATGGGACAGGAGGGATAGAGGGAGGGACGGGCAGGAGGGATAGAGGGAGGGACGGGGCAGGAGGGATAGAGGAGGGATGGGCAGGAGGGATAGAGGAGGGATGAGGCAGGAGGGATAGAGGAGGACGGGGCAGGAGGGATAGAGGGAGGGATGGGGCAGGAGGGATAAGGGAGGGACGGGCAGGAGGGATAGAGGAGAGGACGGGGCAGGAGGGATAGAGGGAGGGATGGGGACAGGAGGGATAGAGGAAGGGACGGGACAGGAGGGATAGAGGGAGGATGGGGCAGGAGGGATAGAGGAAGGGATGGGGCAGGAGGGATAGAGGAAGGGACGGGCAGGAGGGATAGAGGAAGGGATGGGGCAGGAGGGATAGAGGAGGGACGGGGCAGGAGGGATAGAGGAAGGATGGGGCAGGAGGGATAGAGGAAGGGACGGGGCAGGAGGGATAGAGGGAAGGGATGGGGCAGGAGGGATAGAGGAGGGACGGGCAGGAGGGATAGAGGGAGGGATGGGGCAGGAGGGATAGAGGGAGGGACGGCAGGAGGGACTGAGGAGAGGATGGGACAGGAGGATAGAGGAGGGACGGGGCAGGAGGATAGAGGGAGGGAAGGAGGTGAGGGATAGGGGGAGGGATGGGACAGGAGGGATAGAGGGAGGGACGGGGCAGGAGGGAAAGAGGGAGAGATGGGACAGGAGGGATAGAGGGAGGGATGGGACAGGAGGGATAGAGGGAGGGACGGGGCAGGAGGGATAGAGGAAGGGACGGGGCAGGGGATAGAGGAAGGGACGGGGCAGGAGGGATAGAGGAAGGATGGGGCAGGAGGGATAGAGGGAGGGACGGGGCAGGAGGGATAGAGGAAGGATGGGGCAGGAGGGATAGAGGAGGACGGGGCAGGAGGGATAGAGGAAGGGACGGGCAGGAGGGATAGAGGAAGGGACGGAACAGGAGGGATAGAGGGAGGGATGGGGCAGGAGGGATAGAGGAGGACGGGCAGGAGGATAGAGGAGGGATGGGGCAGGAGGGATAGAAGAAGGTATGGGGCAGAAGGATAGAGGAAGGGACGGGCAGGAGGGATAGAGGGAGGGATGGGGCAGGAGGATAGAGGGAGGGACGGGGCAGGAGGGATAGAGGGAGGGATGGGGCAGGAGGGATAGAGGAAGGGACGGAACAGGAGGGATAGAGGGAGGGATGGGGCAGGAGGGATAGAGGGAGGGACGGGGCAGGAGGATAGAGGGAGGGATGGGGCAGGAGGGATAGAGGGAGGGACGGGCAGGAGGATAGAGGAGGGATGGGGCAGGGGGATAGAAGAAGGATGGGGCAGAAGGGATAGAGGAAGGGACGGGGCAGGAGGGATAGAGGGAGGGATGGGGCAGGAGGGATAGAGGGAGGGATGGGGCAGGAGGGATAGAGGGAGGGACGGGGCAGGAGGGATAGAGGGAGGGATGGGGCAGGAGGGATAGAGGGAGGGACGAAGAGGGAACTGAGGAGTAAGAGTGGTGAATTGGGAAGGATAGAGATGGAGGAGGTATGCTGAGTTAGAAAGAGGGAGGGATAGTGAGGTAGTAGGGATGGGTTAGGAAATAGGGAGAGAATAAGAATGGTGGGTTAGGAAGAAGGGATGAGAGAATTCTGAATATCTGTGAGCTAACTCACCCTCCCATGAAGAACAAACTATGAAGTATTTTCTCATGAAGTGGTTGTGTTGTGGGAGGAGCAGGAGCGCTGCAACACAAACACTAGTACACTCATGAAGTGGTTGTGTTGTGGGGGGAGGCGCAGGAGCGCTGCAACACAAACACTAGTACACTCATGAAGTGTTGTGTTGTGGGAGGGGGAGCAGGAGCGCTGCAACACAAACACTAGTACACTCATGAAGTGGATGTGTTGTGGGAGGGGGTAGCAGGAGCGCTGCAACACAAACACTAGTACACTCATGAAGTCGTTGTGTTGTGGGAGGGGGAGCAGGAGCGCTGCAACACAAACACTAGTACACTCATGAAGTGGTTGTGTTGTGGGAGGGGGAGCAGGAGCGATGCAACACAAACACTAGTACACTCATGAAGTGGTTGTGTTGTTGGAGGGAGTAGCAAGAGCGCTGCAACACAAACACTAGTACACTCATGAAGACGTTGTGTTGTGGAGGGAGTAGCAGGAGCGCTGCAACACAAACATTAGTACACTCATGAAGTGGTTATGTTGTGGGAGGGAGTAGCAGGAGCGCTGCAACACAAACACTAGTACACTCATGAAGTGGTTGTGTTGTGGGAGGGAGTAGCAGGAGCGCTGCAACACAAACACTAGTACACTCATGAAGTGGTTGTGTTGTGGGAGGGAGTAGCAGGAGCGCTGCAACACAAACACTAGTACACTCATGAAAGTGAACAGTGGCAATCGGTGAAGAATTTTGACGCAATTCTGGAAGCGACAGATTAAGGGTGACGACGCGCTAGAAACTGCTGACTGGCAAGGTGGAGAGGGATGGCAGGAAGCAGGTCTTATGGCAGGGAGAAAGTCTTATGACAGGGAGAAAGTCTTATGGCAGGGAGAAAGTCTTATGGCAGGAAGCAAGCCTTATGACAGGGAGAAAGTCTTATGGCAGGAAGCAAGCCTTATGACAGGGAGAAAGTCTTATGGTAGGGAGCAGATCTTATGGCAGGAAGAAAGTCTTATGGCAGGGAGAAAGCCTTATGGCAGGAAGAAAGTCTTATGGCAGGGAGAAAGCCTTATGGCAGGAAGAAAGTCTTATGGCAGGGAGAAAGCCTTATGGCAGGGAGAAAGTCTTATGGCAGGAGCAGTCCTATTGCAGGAGAAAGTCTATGGCAGGAGAAAGTCTTATGGCAGGAAGCAAGCCTATGACAGGAAAAGTCTATGGCAGGAAGCATGGTCTTATGGCAGGAGAAAGCTTATGGCAGGAAGAAAGTCTTATGGCAGGAGAAGCTTATGGCAGGGAGAAAGTCTATGGCAGGAGCAAGCCATGACAGGAGAAAGTCTTATGGCAGGAGAAAGTCTTATGGCAGGGAGAAAGTCTATCAGAAGAAGCCTTATGACAGGAGAAAGTCTTATGGCAGGGAGAAAGTCTTATGGCAGGAAGCAAGCCTTATGACAGGGAGAAAGTCTTATGGCAGGGAGCAGGTCTTATGGCAGGAAGAAAGTCTTATGGCAGGGAGAAAGCCTTATGGCAGGAAGAAAGTCTTATGGCAGGGAGAAAGCCTTATGGCAGGAAGAAAGTCTTATGGCAGGGAGAAAGCCTTATGGCAGGAAGAAAGTCTTATGGCAGGAAGAAAGTCTTATGGCAGGGAGAAAGCCTTATGGCAGGAAGAAAGTCTTATGGCAGGGAGAAAGCCTTATGGCAGGGAGAAAGTCTTATGGCAGGGAGAAAGTCTTATGGCAGGAAGCAAGCCTTATGACAGGGAGAAAGTCTTATGGCAGGGAGAAAGTCTTATGGCAGGAAGCAAGCCTTATGACAGGGAGAAAGTCTTATGGCAGGAAGCAGGTCTTATGGCAGGAAGAAAGTCTTATGCAGGAGAAAGCTTATGGCAGAAAAGTCTTATGGCAGGAGAAAGCCTTATGGCAGGAAGAAAGTCTTATGGCAGGGAGAAAGCCTTATGGCAGGAAGAAAGTCTTATGGCAGGAAGAAAGTCTTATGGCAGGGAGAAAGTCTTATGGCAGGGAACAGGTCTTATGGCAGGGAGAAAGTCTTATGACAGGGAGAAAGTCTTATGGCAGGAAGCAGGTCTTATGGCAGGAAGAAAGTCTTATGGCAGGGAGAAAGCCTTATGGCAGGAAGAAAGTCTTATGGCAGGAATAAAGTCTTATGGCAAGGAGAAAGTCTTATGGCAGGGACAAAGCCTTATGGCAGGAAGAAAGTCTTATGGCAAGGAGAAAGTCTTATGACAGGGAGCAGGTCTTATGGCAGGAAGAAAGTCTTATGGCAGGGAGAAAGTCTTATGGCAGGGAGCAGGTCTTATGGCAGGAGAAAGTCTTATGGCAGGAAGAAAGTCTTATGGCAGGGAGCAGGTCTTATGGCAGGGAGAAAGTCTTATGGCAGGAAGAAAGTCTTATGGCAGGGAGCAGGTCTTATGGCAGGAAGAAAGTCTTATGGCAGGGAGCAGGTCTTATGGCAAGGAGAAAGTCTTATGGCAGGGACAAAGCCTTATGGCAGGGAGAAAGTCTTATGGCAGGGAGAAAGCCTTATGACAGGAAGAAAGTTTTATGACAGGAAGGAAGTCTTATGGCAGGGAGAAATCCTTATAGCAGGGAGAAAGCCTTATGGCAGGGAGAAAGTCTTATGGCAGGAAGGAAGTCTTATGGCAAGAAGAAATCCTTATAGCAGGGAGAAAACATTATGGCAGGAAGAAAGCTTTTCTATTTATGGCGCTGAGCCCGTGTGGGTTATGCAACACTTGGGAGATAATCAGGTTTGATCCAAGGGAGGGGAGGGTAGTATCACTTCTGGTTCATGTGTAACAACACTGTGATATCACTTTGGTAGTTCCCTTGTCATGCAGGACACTTAGTGAATTGAAATGCTATACACAGCTTCAAGAGTGGGTACGATGGGGGCCCAGGAAAACAGAAATCTGTGAAACTAGTTAATTTAGTGACGGAATCAGGAGCCATGAATCGACCCTTGCAAACACACTTAGGTAAGCACATTGGTAGAATGCGTCACCTAGGATGATTTCTCACCTAGAAAGATGGTTAGTTTGTCTTGGCCAGCCTGGCTATGGTGGTGAGTTGTGGAGGGGCGTGGTTGTAGTAGAGAGGGGGCGAGGTTGTAGTAGAAGGGCGGTTGTTGAGAAGGGCGGTTATGATACTTGTGAAGAGAGGGGCGTGGTTATGAATATTGTGAGAGGGCTGGTTATAATACTTGTAAGAAGAAGGGGGCGTGGTTATGAATACTTGTGAAGAGGGGGGCGTGAGTTATGAATATTGTGAAGAGGGGCGGTATGAATACTGGAAGAGGGGCGTGGTTATAAATACTTGTGAAGAGGGGCGTGGTTATGAATACTTGTGAAGAGGGGGCGTGGTTATGAATACTTGTGAAGAGGGGGCGTGGTTATTATTGCTTGTGAAGAGGGGGCGTGGTAATCAAGGACGTGTTATAGGGAAACATCGCGTGATTATCAAGGACGCGGTTATAGAGAAAATATTTTGGGTACTTGGGAATAGACACGGAAAGAAGGACAAGTTAAATTACCTGACCCAAGCCCAAGATGTTACGATATTTGTTCAGCAAGTCACGACAGTTTTAGGAACCTAGATGTAGGTAAACTCTAGCAACAGGTCAGAGGTAAGTCAGACACTTATGAGTCACAGGTCCCTAGCATCGCTTGGGACGAGAATTTTTAATCGCAAGATAACTTACAATGAATTTGCCAATGATTGTTCCCTGCGTTGTACTTAGTGTCGTATGGCAGGCGCAGATTGAACTTCTATTATAGATAACTTTTTGCCCACTGATAAAGCCCACTGTGTGATCGAAACATTGTTTATAATAAGCGTTTCCTCTTTTCAAGTGTGTTTCTACACCTGGTAGACAGAAACCATCCATGGAGATAGTACCATCTTTCTAAATTCGTGTGAAATGGAAGCCTGCACTTTTTTTTCTGCACGCAGGCAGGATTGCTCATCTCACGTCTCATGAACACGTAAGATGACGGGTAAACCATACAAACTTCTACTTACATTCATTATGCAATACCTTCACTTTGCTGTGTGCTTCTTAGTGATATTTAATCCTGTAATATTTCCTTTCCAACCTAAGAAGCCTGGTCTGAGACCTGGCCGTGTGAAAGATAATCCCAGAGCCACCCACAGATTGTGTCCTGCTAGGGTGATCAGTATGTATACGTTAGATATGGCATGATACATCCCTCATGGAGGTATTAACAGGAGAGATATTCAACTCTCTGTGTATTAACACTGAGAGATGCACACATCTCCTTATATATAACCTCGACCTTCAAATGAAAATCTTTCCTACTGAAGAGGATCTCAGTTTGAGGTCTAAATATACAAACGTTACTATTTTCCCCTCCATATAGGTTATATCCTACCATTGACAAGTGTTCAGAGAAATGAGTTCAGTGGTTAAAAGATTATGACAGATAATAAATTTCTTGAGAGTTTGCCAGGGGTGTGGAAATTAGATTACTGTGCGAGTGCCCCAGTATAAATAATGATTTAAGTTAATTTGATCAAGTGCAGGTTAGTTTTATAAAGCGTATCTTAAGAGAGTTTTATCGAAGGTAGTTAAAAGTGGGGCTAGCCAATTTTCTGCTCCATAAACACTTAGCAACATTGTGTTGGTTTATGCTTGTGTTTCTTTCACTAAACGATCAAACGTTTGAGTTGAAAGTTGAGATTTTGTGTACGGATTCTTCCTATGGTGTTCAGATAGGAAGATCCAACTCCTTGAACGTTTGAGTAGGGAAATCTGATTCGCTGTACAGATAGCTCGTGAGGCGATCGAGACTCAACTCCCTGATTCTGGCGAGTAGAGAGATCCAACTCCCTGATTCTGGCGAGTAGAGAGATCCAACTCCCTGATTCTGGAGAGTAGAGAGATCCAATTCCTTAACTTTCGAATAGGGAGTTCCGGGTCGCTATACAGATCTTTGTGTAGCGTTCGGCGAGATAGATCCTCTTCCGTGAAGTGTGCGAGTAGGGACATCCGCCTTCTTGAGTTGATTCTTGTGGAGTGCTGGGGCAAGATCCACCTGAGTGTAAGGATGTATGTATGTGTGTCTAGTGTGAGTATGAGAGTGGTTCCCTGGTGAGTGTGTGTATGTGATGACCAGTGATGGTAGTGCTTGCTTGCCCAGACTATCCTCCACCCGCTACACCAACCTGCGAGATACTGAAGGCAGCATACACCCGCGCCCCTCCTCCTGCTGTTGCTGCTGCTGCTGCTGCTGCTGCCCGCGCCTCCAGCCCGCCCTCGCCCCTGCTCCTGCTTGCTACCGCCTGCTGCCCGCGCTTTCATCCATTCGCGCCCCCTCCCCCTGCTGCTGTCTGTTTTTTTTCTCGCTAATGCCCCTGCTGATGCTGCCCACACCCTTACTCCTGCTTACTTCCTGCGCCCACTACTGCTGTCTGCTTTTTTCCTCACTAGTGCCCCTGCTGATGCTACTGCTACTGCTGCCAGCCCCCTCCCCTACTCCTGCTTGCTGCCCGCACTCTTATCCATCTGCGCCCCCTACTGCTGTCTGCTTTTTCCCTCATGCCCCTGCTGACGCTACTTCTGACACTGTTGCTGCTTCTGCTACTGTTCTTCCTGTTTTTTTCCGTTGTGCCTGCTTCTGCTGTCACTTAATATAACAACAACAGAATAAACAATATACGTATTAAAATTAAAACAATAAATAATTATAACCGATAATCAGTGTTTAAAATAACTGAAGATAAATCTAGACAGATAACAGAATAATAATGTACCAGTGTGAGCAAGTGATAATGTACCAGTGTGAGGCAAGTGATAATGTACCAGTGGGAAGCAAGTGATAATGTACCAGTGGGAAGCAAGTGATAATGTACCAGTGTGAAGCAAGTGATAATGTACCAGTGTGAAGCAAGTGATAATGTACCAGTGTGAAGCAAGTGATAATGTACCAGTGTGAAGCAAAGTGATAATGTACCATGTGAAGCAAGTGATAATGTACCAGTGTGAAGGCAAGTGATAATGTACCAGTGGAGGCAAGTGATAATGTACCAGTGTGAAGCAAGTGATAATGTACCAGTGTGAGGCAAGTGATAATGTACCAGTGTGAGGCAAGTGATAATGTACCAGTGTGAGGCAAGTGATAATTTACCAGTGTGAGGCAAGTGATAATGTACCAGTGTGAAGCAAGTATAATGTACCAGTGTGAAGCAAGTATAATGTACCAGTGTGAAGCAAGTGATAATGTACCAGTGTAAGCAAGTGATAATGTACCAGTGTGAAGCAAGTGATAATGTACCAGTGTGAAGCAAGTGATAATGTACCAGTGTGAAGCAAGTGATAATGTACCAGTGTGAAGCAAGTGATAATGTACCAGTGGGAAGCAAGTGATAATGTACCAGTGTGAAGCAAGTGATAATGTACCAGTGTGAAGCAATGATAATGTACCAGTGTGAGGCAAGTGATAATGTACCAGTGTGAAGCAAGTAATAATGTACCAGTGTGAAGCAAGTGATAATGTACCAGTGTGAGGCAAGTGATAATGTACCAGTGTGAGGCAAGTGATAATGTACCAGTGTGAAGCAAGTGATAATGTACCAGTGTGAAGCAAGTGATAATGTACCAGTGTGAAGCAAGTGATAATGTACCAGTGTGAAGCAAGTGATAATGTACCAGTGTGAGGCAAGTGATAATGTACCAGTGTGAAGCAAGTAATAATGTACCAGTGTGAAGCAAGTGATAATGTACCAGTGTGAGGCAAGTGATAATGTACCAGTGTGAGGCAAGTGATAATGTACCAGTGTGAAGCAAGTGATAATGTACCAGTGTAAGCAAGTGATAATGTACCAGTGTGAAGCAATGATAATGTACCAGTGTGAAGCAAGTAATAATGTACCAGTGTGAAGCAAGTGATAATGTACCAGTGTGAAGCAAGTGATAATGTACCAGTGTGAAGCAAGTGATAATGTACCAGTGTGAGGCAAGTGATAATGTACCAGTGTGAAGCAAGTGATAATGTACCAGTGTGAAGCAAGTGATAATGTACCAGTGTGAAGCAAGTGATAATGTACCAGTGTGAAGCAAGTGATAATGTACCAGTGTGAAGCAAGTGATAATGTACCAGTGTGAAGCAAGTGATAATGTACCAGTGTGAAGCAAGTGATAATGTACCAGTGTGAAGCAAGTGATAATGTACCAATGTGAAGCAAGTGATAATGTACCAGTGTGAGGCAAGTGATAATGTACCAGTGTGAGGCAAGTGATAATGTACCAGTGTGAGGCAAGTGATAATGTACCAGTGTGAAGCAAGTGATAATGTACCAGTGTGAAGCAAGTGATAATGTACCATTGTGAAGCAAGTGATAATGTACCAGTGTGAAGCAAGTGATAATGTACCAGTGTGAAGCAAGTGACAATGTACCAGTGTGAAGCAAGTGATAATGTACCAGTGTGAAGCAAGTGATGTATAAGTACAGGGTAAATACTGATGGCAAGTGTAAGGTAAATGATAATGTACAAGTCTAATTTAAATAATGGTGGGCAACAACAACAACCATGTTAGTGATGCTGGTGGTCCTGGACCAGGCTTGTCTGGTCAACCATGTTGTTGTTTCTGGTGGTCCTGGACCACACTCTGGTTGATCCGGCACTTGGTGGAGATACTTGTCAAACAGATCACATAAAATGTGGTTGAAATCAATCATTGAAGCCTCACTGAAAAATAAAACAAACACGTAAAACACTTTTATCAGGTTTTTCCTTTAGTTTTATCAGGGGTTTTCTTTGTTTTTATATGGGGTTTTCAATGGTTTTCCCAGTGTTTTTGTGTGGTTTTAACAGGGTTTTGCTATGGGTTTACCAGTGGTTTTGTGGTTTTTACCAAGTTTTGTATAGTTGTAACAGTTTTCTGTATGGCTTAACCAGGATTCAAATTTGGTTTAATCAGGGGTTTTATGTGGTTTTATCAGGTTTTTATGGTTTTACCAGGGCACAAATAGATGTCTGTGTAAAACCATCGAGGTTTTATTTATACAACCTCTTCTTACTGTAAGACTGTAGTATCTTACACAAGATATAACCTCCACAAAGACTGTAGTATCTTACACAAGATATAACCACCACAAAGACTGTAGTATCTTACACAAGATATAACCTCCACTAAGACTGTAGTATCTTACACAAGATATAACCTCCACTAAGACTGTAGTATCTTACACAGGATATAACCTCCACTAAGACTGTAGTATCTTACACAAGATATAACCACCACAAAGACTGTAGTATCTTACACAAGATATAACCTCCACTAAGACTGTAGTATCTTACACAAGATATAACCACCACAAAGACTGTAGTATCTTACACAAGATATAACCTCCACTAAGACTGTAGTATCTTACACAAGATATAATCACTACTAAGACTGTTGTGTCTTACACAAGATATAACCACCACTAAGACTGTAGTATCTTACACAATATATAACCTCCACTAAGACTGTAGTATCTCACACAAGATATAACCACCACTAAGACTGCAGTATCTTACACAAGATATAACCTCCACTAAGACTGTAGTGTCTTACACAAGATATAACCTCCACTAAGACTGTAGTGTCTTACACAAGATATAACCACCACTAAGACTGTAGTATCTTACACAAGATATAACCTCCACTAAGACTGTAGTATCTCACACAAGATATAACCACCACAATAACTGTAGTATCTTACACAAGATATAACCTCCACTAAGACTGTAGTATCTTACACAAGATATAACCACCACAAAGACTGTAGTATCTTACACAAGATATAATCACTACTAAGACTGTAGTGTCTTACACAAGATATAACCACCACTAAGACTGTAGTATCTTACACAAGATATAACCACCACTAAGACTGTAGTATCTCACACAAGATATAACCACCACTAAGACTGTAGTGTCTTACACAAGATATAACCTCCACTAAGACTGTAGTGTCTTACACAAGATATAACCACCACTAAGACTGTAGTATCTTACACAAGATATAACCTCCACTAAGACTGTAGTATCTTACACAAGATATAACCACCACTAAGACTGTAGTATCTTACACAAGATATAACCTCCACTAAGACTGTAGTGTCTTACACAAGATATAACCTCCACTAAGACTGTAGTATCTTACACAAGATATAACCTCCACTAAGACTGTAGTGTCTTACACAAGATATAACCTCCACTAAGACTGTAGTGTCTTACACAAGATGTAACCTCCACTAAGACTGTAGTGTCTTACACAAGATATAACCTCCACTAAGACTGTAGTGTCTTACACAAGATGTAACCTCCACTAAGACTGTAGTGTCTTACACAAGATATAACCTCCACTAAGACTGTAGTGTCTTACACAAGATATAACCTCCACTAAGACTGTAGTGTCTCACACAAGATATAACTACCACTAAGACTGTAGTATCTTACACAAGATATAACCTCCACTAAGACTGTAGTATCTCACACAAGATATAACCACCACTAAGACTGTAGTATCTTACACAAGATATAACCTCCACTAAGACTGTAGTGACTTACACAAGATATAACCTCCACTAAGACTGTAGTGTCTTACACAAGATATAACCTCCACTAAGACTGTAGTGTCTCACACAAGATATAACCTCCACTAAGACTGTAGTGTCTTACACAAGATATAACCTCCACTAAGTTAGTTTAGTTTAATATCTTTATTATGCACCCCATATCCATCCTGTGGGCTGTAGTCGAAAGATTACAGAGGTACATAATGGGTCCAGGGACTGGGCCTCAAAGTTTTGATAGCTGAACAAGTTACAAAGGTAATGAACTCAGATAGATCTGGTCACAATCATGACAAGTTACAAAGGTATTTACATATTATAGAGGTATATAATGGGTCCAGAGACTGGGCCCCAAAGTTTTGATAGCTGAACAAGGTACAAAGGTAATGAACTCACAAGTTTCAAAGGTAATGAATCATGTAAGTAAGTAAATTTACTTACTTACGTTTATACATGGTTGCAATCATAAACAAATTATAAAGTAATGAGCAATTTACTAGTCTACACCCGGTCACAACTGTAATGAGTTATTGGTGCAAATATTAATTGTTGGGTCACACACACACACACACATACACATACACATACACACACATACACACACATACACACACATACACACACATACACACACACACACACATACACACACACACACACACGCCCCGATGGCATGGTGGCTAGACTCTTGCTTCACGCACGGAGGGCCTCGGGGTTCAATCTCTCGGCGGAGCCGAAACATTTAAGTGTTTCAGTTAACACACACACACACACACACACATACATACAACAGGCCTAGTGTCTAATCGACATGTGCCTAGGACAAAATGGTAACTAACATACACAGCTCTGGCGGGGCCAGGAGCTATGACTCGACCCCTGCAACCACAACTAGGTGAGTACACACATAAACACACACACATACACATACACACACACGTGTGTGGTAATGCTTTATTTACAGAGAGCAAATTCAGGGTATTTTTCCAGAATGGTCTGGAATATACCACTGTGGATAAAATACTTTGTCATATCTTGAACATTTCTGAGTGAGTTGTCTCTGAATTCATTAATTTTATCGCACTCCAGTACATAATGACGCAGGGTGTGACAATAATCCAACTGACAAAGTTTACAATTAAGACTGTAGTATCTTACACAAGATATAACCTCCACTAAGACTGTAGTGTCTTACACAAGATATAACCTCCACTAAGACTGTAGTGTCTTACACAAGATATAACTCCACTAAGACTTTTGTCTTACAAAGTTATAACCTCCACTAAGACTAGTATCTCACACAAGATATAACCACCACTAAGACTGTAGTATCTTACACAAGATATAACCTCCACTAAGACTGTAGTGTCTTACACAAGATATAACCTCCACTAAGACTGTAGTATCTTACACAAGATATAACCTCCACTAAGACTGTAGTGTCTTACACAAGTTATAACCTCCACTAAGACTGTAGTATCTTACACAAGATATAACCTCCACTAAGACTGTAGTGTCTTACACAAGATATAACCTCCACTAAGACTGTAGTGTCTTACACAATATATAACCTCCACTAAGACTGTAGTGTCTTACACAAGATATAACCACCAGTAAGACTGTAGTGTCTTGCACAAGATATAACCACCAGTAAGACTGGAGTTGTCAGTTCCCCCAGAATGCGACCCGCAATACTTGGTTAACTCTCAGGTACCTATTTTTTATCTGCTAGTGAACAGGGGTCAGCAGGGGAGTAATGTAACTTTGCCTATACGTTTCGCCCAGCCTGGAAATTGATTCCAGGCCCTTGCTATTGTGAGCGGAATTCTCGCACCCCAGGATGGAGAGGGAAGGAGGGAAGGAAGGAGTGCCAACAACTGGCATCACATGATCCGGTGGCCCTTTACCACCTCATCTTGTGACGTCACTTACGTACACAGAGGTGATGTGTGTGTAAACTTTAACACACTGCTTCACTTACTCTCTTTATCCAGCTTCTTAGTCTCCTCTTCTGTTACTTTGGTATCCAGCTCCCTGTTTCTCTCTTACTTTGGTATCAGCTCCTGTTTCTCTTACTTTGGTATCCAGCTTCTGTTCCCTACTTTGGTATCATGGTTTCCCTTCTTTTGTATTTGGTATCCAGTCTGTTTCTTCCACTGTTACTTTGGTATCCATGGTTTGCTCCACCTGCTGTTACTTAGATATACAGCTTGTGTTTGTTGTTGTTAGTTAGGGATACATATACAACCAGGTGTATATAACTATTTTAATTTTACTCATTTTTAAACTCTTAGAAATTACATGAAGATTTATTACTAGTTTTCTAAGTGGTGTTTCACTAGTTTTCTAAGTGTAATATTTGGGGTTTTTTTACTAGTTTTCTAAGTGTAATATTTGGTGTTTTTTACTAGTTTTCTAAGTGTAATATTTGGTGTTTTTACTAGTTTTCTAGCGTAATATTGTTTTTATTACTGGTTTTCTAAGTGTAAGTATGTTTTTGTTTTACTAGTTTTCTAAGTGTAATATTTGGTGTTTTTTACTAGTTTTCTAAGTGTAATATTTGGTGTTTTTACTAGTTTTCTAAGTGTAATATTTGGTGTTTTTTACTAGTTTTCTAAGTGTAATATTTGGTGTTTTTACTAGTTTTCTAAGTGTAATATTTGGTGTTTTTTACTAGTTTTCTAAGTGTAATATTGTTTTTTTATTACTGGTTTTCTAAGTGTAATATTTGGTGTTTTTTACTAATTTTCTAAGTGTAATATTTGGTGTTTTTTACTAGTTTTTAAGCGTAATATTGTTTTTTATTACTGGTTTTCTAAGTGTAATATTTGGTGGTGTTTTTGACGAGTAATGAATCAGAATTTGTAAACACTGGACTAAGGTGTCATCGTAATATCAAGAGTAAACACAAATGCAATATAATGCTCTCCTTCACTGACAACATTTCGCCCACACACTGTGTTTTTTTTCATCGTGTGGATTTTATATTCCACGTCTCTCCGTCATTAGTAAGGACAGGAATATTGTAGCATGATGGGCAGTGGTTTTTCATGATCAGTGTCCAGGTTGCGTGCCCAGAGGTGTGTTACAGTGCAAGGTGATATACATTGAACTCAACTAACCCAGTAGTGTGTGTATGTGTGTGTGCGTGTGCGCTTCCTGTCACCATCTTAATTCTCCATACTTTATGGCAAGATCTGCTACACAGGTTTATATGGAGTATAATATATATATGGTGGAATATAATATATCCTCGTAAATAGACTAATATATCCTTGTAGATATTGGACTATAATATATCCTAGAAGATGGAGTATACTATGGTAGGGTGCCAGTAAGGTGTGTGGGGTGCCAGTATGGTGTGTGGGGTGCCAGTATGGTGTGTAGAGGTGCCAGTATGGTGTGTAGGGTGCCAGTATGGTGTGTGGAGTACCAGCAAGCCTGTGCTGAAAGACACTTGTTAGATAACATACTGGATGTTTTGGACACTACCTGCACATATTGCAATTAATTCTCGAGTACATGCAGGATGTTGCAACGTTTTGCTCTGTGTAGAGCAAAACGTTGCACAATAATAATAATAATAATAATAATAGTCTTTATTTCTACAAGTACATGTACAAGGTAAACAGATCATAGCAGACATCAGTGACACTATGGAAAGCCCCTTGTTATGCAGAGTATTTCGGGCAAATTAGGTTAGTTTTGTCCCCAGGATGCGACCCACACCAGTCCAATACCAAGGACTGATGAAGCCACTGTGTAGCTAAACGTTTCCATGTGTGTAATTCATCACTCTTGTCACCACAACGCGATGAGACAAATGTGATGTAAATATCGTCACCACACGGGATATATAGGACCGTCAGTGTGAAATTCAAACTGTCATTTGTATCCTCAATTTGGGGTGAGTTTGGGTTTAGTAATTGGTTTTTGGGAGTAGTTGAGGGAGAGAGCTATGACTGGGACCCCCATTTGTGTGTGTATGTTGAAATTCCCCATTATATAAATGGGGAATAACGGTATGTGGGGGGCGGGATTGTAGGCTGTCATTGAATGTTATGTATGTGGGTATGTTGGTGATAAGAGTATGTGGTGGTGGTTTGTTCGTCAGGAAATATGACTGGTGTCTTCTGACACTGGTCTTGGGGATGTTTTGTTTGTCAGGAAACACAAGTGTATCCTGACATTCGTCTTGATAGTGGTGGTTTATTTGTCAGGAAACATGTGCCCTGATACTGGTCTGTAAACTTATCCATTTAGTAGTTAAACATACTTGCCTCTTGTGATGATAATAATAATAATAATAATAATAATAATAATAATAATAATAATGCATTTGCTGGGGTTGTCTTAAGCTCCCGGCCTTATTTATGTAACTACAATCTCTGGCAGTGTTGGTTCTTCGCCTCGAGCGCCCTGTCATATCTACTTCTGAAACTGTGTTGAGTTTGCTTGTACTGCTTCATCTAGCTCATTCTACGTACCACTGAGGCTGAAAAAATATTTCCTAACATTCCCGTGGCTCATCTGCGTCTTCCATTTTTAAACCCTCGCCCGTATGCTCCACATTTCAAACATTGTGTCCCTATCTGGGCTGTCAAACCGTCTCATTATCTAGAATATCGTAATCTCTCTCTCTCAAGTCGTCACATTTAATTCCTTTAGTTTCTTCTCAATACTTTATATCAGTCAGGTCATGGTTTAGTCTTGTTGCTAACCTTTGCACCTTTCTGAGTTATCGTACGTGCTTGACCAGGTGGGGATTCCTTGCTGAGGTTACATACTGTGTGTGTACTCACCTAATTGTACTCACCTAATTGTGGTTGCAGGGGTCGAGACTCAGTTCCTGGCCCCGCCTCTTCGCTGTCCGCTACTGGGTCTCTGCTCTCCCTGCTCCATGAGCTTTATCATACCTCGTCTTAAAACTATGTATGGTTCCTACCTCCACTATATCTTTCTCTACACTATCCACTTCCTGACTACTCTGTGGCTGAAGAAATGCTTCCTAACATCCCTTTGACTCATCTGAGTCTTCAGCTTCCAGTTGTGTCCCCTTGTTTCTGTGTTCCCTCTCTGGAACATCCTGTCACTTTCTACCTTGTCAATTCCCCGCAGTATTTTGTATGTCGTTATCATGTCTCCTCTGACCCTTCTTTCCTCCAGTGTGTGTGTGTGTGTGTGTGTGTGTGTGTGCGTGTGTGTGTCTGAACACAATGTTTAGATGTAAACTTAAGCTTGTATAAGGTGTACATGTGTGTATGGGTATTTAATTAACTTGCTTGCCTGTATATTAGATGTTTGTGTAAGTTTATTTAGACACACGTACACATAAGGACAATAATCATACATAGTGTAAATTACCTAGCATAACCCCCAAAAAATCAGACAAAGTTACTTATTTCTATTGGTGTGTACAGTGTGGGTGGGAATGGCTAGCTCCTGGGCCCTTTACCACTGCTGCTGTGAGTTCCCCTTGATGATAAGCGGCCGAACATATGTTATGCTACCCGCCACCGTTTGCTACTCCTCAAACATTGATTGTTTCAGTGATTGATTGTGAGTCCTTGAGTGATTGCTCGAGTGATTGCCTGTGTAATTTCGTGCTGAAAAGGGAAGGTGGAAAATAATAGAGCTTCTCGCCGGCTATTTGGAAAGTGTTTACAGTGTAAAAGAAGAAAATTTTTATTTTGGAAACGTTTCGCCTACACAGTAGGCTTCTTCAGTCAGATACAGAGGCAGCAAGTGTAGTAGTGAAATGAAGATGATGTAATCAGTCCATCAACCGTGGAGAAATTGTATTTGAGGTGGTCAGTCCCTCAACCTGGAGCGGAACTCTTCTCCAGACTGACCACCTCAAATACTATTTCTCCAAGGTTGATGGACTAATTACATAATCTTCATAGATAACAAAAAAAGGCACAATACCGTGACTGGAACAATACACAATATACTCCCTCCTCTCATTTGTGTTAGTGTGACTTTGTAAATGGTCCAAGTGGGACCGAAACGTCGTCGTAAGCTCCTCTCTTCTATGTGCGGGTTATTTGTGTACATAATCTTCATTTCACTACTACACGTGCTGCCTCTGTATTTGACTGAAGAAGCCTATTGTGTAGGCGAAACGTTTCACAAAGATACCCAAGTGTTGCACATATGTCTAATTTGTCAAGGAAATTCGTACATGTGTAGGATAGTGTTGTGGTGCAGTTGGAATGCCGCGTGAGGGAGCCACCTTATTGACTCCGGAAAGAAGAGTATACGTTAAAGATGTAACGTAGTGAACCACTCCCTTGAGTGTAGGTTACCTCGGGTGATGGATCATGCCTGTCTCCCAAGACGCTGCTGAGTCAGGCTGAAGCAGGCGCTGTAGAGGGAGGAGCAGGAAGAGGGAGAGGTGAGGAAGAGGGAGAGGTGAAAGAAAAAGAGGAATAATTCGTTGTTATTGTAAAAGAAGAGAGAGAAAATAGCTACAGAAGAACATGGAACTGCAGTTAATTAAGATTTTCTACTTGACATATAATATGACTTGGTCCGTGACCAGGCTTCGTAGTTAGACATTTTTGTGACAACATTGTTTAGCTAAAATGTGAAGTATGTCTTTGGAGAGAAGAATTACACAATATGTAATTGACTGTGGGAGGCAGGAGAGTGGGAGAGTGGTACCTTTGATATACCTTGGATGAGTTTGGAGAGTTTTTCTACTCCCACATCCTGATCCTGGACCAGGCTTGTTTGCTCAACCACGTTAGTGATGCTGGTGGTCCTGGACCAGGCTTGTCTGGTCAACCAGGTTGTTGTTCCTGGTGGTCCTGGACCAGGCTTGTTTGCTCAACCACGTTAGTGATGCTGGTGGTCCTGGACCAGGCTTGTCTGGTCAACCAGGTTGTTGATGCTGGTGGTCCTGGACCAGGCTTGTCTGGTCAGCCAGGTTGTTGATGCTGGTGGTCCTGGACCAGGCTTGTCTGGTCAGCCAGGTTGTTGATGCTGGTAGTCCTGGACCAGGCTTGTCTGGTCAACCACGTTAGTGATGCTGGTGGTCCTGGACCAGGCTTGTCTGGTCACCCAGGTTGTTGATGCTGGTGGTCCTGGACCAGGCTTGTCTGGTCAACCAGGTTGTTGATGCTGGTGGTCCTGGACCAGGCTTGTCTGGTCAGCCAGGTTGTTGATGCTGGTGGTCCTGGACCAGGCTTGTCTGGTCAGCCAGGTTGTTGATGCTGGTGGTCCTGGAATAAGCTTGTCTGGTAAACCAGGTTGTTGATGCTGGTGGTCCTGGACCAGGCTTGTCTGGAGCCAGGTTGTTGATGCTGGTGGTCCTGGACCAGGCCTTGTCTAGCCAGGTTGGTGATGCTGGAGGTCCTGGACCAGGCTTGTCTGGTCAACAGGTTGTGATGCTGGTGTCCTGGACCAGGCTTGTCTGGTCAACCAGGTTGTTGATGCTGGTGGTCCTGGACCAGGCTTGTCTGGTCAATCAGGTTGGTGATGCTGGTGGTCCTGGACCAGGCTTGTCAGCCAGGTTGGTGATGCTGGTGGTCCTGGACCAGGCTTGTCTGGTCAATCAGGTTGGTGATGCTGGTGGTCCTGGACCAGGCTTGTCGCACAGGTTGGTGATGCTGGTGGTCTGGACCAGGCTTGTCGTCAACAGGTTGGTGATGCTGGTGGTCCTGGACCAGGCTTGTCAGCCAGGTTGGTGATGCTGGTGGTCCTGGACCAGGCTTGTCAGCCAGGTTGGTGATGCTGGTGGTCCTGGACCAGGCTTGTCAGCCAGGTTGGTGATGCTGGTGGTCCTGGACCAGGCTTGTCTGTCAACCAGGTTGTTGATGCTGGTGGTCCTGGACCAGGCTTGTCAGCCAGGTTGGTGATGCTGGTGGTCCTGGACCAGGCTTGTCACCAGGTTGGTGATGCTGGTGGTCCTGGACCAGGCTTGTCTGGTCAACCAGGTTGTTGATGCTGGTGGTCCTGGACCAGGCTTGTCAGCCAGGTTGGTGATGCTGGTGGTCCTGGACCAGGCTTGTCAGCCAGGTTGGTGATGCTAGGTGGTCCTGGACCAGGCTTGTCTGTCAACCAGGTTGTTGATGCTGGTGGTCCTGGACCAGGCTTGTCAGCCAGGTTGGTGATGCTGGTGGTCCTGGACCAGGCTTGTCAGCCAGGTTGGTGATGCTGGTGGTCCTGGACCAGGCTTGTCTGGTCAACCAGGTTGTTGATGCTGGTGGTCCTGGACCAGGCTTGTCAGCCAGGTTGGTGATGCTGGTGGTCCTGGACCAGGCTTGTCAGCCAGGTTGGTGATGCTGGTGGTCCTGGACCAGGCTTGTCAGGTCAACCAGGTTGTTGATGCTGGTGGTCCTGGACCAGGCTTGTCAGCCAGGTTGGTGATGCTGGTGATCCTGGACCAGGCTTGTCAGCCAGGTTGGTGATGCTGGTGGTCCTGGACCAGGCTTGTCTGTCAACCAGGTTGTTGATGCTGGTGGTCCTGGACCAGGCTTGTCAGGCAGGTTGGTGATGCTGGTGGTCCTGGACCAGGCTTGTCAGCCAGGTTGTTGATGCTGGTGGTCCTGGACCAGGCTTGTCAGCCAGGTTGTTGATGCTGGTGGTCCTGGACCAGGCTTGTCAGCCAGGTTGGTGATGCTGGTGGTCCTGGACCAGGCTTGTCAGCCAGGTTGGTGTTGCTGGTGGTCCTGGACCAGGCTTGTCAACCAGGTTGTTGATGCTGGTGGTCCTGGACCAGGCTTGTCAGCCAGGTTGGTGATGCTGGTGGTCCTGGACCAGGCTTGTCTGGTCAACCAGGTTGTTGATGCTGGTGGTCCTGGACCAGGCTTGTCTGGTCAACCAGGTTGTTGATGCTGGTGGTCCTGGACCAGGCTTGTCAGCCAGGTTGGTGATGCTGGTGATCCTGGACCAGGCTTGTCTGGTCAACCAGGTTGTTGATGCTGGTGGTCCTGGACCAGGCTTGTCAGCCAGGTGGTGATGCTGTGATCCTGACCAGGCTTGTTGGTCAACCAGTTGATCGGTGGTCCTGGACCAGGCTTGTCAGCCAGGTTGGTGATGCTGGTGGTCCTGGACCAGGCTTGACACGATATACTTTATCAAATGCTGTTATATTAGGTGTTTAACAGGATATACTGTATATAATGTAGCTATATTCCAACTGTAAACTTGCGTAGAATAATGTTGGTAAAATAGAGGTTTAAATTTGCATAAAAGGCTCAGAGCGGAGAGAAGTGTAGGCAGCCACGTTGATTAATGGCAGATTGTAGGTAGTGGAAGACAGTCAGCTGGTGTAAACTGGTGGATGGCAGCCAGCTGGTGTAAACTGGTGGATGGCAGTCAGCTGGTGTTGTCTGGTGGATGGCAGGCAGCTGGTGTGGTCTGGTGGATGGCAGCCAGCTGGTGTTATCTGGTGGATGGGAGGCTGGTGGTGGTCAATTCCAGGCTAAAGTTAAAACCATACAGGGGAGTATGCATTACACCGAGCATATCTCCGGTAGCACCTAGGAGCCCCTTCAAGTTCATCGCTATATACAGAAGCTAACTTTAGAATCGTTTCGGGAATTCTTCAGTCATCTACAACTTGAAATGTGTTTAGAACTATCTTGGATTGTACAGGGCAAGAGTGGAATAATAATAATAATAATAATAATAATAATAATAATAATAATGGAATAATAATAATAATAATGTGTCTAGTTAATCACCATTTGCATCTAGATCTGAGGAGTGTGCAGTGTAGAATTAAAAAACACACCTCTAGCGTAGAATTCAACCCCTCCCCTGTAGTGTAGAATTCAAAAAACACCTATGTAGTATAGATTTAAAAAAACACCACTGTAGTGTAGAATTCAAAACATGAATTCTGATGTAAATATAACAGAATCCAGATGGATTAGGGATGCGTCAGGTCGAGCAATTGGTGGTTAAGCCGGCTTGGTCCAGGGCCTAGGGCGTACGTATTGGCACGTACATACGTGCCCAAACACTAATGGTACTTTTGGGAGCATTCACCCTACCGAGGCTCGAACACCCATAAATACAGCTTGGTACACACACTCGTGCTCAACAGTAATATTACTGATATAAACATTGACTTTATAAATGCTGGAAAAGAAGGGATATTCAGTCAGTATATGGCCAGGTATATATCCTCAAGCATATCATTAAGACGCATTGTCCACGAGGTATACCACACACACACACAGTGAAGAGGCGGGGCCGGGAGCTGTGACTCGACCCCTGGAACCACAACTAGGTGAGTACACACACACAGTGAAGAGGCGGGGCCAGGAGCTGTGACTCGACCCCTGAAATCACAACTAGGTGAGTACACACACACAGGTGACAGTGGAGGCAGGATCCATACATGGCTTTAAGATGAGGTGAGATAAGGCGAGATAAGGCTCTTGCAGCAGGGAGAGAGAGTGGACCTAGTAGCGGCTACCGAAGAGGTAGGGCCAAGAGCTACTAATCGATCCCTGTAACCACAAACCTCCAACAGAAATATTTGTCTAACCTATATTTTTGTGCTACCCAAGTAATTGCTTTCACCTTTTCCTCGTGTGCAAGTTGATTGTTCTACCTTATTGTATTACTACTACTACAACTTGTCTCTACTACAACCACCACCACTAGTATTACACCTCACTCTAAGCCTATATATACCCACTGTGTCCATGTATTGTTTGTAACGGCTTGACAAAGCTCCTGGAGAGCGAAACGTTGCCACAATAAAATGTCACATTAGTTGCATTTGTGTCCTTTTACTTAACATATTGTCGGTAATTCTACCAATATTAATACAATCTGAAGAGTGACGCAGTGGAGGCAGGATCCATACATTGCTTTAAGAAATACGACAAAGCTCTTAGAGCAAGGAGAGAGTGAACCTAATAGCAACAAGTGAAGAGGCGGGACCAGGAGCTGCAACTCGACCCCCCCACACTGCAAGAGTAATCAAAACATCAAGCCTGGCCCTGGAGCAGAAAACTTGTGGGATCCTTCAAATATATATCAGATTTAAAGACAGTCTAGACATAGATATGAAAATTTAGTTTTTAACCTCCAAAGTACAATTTTTTTCTATTGTAATAAAGTATAAAAGAGTAAGATAAATTTATTATTTCTGTTCAAAATATTAGTGGAATGTTATACTTGAGTGTGATTTAGGAATTGAGGAAGATTCTCTGTGAAATTATTTTGGAAATTAGTGCCTTTCATCCTTGGCACCCCTCCTGCTCCCTCCCCGGAGTGGCACTCTCTCACATGCTCAATGGTGGGTACCCCCCCCCCAGTCTCTTGGTGGCACTGTGCCACATTACAGTGGTAAGGCAACACTCACAGTCTCCTGGTGACACACACACACACACACACACACACACACACACACACACACACACACACACCAGAGATGGGACACAGTAACAAGGGGGCACAGCTGGAAGTTAAAGACTCAGATGAATCACAGGGATGTTAGGAAGTATTTCTTCAGTCACAGAGTGGTCAGGAAGTGGAATAGCTTGGGAAGCGATGTAGTGGAGGAAGGATCCATTCATAGATTTAAGAAGAGGTATGATGAGGCTCATGGCGAAGGGAGAGAGACCCAGTAGCGACCAGTGAAGAGTCGGGGCCAGGAGCTATGACTCGACCGCTGCAACCACAACTAGGTGAGTACACAGACAGTGGTAAGGCAACATTCTTACACTGCTCCTCGCAGAGTTGGTATACCGCCACATAGCCAGACTCAGGCAACACTTCAAGGGAACCACTGCTATACCTCACTCTCAAGTGTTTCTTCACTCATCAACTCTCAACTTTGATGCAATCTCTACCTGGTTTTTCCGCGTCTTCCCTTAAACTTTTTTCCCATTTTTTTTTAATGGTGAAAGCAGCATGAGTCACTTTACATTAGTTTTTAATTTTTTTTTTTACGAATTAGGAATCATGTTCAGAGACGCTATACTGAAGTGGTCTCCAGCAACAGCCTGGTTAACCAGGTAAGCAACAGACGAGCCTGGCGCATGACCGATCCGGGAGTAGAAAAAAATAGAAAATCATCAATGGTATGACAACCCCTCTTAACCATATATATTATGATACTGTTGTAAACAGTCAAATGGGTGACTGTTGGCTGAGCCTTAACTAGTCCTCGCATCTCAAGCATCCTGACCCTATCCATCCATCTAATCCTGAGTACTTTTTATGTCACGATCATGTCCTCTCCTATACTCCTCTGGCTGTTCATATTTGTTCCTGCAGTCTCTCTTTGTAGCCCATTCCTTTCATTTGTAGCACCACTCACTGCAAACCTTGGTATCTTACCTTCAGTTGTAACACCACTCACTGCAAACCTTGGTATCTTACCTTCAGTTGTAACACCACTCACTGCAAACCTTGGTATCTTACCTTCATTGTAACACCACTCACTGCAAACCTTGGTATCTTACCTTCAGTTGTAACACCACTCACTGCAAACCTTGGTATCTTACCTTCAGTTGTAACACCACTCACTGCAAACCTTGGTATCTTACCTTCAGTTGTAACACCACTCACTGCAAACCTTGGTATCTTACCTTCAGTTGTAACACCACTCACTGCAAACCTTGGTATCTTACCTTCATTTGTAACACCACTCACTGCAAACCTTGGTATGTTACCTTCAGTTGTAACACCACTCACTGCAAACCTTGGTATCTTACCTTCAGTTGTAACACCACTCACTGCAAACCTTGGTATGTTACCTTCAGTTGTAACACCACTCACTGCAAACCTTGGTATCTTACCTTCAGTTGTAACACCACTCACTGCAAACCTTGGTATGTTACCTTCAGTTGTAACACCACTCACTGCAAACCTTGGTATCTTACCTTCAGTTGTAACACCACTCACTGCAAACCTTGGTATCTTACCTTCAGTTGTAACACCACTCACTGCAAACCTTGGTATCTTACCTTCAGTTGTAACACCACTCACTGCAAACCTTGGTATCTTACCTTCAGTTGTAACACCACTCACTGCAAACCTTGGTATCTTACCTTCATTGTAACACCACTCACTGCAAACCTTGGTATCTTACCTTCAGTTGAAAGCACCACTCACTGCAAACCTTGGTATGTTACCTTCAGTTGTAACACCACTCACTGCAAACCTTGGTATCTTACCTTCAGTTGTAACACCACTCACTGCAAACCTTGGTATTTACCTTCAGTTGTAACACCACTCACTGCAAACCTTGGTATCTTACCTTCAGTTGTAACACCACTCACTGCAAACCTTGGTATCTTACCTTCAGTTGTAACACCACTCACTGCAAACCTTGGTATCTTACCTTCAGTTGTAACACCACTCACTGCAAACCTTGGTATGTTACCTTCAGTTGTAACACCACTCACTGCAAACCTTGGTATCTTACCTTCAGTTGTAACACCACTCACTGCAAACCTTGGTATCTTACCTTCAGTTGTAACACCACTCACGGCAAACCTTGGTATCTTACCTTCATTTGTAACACCACTCACTGCAAACCTTGGTATCTTACCTTCATTTGTAACACCACTCACTGCAAACCTTGGTATCTTACCTTCATTTGTAACACCACTCACTGCAAACCTTGGTATGTTACCTTCAGTTGTAACACCACTCACTGCAAACCTTGGTATCTTACCTTCAGTTGTACACCACTCACTGCAAACCTTGGTATGTTACCTTCAGTTGTAACACCACTCACTGCAAACCTTGGTATCTTACCTTCAGTTGTAACACCACTCACTGCAAACCTTGGTATGTTACCTTCAGTTGTAACACCACTCACTGCAAACCTTGGTATCTTACCTTCATTTGTAACACCACTCACTGCAAACCTTGGTATGTTACCTTCAGTTGTAACACCACTCACTGCAAACCTTGGTATGTTACCTTCAGTTGTAACACCACTCACTGCAAACCTTGGTATCTTACCTTCAGTTGTAACACCACTCACTGCAAACCTTGGTATCTTACCTTCAGTTGTAACACCACTCACTGCAAACCTTGGTATCTTACCTTCAGTTGTAACACCACTCACTGCAAACCTTGGTATCTTACCTTCAGTTGTAACACCACTCACTGCAAACCTTGGTATCTTACCTTCAGTTGTAACACCACTCACTGCAAACCTTGGTATCTTACCTTCAGTTGTAACACCACTCACTGCAAAAGGTGATAAATATTTGAACTGTTAAGTAAAAGGACACAAATGTCACATTAGTTGCATGTGTCCTTTTACTTAACATATTGTCAGTAATTCTACCAATATTAATATATTTGAACTGTTTAAAATAGTCAGGATTAGATGGGATAGATAGGGAGAGGATGTTTTAGATGCGAGGAGAGGAAGCCAGGGAACATAGATGAACCATAGGGATGTTAGGAAGTGCGTTGTCAGTTTAAGAGTGGTAAATAGAAAGAACCAATTGAAGGAAGCTGTAGACGTAGTTTTAAGAGTATGAAGGGGTCCTGAAACCAGAGTCAGTATAACCGGTCAGTAAGAGTTAAGAGGCGGGGCCAGGAGCTGAATCGTCCCCTGCAGGTACGGTGAGTACAGATCGTCCTACTACCTTCCTTCAGATTGATCTCTCTTATGTTGTGTTGGCTCTCTTGAAATGCAGCCTACTGCTTGCACCGACAGTCTGTTTGACTAGGCAACTCAATAAAATCTAGATACCTGTCACAGGTATGTTAGACGTTATTAAGTTTTCCAAGTTTGGTAGGTAAACACTAGGACATATTTATTAGAAAACGTTTCGCTCCTGGGACCTTGATCACTCTAACATAGAGTTGTTGTATGTTCGCCGGTACGTCCGGCCCGGGTCTTCTCCAAATGGTGACCCGGCAAACAAAAACAGGTTGAAAAGACAGTATATATAGGCGGAGTGAGGGTGAGTGACACATGGTGACCTGAAGGTCACTCACACCTAACTCTTATGTTAGAGGTGATCAAGGTTCAAGGACCGAAACGTTTTCTAATAAATATCTCCTAGTGTTTACTCACCTGTCTTTTGCAAGTTTACAGGATAATAACAATACGAGGGTTAGCCCCGTTATTCAGCTAGGCGTTAACAAGCAGGGACACTGCAAGAACAACAGCCAATAAACTGTTAAGATATGCTCGTAAATTGCAGGGCGACACCGTTCTGCTTACAACCAAAGGGACCCAAGTTCGATTCCCAGGCAGCAAGATGTAGGCATGTTTTCACCGCTATTTAACTAGTATTAATTAGGTACCTGGGTGTTAGGAGACTGTTGTGGGTGGCATCCTGGGGATGGTTATGATCTTAGGTAAGACTGCGCTTTGTGGCGAACTGAGGTAGGATTACAGTTCTCATTCTGTAAACTTAAACAGTCTTCGTTCCATAAAACCAGTGTTGATTCCATTAAAACCACCAGTGTTTCATAAAACCAGTGTTGGTTCCAATAAAACCACCAGTGTTTCATAAAACCAGTGTTGGTTCCAATAAAACCACCAGTGTTTCATAAAACCAGTGTTCTTCCATTAAAACCACCATTGTTGGTTTTATAACAAAATGGAAACTCATCAGGTTTTTATGTTTACCGTCATTAAATATAAAATTGTTTTGTTAAATTGAAGTTACAACAATACTTTAAAATATATTTGATATGCAAAAACTGTTCACCTGTTCATACGAAATCGTATTTTTTTATTTATTTTTTTTTTATTTTATTTTTTTTGAGGGAGGGGAAAATGGGGACGTGAGTTTGAATTCTGAAGTAGTTTTTATTTTGTGTGAAAATGGTGACTGGTGGACAGTGAACATGATATAGGTTGGACTGCGTACGGCTGGCAGTGACAGCCTGGTTGATCAGGCGGTGATCCGCCGTTTGATTGGCGCCTGGGGTACGTAAGCAAATTCTTGGGTAGCTTTGGGTAAAGGTTGGACGAATACATGGATGGTTTTGTTGAGGACCTGCCTTGTATGGGCCAGTAGGCCTGCTGCAGTGTTCCTCCATCCTTATGTTCTTATGAGGTCTGGTTGTGGACGGGCCGCGGGGGCGTTGACCCCTCGGAACACTCTCCAGGGGGTGAATATTTTTCAATCCTGGTTGAAATAATGTATAAAATACCGACACGATGGGAGAAATAGACACATGTGCAGTATAATGTGATCCTTGTTGACTACGTTTCGCCCACACAATGGGCTTTATCAAGTCACTGTGTGGGCGAAACGTAGTCGATATAGGATCACACTATACAGCATTTGTGTTTATTTTTTTCCCCCTGATTGAAGAGACAGCAAATGGATGACACTCATTACTCGGCGTAAATCTTCATTATAATAACGATACACTCAAGGATAACTTCATTAGCCTCGAAACAATCAACCTGAGATAAAATAGTGTGTTGATATTAAGTGTCTTCTTCGGCAGACATTTTCGGTGGTCCCTTGCAGGTCTGTCTCAGATCCAACCTACCAGTCAAGCGTTTTGGGAACGCAGTCAGAGACGAGGTCAACGAAAGGTCAACGTCAGTTTATTTATTTCATCACTGGCACCTGTGTACGTTTTCCTTAACTGCCTTGTATGTCTGCTGACCCAGCATTCTCACTTGGGCCAGTCGAATCACTTCTAAATAGAGAAATGTTTGTTTTTATTCCTGAGGATTCCAATGGTGTGCTCTCGACACGTAAAAATTATTATTGTCATTATTTTTATTATGGTAATGTATACCATTTTTATATTCACATTATTATTGACACTCAGGATGGTGTTGGTGTCATATTCCATCACTCAGGATGGTGTTGGTGTCATATTCCATCACTCAGGATGGTGTTGGTGTCATATTCCATCACTCAGGATGGTGTTGGTGTCATATTCCATCACTTAGGATGGTGTTGGTGTCATATACCATCACTCAGGATGGTGTTGGTGTCATATTCCATCACTCAGGATGGTGTTGGTGTCACATTCCATCACTCAGGATGGTGTTGGTGTCATATTCCATCACTCAGGATGGTGTTGGTGTCATATTCCATCACTCAGGATGGTGTTGGTGTCATATTCCATCACTCAGGATGGTGTTGGTGTCATATTCCATCACTCAGGATGGTGTTGGTGTCATATTCCATCACTTAGGATGGTGTTGGTGTCATATTCCATCACTTAGGATGGTGTTGGTGTCACATTCCATCACTCAGGATGGTGTTGGTGTCATATTCCATCACTTAGGATGGTGTTGGTGTCATATTCCATCACTTAGGATGGGGCTAGAGCGAAACGTTGTCTCTGGTGTGTGGTCGGGGAGGATTCATACTTTCTCTGACTGCCATTATTTTGCCCATAGCAAAAATAATGGCAGCTTATAGAGACCATAACTGACATCAGAGACATACTGTATAGAAAGTCCCTTGTTATGCAGAGAATTTCGGGCAAATTAGGTTAATTTTGTCCCCAGGATGCGGCCCGCACCAATCGACTAACACCTTGGTACCTATTTTACTCGTAGGTGAACAGGGACAGCAGATAACTTAAGGAAACACGCCCCAGTGTTTTCACTCGTACTGGGGATCGATCCACGGACCTCAATGTGTGAGCTGAGTGCGCTACCAACCCAGCTGGAAATAAATGGTATAAAATACCGACACAATATTACAACTATCATCCTACTTTGAAGACTGTCACATGCAACATTCTCCACCTGACTAAATCCTATAAATACTCATGTATCTTTTATCCAGGTAGATCTGTTTGTGACTCGATAAAGCCCACTGCGTGGGCGAAACGTTGTCAATAAAGGATCACATTATACTGCTTATGTGTTTATTTTTCCACCAACCCATCTACGGGACACCTCATGAGGAAGTAGCCTGGCAACCTCTCTTGTCAGCATATACGTCAAGGGACATTATCCCATTCGTCAAAACTTGGTATGAAACTCGGCTTGACTGATTTGTGGCCTTTGCAGGAGAGAGATTTGTGGTCTGTCTTGTGGTTTAAGAATTATGCATGTCCTCTCCTGCTCAGGGACTTCTGCAGGAGTTTTATGTTTGAATGGAATAAATGTAGTTTGTGGATTGCATCTTATTTGACTGATTTTGGCTGAGTTGTTGATTTGTGGACTTTAAATTATGTATGAAATGTATATGATAATACTTTAAGAATGGAGGAACACTGCATCAGGCCTACTGGCCCATACAGGGCAGGTCTTTATCAAAACCATCCATGTATTTAGGTAGCTTTCCATTTTGCTAAAGTAATTTTGTACTTCCGGTGCAGTAATTATTAAATAGTAGCTAACTGGTTTAGTACGGGTATCAAGAGTTAAGTTGGTGGTGGTACTGCCAGCACAAGTATGGTACTGCTTCTTAACGTTTTAACCAACACCCCGTGAACTAGACACATTAAATGTCCCATATTTGCTTGATGCAGATGAGACATAATCTGTGCATATAAATCCTGATGAACTCTTCTTAAGCCTTTTCTTAGCTAGTTCATAGGTCTTGTGTGTACCCATATGGGTTCTACCGTGCACAGGATGGATACGGAGTGCGCAGTAAACTAGCCACTACCGTGCACAGGATGGATACGGAGTGCGCAGTAAACTAGCCACTACCGTGCACAGGATGGATACGGAGTGCGCAGTAAACTAGCCACTACCGTGCACAGGATGGATACGGAGTGCGCAGTAAACTAGCCACTACCGTCCGCAAGATGGATATGGGATACACAGTAAACTAACAACTACCACCTACAGAATGAATATGGGGTGTACAATAAACTAGCCAATAGTCAACAGGATGGATATGGGTACATAGTAAACCAGCCATTACCGTCTAAAGGATGGATATGAGATGCAATGTAAACTATTTTATGATAAGGCATATGTCACCTGTACACCAGCAGTCAGGAATATTAAATTTACAACTCAGTGTGGTAGATAGAGTTTAAGATGTAAAACCCAAGTAAGCAGTCAACCACTGTATTCCTGTTTGCTACCTGGCAGTTCCCCTTCTACTTCACTGACCTGCCTTACTCCTCCACTGCAGTCTTACTCCTCCATTGCAGTCTTACCCTCCACTGCAGTCTTACCCTCCACTGCAGCCTTACCCCTCCACTATCTATATCGTCTGGAAAATAAAGAAATTGGTACTCACTAGTTGCAAGAAATAGCATTTTTAATGCTCTACTTATCCATGACCAGGTGGAGGATGATGGGTGAGGTGGAGGATGATGAGTGAGGTTGAAGGTTGATAGTGAGGTAGTGGAGGGTGTGATTGATGGTGGAGTATTCGAAACAGCAAAACGTGCAGTGCAGATTAAGGTTAAATAGGGAGTGGAAGGATATAGGAAAAGGTAGGTAGTGGAGGGAGAGAGTGGGCAGCTAGGAAAAGCTTAAGGGAGGGTAATGGTCAATTTGAGCCCTGACTGGAGGGAGGGAAGGAGCGGCATCGATCAAGGGGGGCAGGCCAAATGCCCCTCTGGTTGGCCTGGCCTGCTCCTCGGCCTACCTCTCTACACTCTCCCTCACAACTTATTTGACCTCTGGTGTTGGTGGAAATTGGTATTAGTGATGGTACTGGTGTTAGTGGAAGAGGTGATGTTGGTGGAATAGTGGTAGAAAGGTTGGTGGAATAATGGTAGAAAGGTTGGTGGAATAGTGGTACAAAGGTTGGTGAAATAGTGGTAGGAAGGTTGGTGGAATAGTGGTACAAAGGTTGGTGGAATAGTGGTACAAAGGTTGGTGGAATAGTGGTACAAAGGTTGGTGGAATAGTGGTACAAAGGTTGGTGGAATAGTGGTACAAAGGTTGGTGGAATAGTGGTACAAAGGTTGGTTGAATTGTGGTACGAAGGTTGGTGGAAATATTGGTGGGGTTGGTGAAAATAAAGGTGATGTTGGTAGATAGAAATTGTGGAAATAAATGGTATAAAATACCGACACAATGGAAAAATAAACACATAAGCAGTATAATGTGATCCTTTATTGACAACGTTTCGCCCACGCAGTGGGCTTTATCGAGTCACAAACATAAGAACATAAGAAAGGAGGAACACTGCAGCAGGCCTGTTGGCCCATATTAGGCAGGTCCTTCACAATCCGTCCCACTAACAGAATATTTGCTCAACCCAATTTTCAATGCTACCCAAGAAATAAGCTTTGACAATTCTACCCACTCATGCGCGAGTCCCACTCAAATCCAACCCCTCTCACTCATGAATTTATCCAACCTAAATTTGAAACTACCCAAGGTCCTAGCTTCAATAACCCTACTAGGCAGACTGTTCCACTCATCAACTACCCTATTTCCAAACCAATACTTTCCTATATCCTTTCTAAATCTAAACTTATCTAACTTGAATCCATTATTGCGGGTTCTCTCTTGGAGAGATATCCTCAAGACCTTATTTATATCCCCTTTGTTAATACCCATTTTCCACTTGTATACCTCGATCATGTCTCCCTCATTCTACGTCTTACAAGTGAATGTAATTTTAGGGTCTTCAATCTTTCTTCGTAAGGAAGATTTCTAATGCTATGTATTAATTTAGTCATTCTACGCTGAATGTTTTCTAACGAATTTATGTCCATTCTGTAATATGGAGACCAGAACTGAGCTGCGTAATCTAGGTGAGGCCTTACTAATGATGTATAAAGCTGTAATATAACCTCTGGACTTCTGTTGCTAACACTTCTTGATATAAATCCCAGTAATCTATTTGCCTTATTACGTACGCTCAGGCATTGCTGTCTTGGTTTAAGGTTGCTGCTTACCATCACCCCCAAGTCCTTCTCGCAATCTGTATGGCTAAGTTCTACGTTATTTAACTTATAAGTGCTTGGGTTATGGACACTCCCGAGCTTCAGAACCTTGCATTTATCTACATTGAACTGCATCTGCCACTTTTCTGACCACGAATTAAGTTTGTCTAAATCTTCCTGAAGTTCTATGACGTCTATGTTTGAATCAATTATCCTACCTATCTTCGTGTCGTCGGCGAATTTGCTCATATCACTAGTAATTCCCTCATCAAGGTCATTGATATATATTATAAATAACAATGGGCCTAAGACTGATCCCTGTGGAACACCACTTGTTACAAGTCCCCATTCGGGGACTGAATAAAAGAAACAAGGTTATTTATAGGATTTAGTCAGGTGGAGAATGCTGTTTCAGGTGGAGAATGCTGCATGTGACAGTCTTCAAAGTAGTGTGATAGTTTAAAACCTCGGGTAACTTAAAGGACCTGCAGTGTTCCATTCTTGAGTTCTATGTGGGAAAGAGATGAAGAAGTTTCTTGGCAATAGGTTCAGCTATGTTGCAGAAGCCGTTGTTCTGGCTGAAGTTGTTGGATATACAAATAAGTGATGATTCCAGGATTCTTCGGTATTGAGTGTTGTCTTCTCTGGCGATGAGTCTTGCGTTTCTGTAGTTGATTAAATGGTTGTGTGAATTTCGGTGTTGAACACAGGCATTTGTTGGGTCGTCAGATCTGCCTGCGTACTGGTGTTCTGAAATACGTGTTTGGAGGTCTCTGAATGTTTCGCCGATGTATAATTTGCTGCAGTCATTACAAGGAATTGTGTATACCCCTGCAAATTAGACACATATGCAACATTTGGGTATCTTTATTGAGGAAACGTTTCGCCACACAGTGGCTTCATCAGTCCAATACAAAGTAAAAAGGTGTAAGGAGAGTAGGAGTTTTGAGGTAATCAGTCCCTCGGCCTGGAGTCGATGTGTTCAGTCCATCAATCTTGTAGAATGTACTGCATATGTCCGTAGAGGTGGCTTATATAAAGTAGTCAGGTGAGGTGAAGCAGGAGGAGGCGGGGTCATAGTGGTACCATCCACTAGTCGAAGTAAGTCTTCGTCCAAAGGTTGGACAAGTGTTGAAGAATTCGTTTGTATTAAGATCCCAAGATGTTGCTGTGTCAGACAGGGTGTAGATGAATGGTTCAGAGAACCGACAAGTTACAAATTAGACACATATGCAACATTTGGGTATTTTTATTGAGGAAACGTTTCGCCACACAGTGCCTTCATCAGTCCAATACAAAGTAAAAAGGTGTAAGGAGAGTAGGAGTTTTGAGGTAATCAGTCCCTCGGCCTGAGTCGATGTGTTCAGTCCATCAATCTTGTAGAATGTACTGCATCTTGGTATCTTAATACAGGGATTTCTTCGCTTGCCTATTCCTTGGGCACGACCTACTTCCACATTGAACAAACGTGACACCTCCTACGACTGCTGCACCTCTCCTGTCTACAGTATATAAGCTTCCTCCGCTCATATGCTGTTATTCTATTCAAGATTGATGGACTGACAACATCGACTCAAGATTGAGGGACTGACAACCTCACACTCCTCCTGTTCTTCACGATTCTCCTTTGTATGGACTGATGAAGCCACTGTGTGGCGAAACGTTTCCCAAGTGTTGCATATGTGTCTAATTTACCACATGGGGACCTAAAGAATGCCATATTAAGATAAGGACACGTAGAGAACGTGATCATGTGGCTCCTGTTTGGTTTATACAAGTACCAATCACATATATTCAAGGAAATTAGGGAGTGGAAACGAGTGAATTAAGACTATAATGTAAAGTTTGAGAGAGAGAACACGGGGAGGAGGAGACAGGATGAGCCACGTCCCTTGAGAATGTTTTAACCAACTTGTGCTGTTAGTTGTTTACCAGTCTGGTTGGCTGTGTTTACTAGCTTAAGGTGAACCTGTCAGGGCCGCAATTATAACTTTTTCAAAAAAATCATTCTTTTTTTTTTTAAATCAATGCCTTTGAATTCTGTAGACATACAAGAATAGTACAATATATAGATTTAACCTTGGATAATCCAGTATAGTCAAACAGTGACACTTGCGTCGTGGAAGTGAGGGAGGTAGCGGGGTAGTTGTGGGAGGCAGGGTTCAGGGTTGGAAGTGAGGGAGGTAGCGGGGTAGTTGTGGGAGGCAGGGTACAGGGTTGAAAGTGAGGGAGGTAGCGGGGTAGTTGTGGCAGGCAGGGTACAGGGTTGGAAGTGAGGGAGGTAGCGGGGTAGTTGTGGCAGGCAGGGTACAGGGTTGAAAGTGAGGGAGGTAGCGGGGTAGTTGTGGCAGGCAGGGTACAGGGTTGAAAGTGAGGGAGGTAGCGGGGTAGTTGTGGCAGGCAGGGTACAGGGTTGAAAGTGAGGGAGGGAAGAAGAGTTAGTTGTGGCAGGCAGGGTAGGGACTGGGGGAGAGTTTGTTGTATAGCGAGTGATGGTGAGAGAGAGAGGAAGGGAGGGAGTGATAGGCATTGTGAAGGGAAGATGAGGTAAGTTGTGAGAAGAATGCGAGGAAATAGAGCAAGAAAGATCTTAGGGTAGAGAAAGGAGAAGAGGAGGTGGCAGTGATAGATTCATCACATTAATGTATCCTTTCCTTCACGGAAGCTTCACCACACCACCAGAATTTAGTGGTGAAAACCTCTGACAAGGACACATTGTGATGGTGATTGTGGGTAGTTGTAGTGGTGATGGAATTGTAAATAGTACTAGTGGTGGTGATTGTATGCAATAACAGTAGTAGTTATAATGTTTGATCTTTATAGTGCTTGTAGTTGACAATGGAAGGTGGCGATGGTCATCTGCCTGGAGGGTGTTCCGAGGGTTAGCGCCCCCAGTGGATCAGGGCCTGATCAACTAGGCTATTACTGCTGACTGCACGTAGTCCAACGTACGAACCACAGCCCAGCTGATCAGGTACTGACTTTAAGTATCTGTCCAGCTACCTCTTGAAGACAGTCAGGGGTCTATTGGTAATTCCTCTTATACTTGGTGGGAGGCTATTGAACAGTCTTGGGCCCCGAACATTTATTGTGGAGGTGGCAGCAGGGGTTGCTTGCAGCGTCAGCTGGTGGCTACAGCAGGTGGTATTGGTAATGGTGATACGGGTGGATGGGGATATTGGTGGTAGTGGCGGCAGATTGTGGTTGTGGTATACCTCACCACAGTGGTGCTGGGTTGTACCCTTGGTTAACATGTCGTGTAAGCTGCCTGCCTCTGGGTGTCCAGGGGGATTACTTTCCCCCGGGGGATGATGGCTCTCGCTCCCTATTTTATTTTCACATTGACCAAAAATCTTTCCTAAAATACCCAGTCTTAGTTCTGGCCCCTGTATTATTATGTGACGTTGAGTGAAAATATTACACGATAGTTGGTGATTTTGTGGTATTTTATCTCTTAGGAGGGTGTACCTTGTCCTGCCTTGTGACCTACTTGTACTTCTGACCTATATGTACCTGTGACCTTGTTGACCCGTGTGGGTTCTGCCCAACCCTCGTCTTGTTTACCTTCAACCTTCTGCTGTAGTTGGTAGTTGTAAACACGGTGGAATGGTTGTTCTTTGTAATCTCTCAGCTGTTACTACCAGGTTTACTTGTAGCTACTTACAGGGGTCAGCGCCCCCGCCGCTAGGTTCCAGACCAGTCCTGGTTGACGGCCTAATCAATATGGTTGTTGGTTGTAGCCACACGCTGTCTAACGTAGGCGCCATAACCAGGCTGTGTTGGTTACGGGATTGTCTCCCCAGCGTGGTCAATCAGGCTGTTGTTGATGGCGAGTCATCACATAACTCTTCATGTGTACTAACTTTGCCTAACTGATGGATGGGGGTAGAGATGAGCAGTGTGTCCCCTCCCCTCTCCTTCACACACGCTAGTTACACAAGTTAGTCAATAATAAAAAGGCACAATACCCTGACTGGAACAATACACAACAATACCCTGACTGGAACAATACACAAATAGCCCTGACATAGGAGACTCAAACTTATAACGAAGTAAGTTTATTCAGGTATACACAAATACAGTTACATAGATTATCATACATAGCAGCATGTGTGTACAGAACCTTGGATAACCCAAAAAAGTCAGACAAAGTGACATATTTCCATTGGGACGATGTTTCGGTCCCACTTGGACCATTAATTAACTGGTTGATGGTTCAAGTGGGACCGAAACGTCGTCGTAAGTTTGTTTCTCCTATGCGGGTTATTTATGTACAAGTTATTCTTCATTAACGATCTGAACATACTTGTCTGTGGCTTACAGTGACTGTAAGTTTGCTGGCCATCGGCAGCAACAGTCTGCTTAAGCAGAAACTTAAGCTGTATATAAGTGCTTCAACGCACTTATATACAGTTGAAGCTGTCAAGAGTACACCTGAAACGAGTCCAGTGTTTGTTATATTGATGGAAAGCGCTAAACTTGTAGGAGTTATACAGAGGCTGAGGAATGGCAGGAGATCAGGTGTGATATATGGAATGGTTACCTGGAGTATACCTGGAGGGTGTTACCGGGGTCAACGCCCCCGCAACCCCACTTGAAGGGTGAGCGGCTTGGGTGTGTGTGTGTGTGTGTGTGTGTGTACTCACCTATTTGTGGTTGCAGGGGTCGAGACTCACTGTGTGTGCGTGTGTGTGTGTGTGGATTAATGTTAACTCCGAGAGTTGTATATTTAGCCTCTTGTCCCGTGTTCATATCTGCATATCATTGACTTTGTTTTCCATTCAATTTATATTTGAATAAAATGGGAATGTTATATTTTCTTTGCTATGGTGGCTCCCGTTTTTGGAGCTTTGTGTCAGTGCAATTTATGTTTGTTAAAATTAGAATATTTATTCTGGGATTGTTGTGGTGTTAATATCTGCCACAATTAAGTTTAGCTTTTCGTTTAGCTGTGATAGTCGTTTTCTGGAGGGGATAGATACATATAGAAGAACTTAACACAGGTCTTGGTTAGCACCAACACTACTACCACACCACCACCATCAAAACAACCACCACCACCATCAAAACAACCACCACCACTACCAAAACAACCACCATTAAGAGGGAGGGAGAGAGAAACAACCTCCATAATGACACTTTTGCAACATTTGGGTATCTTTATTGAGGAAACGTTTCGCCAGTCAGTGGCTTCCTCTCTGCTGGACTGAAGAAGCCACTGGTTTGCGAAACGTTTCCACAATAAACATTCCAAAAGGTTGTACAAGTGACTGATTCTCCAGTCTCCTACATTTTTCCCACTTTCTGTTTTTTTTCGCTAATTCGTTCTCGTCACACTTCCATCTTCTTGTTTTGCTGCATCAGTCACACCTCCCTGTTCTTGCTTTTATCTCTCGACATTATTTTACCATCATTGGCGCGCCTTCATGCTAGGAAGGGCTCTTGATTAAGAGCTTGTGTCTTGCTACCAAAACTACTGTATTTCCACTATTACTTCCACTATCAGCATTGCCTCTACCACCACTGTTCCATTTCTTTCTTCCTCTCTTTGTCCCGTCCGTCTCCCCTCGTCTATATATTCTGGCTCCCTCACTCTCGTGTGTTAGTGTGACTTGTAAATGGTTCAAGTCGGTCGGAAACGTCGTCATAAGCTCCTCTCTCTGTGCATTGTGTAAAATATCTAACATCAGCTTATATCCTGTCCATATCAAGACCTGTGTGAGCTTCTTTCCTCTTTGTAAATGGTTAAGGTCTTGTGTAGGGTTGTCAGGGGTGTAGGGACCTGCAGGGCTGTGTTTTGTGTGTGAACTTGGCAGCTCAAGAACATACCCTCAGGTGTATTTTTCTCTGTGGACAGTAGGCCTTCTACAGTGTTCCTTCGTTCTTGTGGTATTGTGTGTGTATATACACTTAAAATAATTTTAATTGCAATTTTATGGATTACAGTGTTCTTGACAGGTTGCACACGATTTTTCTGATGGTCAGCGTCCCCGCGGCCCAGTCCCAGACCAGGCCTACTGCTGGATCAAGGCGTGATCAACCAGACTTACTGCTGGATCTAGCCTTGATCAACCAGACTTACTGCTGGATCTAGCCTTGATCAACCAGACTTACTGCTGGATCTAGCCTTGATCAACCAGACTTACCTTTGATATACCTTTGAAGAGTTTCGAGAGTATCATCTCTGAGCCCGGCCATGGGCCAGGCTCGTCTGGTGCTTGCCTGGTCAACCAGGCTGTTGCTGCTGGAGGCCCGCTGCCCCACATATCCATCACAGCCTGGTTGATCTGGCACCTAATGAAGATATTTGTCCAGTTTCCTCTTGAAGGCTTCTACACTGGTTCCAGCCGTGTTTCGGATATCTTCTGGTAAGATGTTGAATAGTCTGCTGGATCAAGCCTTGATCAACCAGACTTACTGCTGGATCAAGCCTTGATCAACCAGACTTACTGCTGGATCTAGCCTTGATCAACCAGACTTACTGCTGGATCTAGCCTTGATCAACCAGACTTACTGCTGGATCAAGCCTTGATCAACCAGACTTACTGCTGGATCAAGCCTTGATCAACCAGACTTACTGCTGGATCAAGCCTTGATCAACCAGACTTACTGCTGGATCTAGCCTTGATCAACCAGACTTACTGCTGGATCTAGCCTTGATCAACCAGACTTACTGCTGGATCTAGCCTTGATCAACCAGACTTACTGCTGGATCAAGGCGTGATCAACCAGACTTACTGCTGGATCTAGCCTTGATCAACCAGACTTACTGCTGGATCTAGCCTTGATCAACCAGACTTACTGCTGGATCAAGCCTTGATCAAACAGACTTACTGCTGGATCAAGCCTTGATCAACCAGACTTACTGCTGGATCAAGCCTTGATCAACCAGACTTACTGCTGGATCTAGCCTTGATCAACCAGACTTACTGCTGGATCAAGCCTTGATCAATCAGACTTACTGCTGGATCAAGCCTTGATCAACCAGACTTACTGCTGGATCAAGCCTTGATCAACCAGACTTACTGCTGGATCAAGCCTTGATCAACCAGACTTACTGCTGGATCAAGCCTTGATCAACCAGACTTACTGCTGGATCAAGCCTTGATCAACCAGACTTACTGCTGGATCAAGCCTTGATCAATCAGACTTACTGCTGGATCAAGCCTTGATCAACCAGACTTACTGCTGGATCAAGCCTTGATCAATCAGACTTACTGCTGGATCTAGCCTTGATCAACCAGACTTACTGCTGGATCTAGCCTTGATCAACCAGACTTACTGCTGGATCTAGCCTTGATCAATCAGACTTACTGCTGGATCTAGCCTTGATCAACCAGACTTACTGCTGGATCAAGCCTTGATCAACCAGACTTACTGCTGGATCTAGCCTTGATCAACCAGACTTACTGCTGGATCTAGCCTTGATCAATCAGACTTACTGCTGGATCTAGCCTTGATCAACCAGACTTACTGCTGGCAGTACGCAGTTCATCATAGGAACCACAGCCTGGCTCATCGGGTGTCATGTGCCTTATCGACCCACAGAGTAGTCGATAGGTTTTTAACCTAATTAACCAAGCAACCAGACGGCTGCGGTAACCTGACGTCTAGACAAGCCAGGTTCACCTCTCCTTCCTTTGTTAATTAACAGTTAAACGTAACATGTTTTTATTGGCTTTTAATACCCGGATTTGTTGATTGTTTTAGTGATACTCTTAAAACAGTTGTATATAAAATGTAGCTGTAACTTAGAGCTAGGCTTTAAATAATAAGGTATTACAAGGACCCTAATGGAAATAAGTCAATTTGTATAAGTCACTGTGTATGATAATTGTACTTATGTGTACCTCTGCCTAAATAAACTTACATAGGAGATGACTAGATTGTTTTTGGTGGTCACATATCTTACAGCATTATCCCAGAAAGGAGTTACAACTTTTGAAGGGGAAAGTTGACTATTGATCAGTGAGGCTGTGATGGCTATGTGGGCCACCGGGACTGGAACACCAACAGCCTGGTTGAACAGTCAGTCAAGAGAGGAGTCTGGCCCCATGTGGGGCTGCCAGGGTGCAAACTCTTTAAATGGGTTAAAGGTATATCGTTCAGAGTGGAGGTTAGGGAGTGTGTGTACGGGGAGGGGGGGGTAGGAATGTCGGGTGTAATGAGGGTGGGAGGTGTGCGTGGGCGTGCTGGGTGGGCGGGTGGGTAGTGAAGGCGTCAATACTGGTTGGTGGTGTGGCACCAGGGACCTGCCATTATCCTACGTTGGTTGCCTTGCCACAGCAACTATGACATTCGTAGCTAATACTTCCGTCATGATAGTAGTAGCTACTATCACCACCACCAGTACCTACTACCACAACCACCACCAGTACCTACTACCACCAGTACCTACTACCACAACCACCACCAATGTTGTCACTACTATATAACTCACCATTACCAAATGTTAACATGTGATAATTATCTATGATCAGGAAATACAAGCGCCTTATCACGTATCTATGTAATTTAGATGGTTTGATTTAGACCGGGTTGCGGGATAGAACATTTGAAACCGGTTACAGGTAGTTGGTTTTTGTTTTATTTGGGGCTCAACAATGGTTTTCAAGCTAGGTTAGGCTGGGATTAGGACAAATTGAATACCCTGTCATACTTAGGAAAGGTTAGACGACGTTTCGACCCATCTTGAATCATTATCAACTCACAAATGTTGTGACTTGATAATGGTTCTGGACTGAGCGAAACATTCTTTCGTTTCTCTTAGTGTGAGTTACTTATTGATTAGGTTAAATTATAATAACTTAAAAAATAAGGAAATATAACACTATGTACGTTGAGGGTGGGGGCAAGTATCCCTGTGTACGTGGAGGGAGGGAGGCAAGTGTACGTGGGATAGACCAGCATTCATCTATACGTGGGGAGAGACGAGCATCTCTGTACGTGGGGAGAGGCAAGCATCCCTCTGTACGTGGGAAGAGACAAGCATCCCTCTGTACGTGGAGAGACAAGCATCTCTGTACGTGGGAGAGACGAACATCCCTCTGCACGTGGAAGCAGCATCTCTCTGTACGTGGGAGGTGATGGCGTCTCTGACCAACTGCTTCTGCAACAGAACCGGTTATTGATGCCTTCCTTCCTTGCTCCTCCTCCTACTGCAACAAGCAAAGTCGATTTTTTCCTCCACTGACGTTGTAGTATTGGTCCGGGGTATGTGCTCCTCCTCCTCTTCTTCCTCTTCCTCCTCCTCCTCATCCTCCTCCTCCTCTTCTTCCTCCTCATCCTCCTTCTCCTCTTCCTCTAACTCTTTCCTCCACTGCTGTTGAAGTATTGGTCCTGGGTATGTGGAGAGGGTGAAAGTTTTGTGATCTTTAAATGAATAGGATAGAGACAGATCGGGGAGTCTAGAGAAACACTAGATAGCCCTGAAAGCTATTAGATAGAACCAGAGACATAATAGATAGCCTTCAGGGCTATTTAGTATATCTCTGGAATATACCTTGCCCTGGAATATACTGGGATGATCTTCCTTGCCCTGGAAGATACTGGAATGAACTATCTTGCCCTGGAAGATACTGAGAAGAGCTACCTTGCCCTGGAAAATACTGGGATAGGCTATCTTGCCCTGGAAAATACTGGGAAGAGCTACCTTGCTCTGGAAGATACTGGGATGAGCTATTTTGCCCTGGAAAATACTGGGATGAGCTATCTTGCCTTGGAAGATACTGGGATGAGCTATCTTGCCCTGGAAGATACTGGGAAGAGCTATCTTGCCCTGGAAGATACTGGGAAGAGCTAGGTGCCTTGCCCTGCTAGATTGTGAGCCAGACTGCTGGGAAAGTTTGCTCTCTCTCTAATATTTCATGTCCAAACTTCCTTGAAGGCAGCAGCATTTTTGCAGACAATCTCCGTCTCTCACTGCCTCGGAGGCTTATTGTATGCTGGGACTGTTTATTGTCTGCGGGAACTGTTACATTTGTTACAGAGGTCTGCGTTGACTGATGTCTGCTTTCACTGATTGGTGTTTGTGAGGGGGCTCAGTGTTGTTTGCTGGGATTGTTTGATGTTAGATCGGACGTTTTGATGTCAGCCTCGAGTGTTGTATTGAGAGAGGGCGTCTTTTCTAGTTTATTTGATATGTCTCAGTTGTTCTGCTTATTGATTACCGGAGCTGTTTTCCTGGCTGCTTGTTGGTATGACGTTTGCTTGTATTGCTTGTGTAGTCTGTCTGATTTCTGCCGTCTCTGAAATTCGGGAACGTTCATTTGGTTTAAATCGCCCTTTAAACTCCAGTGATTTTAAAATTTTGAGTAAATGCTCTTATTCACAGGATCTTAGATTGGTTGAGTCTTTACATATACATAACTTGAAGCCAAAGATTAATAACTATGCAAAATCAATTCAACACTGACTTGGGTGTCCAGCCACAACACTGACTTGGGTGTCCAGCCACAACACTGACTTGGGTGTCCAGCCACAACACTGACTTGGGTGTCCAGCCACAACACTGACTTGGGTGTCCAGCCACAACATGACTTGGGTGTCCAGCCACAACACCGAACTGGGTGTCCAGCCACAACATTGACTTGGGTGTCCAGCCACAACATTGACTTGGGTGTCCAGCCACACCACTGACTTGGGTATCCAGCCACAACTCTGACCTGGGAATCCAGCTACAACACTGACTTGGGAGTTCAGCCACAACACTGACTTGGGAGTCCAGCCAAAACACTGACTTGGGAGTCCAGCCACAACACTGACTTGGGAGTCCAGCCACAACACTGACCTGGGAGTCCAGCCACAACACTGACCTGGGAGTCCAGCCACAACACTGACCTGGGAGTCCAGCCACAACACTGACCTGGGAGTCCAGCCACAACACTGACCTGGGAGTCCAGCCACAACACTGACCTGGGAGTCCAGCCACAACACTGACCTGGGAGTCCAACCACAACACTGACCTGGGAGTCCAGCCACAACACTGACCTGGGAGTCCAGCCACAACACTGACCTGGGAGTCCAGCCACAACGCTGACCTGGGAGTCCAGCCACAACACTGACCTGGAGTCCAACCACAACACTGACTGGGAGTCCAGCCACAACACTGACCTGGGAGTCCAGCCACAACACTGACCTGTGAGTCCAGCCACAACACTGACCTCTTTTAATCTCTTAGAGTATTTATATTTTCCCCGTGTTTCAGAACTGTCAGAATTTGTCACTGTCGAAGAGTCTTAAGTTTTCCATTGCAAGTGGAAGCGTTTTCTGTGTGTGTGTAACGTTGAGTTTAAAGAACCCTTTCCCCAGTTTACTTTGAAGCTTCTGCTAATGCAGTTAACGTGACGTCTTGTCACCATCTCAAGACTTTTACGACGTGTCATGTAAACGTGACCTGGCTGTTGTGATCTTTTGTCATTGTTTCCTTGCTTTCATTATTATGATATATTTCATTGCTTTCCTGCCTTCATTAATAACATATCTTGATATATCATATAGGTTATCATATTGTGTACCTCTGTATTCATTAATTAGAAGGTACTTGAGGGTCGTGTCTCAAATCTGCACACTGTCATAACGTACTGGAGCGAGAGATATGGGAGGAAGTGTAAGATAACCCAGTGAAAAGCAGGGGTGCGGCGAGCACAATAAGGCAACACTGTATCAACATCCTTGGTCCCAAATTATTCAACATCCTACCAGAAGATATCAGAAACACTGCTAAAACAAGTGTAGAAGTCTTCAAGATGAAACTGGACAAGTATCTTCACAATGTGCCAGATCATCCAGGCTGTGATGGATATGTGGGGCAGCGGGCCTCTAGCAGCAATAGCTTGGTTGACCAGGCAAGCACCAGACAAGCCTGACCCATGGCCGGTTCCGGGAGTAGAAAAAAAAACTCTGTATACCTTATGAGGTTCGGTAATTAGGTATCCTCCAAGGCAGGAGGTAGGTTATAGATTCAGTAATTAGGTGTCCTTCTCCAAGGCTAAGGATTTTTTGAAATTCACTAATCAGCTGCTGCCATTGCAATTTGTAAGCAACAAATTGAGAATGCCGTTTCACTATGACCTATGACTTGTTTCGAGGGTTAGAGACCAGGCTTCTCAACTGCCTGGTCAACCAGGCTATTTGTGCCAGTGGCCCGCTGGTCCGCAGTTTAAAGTTGAAGTATAAGATCTTTCCTTAATTCATGGTATAACTTAACAAATCTTTGATGATAATTGTGTTGCAGAGGTCTGAGACATCTGCAACATGAATTAAGGAAATATCCTGGACTTCACCTTACGAAACAGACAAAGCAAATGCGATAGTAATTATGGACAAGTGGAAAAATGAGCATGTTATTAGAAGACAGGGGAACTTACGTGCCTTTAAAGAGTAACTTTGCATACTATCTCTGTACCAGAGGCAGGGGCGGAGATGCCTTGTGACACTCTCCTTCCTTCGGTATCCTGGGTATTGTAAACTTCTCATTGTTTCTCGTTCTCGTTTGCTGCAGTCTCTTCCTAGTCTCCCTCTTGAAGAAGTCTGGGAGAGTGCTTTGTACTCTTCCACTTTCAGTGATGAGTAATGTGTACGTTTTTCCTCGTATCAGAATTCCTTTTTTGTATTCTACATTCCATCGTCTGGTAGTAGCAGCCCCTCTAGTTCAGTCTCGCACCACCACCAGTGTCCCGCCAGGTTATATTGGCTTTACCAAGAGACGTCTCAGAAAGCCCTCGTCTATTATTGTATTTTCCAAAGTTAACTTATATGTTATATCTTCAAGATACATCATCACGTTTATATATATATATATATATATATATATATATATATATATATATATATATATATATATATATATATATATATATATATATATATATATATCTTCGTGTGCTTGTGCTTTTCATTGCTTATGTTTATTTAGTTCGCTACGTTTTATATTTGAGTTTTGTAAACATTTTATAATTGCATGTCGTTTGTTGTGTGAATGTTTTATGGGAGCTGAGATGTGTAGTGTGTTGTTTTAGTATCACACTGTTTAGTAATACAAGGCGTTGTTTTAGTATCACAGGTGTTTAGTAATACAAGGCGTTGTTTTAGTATCACAGTGTTTAGTAATACAAGGTGTTGTTTTAGTATCACAGGTGTTTAGTAATACAAGGCGTTGTTTTAGTATCACAGGTGTTTAGTAATACAAGGCGTTGTTTTAGTATCACAGTGTTTAGTAATACAAGGCGTTGTTTTAGTATCACAGGTGTTTAGTAATACAAGGTGTTGTTTTAGTATCACAGTGTTTAGTAATACAAGGCGTTGTTTTAGTATCACAGTGTTTAGTAATACAAGGTGTTGTTTTAGTATCACAGGTGTTTAGTAATACAAGGCGTTGTTTTAGTATCACAGGTGTTTAGTAATACAAGGCGTTGTTTTAGTATCACAGTGTTTAGTAATACAAGGCGTTGTTTTAGTATCACAGTGTTTAGTAATACAAGGCGTTGTTTTAGTATCACAGTGTTTAGTAATACAAGGTGTTGTTTTAGTATCACAGGTGTTTAGTAATACAAGGCGTTGTTTTAGTATCACAGTGTTTAGTAATACAAGGTGTTGTTTTAGTATCACAGTGTTTAGTAATACAAGGCGTTGTTTTAGTATCACAGTGTTTAGTAATACAAGGTGTTGTTTTAGTATCACAGTGTTTAGTAATACAAGGCGTTGTTTTAGTATCACAGTGTTTAGTAATACAAGGTGTTGTTTTAGTATCACAGGTGTTTAGTAATACAAGGCGTTGTTTTAGTATCACAGGTGTTTAGTAATACAAGGCGTTGTTTTAGTATCACAGTGTTTAGTAATACACGGTGTTGTTTTAGTATCACAGGTGTTTAGTAATACACGGTGTTGTTTTGACTGAGGTTACCTTTTCTTCGTAATCTCTCTCTACATACATATTTTTTCCTTGAAAGTAATTCTCAAGATAATTGAGAGAATTTTCATTTATTTTACACACTTGCACCTCTTACTCCACTTTATCTACCACTTAGTAGTAATGGTTTAAGTTTATCATGAATCATCCACTTTGAAAATTATTTGGTGACTCAACACTGTTCGGTGAAGTTTACTTTAGAGGGAAGTGTGTAGAATAATGATGTGCTTTCAGTTAGGGTCTTTATTCTGATACAGTGTGGTACGTATTTTGAAACCCAAGAGGCATGTAATCAATTTATTGACTTTGGAAATCGAATTTGTCGCAGCCATGTTTGAGCTTCGTCGGTAAAAAACTGCATTTGTGGTTTCAGTTGGGGGCCCATGCTAACCTTCCTAAAGTATATAATAATACACCTGGTTGGATTAATCTTATTAAGCCAGCATGGTACAGTGGATAACACACTGACCTGTTTTATGGCTGGCTTGCCCTGACTTCCAACCCCCCACTCTCTACACTGTTTATCAGAGATGTGTGTCTCCTTTTACACACACACACACCTTCACCTTTGAAGGATTTCGACAGTTTTTCACTGTTCTCGCAGCTCGCACTTGTCTTGTGTTTTCCTGGTCAACCAGGCTGTTGCTGCTGGGGGGGCCCTGGGCCACATATCCATCACAGCCTGGTTGATCCTGCACTTGGCGGAGTTACTTGCCGAGTTTCTTCTTGAAGACTTCTACACTTGTTGCAGCAGTTCTAAATGCTAACGTTGCCACAAGAAAATGTCACATTAGCTGTATCAAGTGTCCATCTACCTAACATTTTTATTAATAATTCAACCATTACTACCACCTGGAGGGTGTTCAGGGGGGTCAGTGCCCCCGCTGCCCACTCGATTTTAATTTTAATTTCCTGCAGATTTTGGGATTCACTGACGAAGCTCTTGTATTGTTTTTCTTGGAGAAGGGGATTTTTTCCCTCTCTCTTTTTTTTTTTTTTTGTCTCTTTTTGCCTCTGCCTCCTTTTTCTGCCCTTTCTGCCATTCCCTTGCATAAACTTCCCTGCCCCAAAAAGACTTACTCTGCCCCAGCAATAATTTTGTATTCTAGGACTCCTACATCCTCTTCTAGGACTCCCTACATCCTCTTCTAGGACTCCCCTACATCCTCTCCTAGGACTCCCCTACATCCTCTCCTAGGACTTCCCTACATCCTCTCCGAGTACTCCTACATCCTCTTCTAGGACTCCCTAAATCCTCTCCTGAGACTCCTACATCCTCTTCCTAGGACTCCACCTTACCCATCCTCTCCTAGGACTCCCTCTAATCCTCTCCTAGGACTCCTACATCCTCTCCTAGGCCTCCTACATCCTCTCCTAGGACTTCCCTTACATCCTCTCCTCTAGGTCCCCTACATCCTCTCCTAGGACTCCCCTACATCCTCTCCTAGGACTCCCCTACATCCTCTCCTAGGATCCTACATCCTCTCCTAGGACTCCTACATCCTCTCCTAGGACTCCCTACATCCTCTCCTAGGACTCCCTACATCCTCTCCTAGGACTCCTACATCCTCTCCTAGGACTCCTACATCCTCTCCTAGGACCCCCCTCCAGAACATGAATTTTGAAACATTCCTCTTGTTTGGTCAATTACTGTTGAGTATTTTATTGCTAGCTCAGACCTGTCAGGGACGTCCTACACTTCCAGCGCCACTCTGTTGTGAGTATTCATCTGCGTGATGAATGCCCGCGTGATTTCGATCGTTGCGTAGTGATTGCATTTATCAGAATGAATTTGTTAAAAGAAATTCAGGTGATGTTTTTCTGAATGTGGTTGAAATGTTGTATTTTGTGTTTATACATTGTATCTATGCACTGTATTAATGTATTTATACATTGTCGTGGTGTATTTTTTTTATATATTTAGTCTGTGGCGTGTACATTGGTAGATAAATTTTCCATTTTCTGAAGTAGCTAGAGTGAGGTCTGTCCCTCACATGTATACCATATTATATTGTTCTTGTATCTACTGAAGAGGACCTCAAACCAGAGTCGAAATGTACAGACTATTTTCCTGCCTTTTTGTTTTTGTGTGTGTGATTTCTAATACAAAGACAGACAGACAGCACACACACACACACACACACACACACACACACACACACACAATTAGGTGAGTACACACACTCTCTCTGGTGTTTGCACATTATAATAACCATTATTACGTGATGTAGCAGACAACATTTGTCACAGACGCTGGGGGACATTTAATACGACAATACCGGGAGATGGTGTTGTTAGTGTAGGCCGAGTATAAACTTTGTCATTTGACATTTATGTGATAGAGAAGGCAATAGTGTATCTGAATTCTTGTTTTGTAATATTGTATTTTTGTCCACAGGTGAGTGGTGTGTGTTTGGGTGTCGTCAGTGTTAGTACGTCCCAGGTAAGTGATTCAACAGAATTCAGCTGTTTCTCAACCATCATTTATACACAAATCAAGACACAACTTGGAGACACATTGCTTACTGTATGGCTGCGTCGGTATAGTTGTGGACTGCCACATAGAAAGAAGCTAATTTGGTCCTGCCACAAGAAACACCATGTCTTGTATTATTCAGTAGTTGTAATAATAATAATAACAATCTTTATTTCTACAAATATATGATGCAACGTATACAGACCATAGCTGGCATCAGTGACATATATGTATAAAGCCCCTTGTTATGCGGAACATTTTTGCAAATTAGGTTAATTTTGTCCAAAGGATGCGACCCACGCCAGTCAGCTAATACCCAGGTACCTACTTGCTGCTAGGTGAACAGGGACAGCAGGTTACTTAAGGAAACACGCCCTAATGTTTTCACCCGTACCGGGGATCGAACCACGGACCTCAGTGTGGGAGCTGAGTGCGCTAATAACAGCAGAAGCAGCATCATCATGAACAACATATATACCGAAGTAACAAGCACAGAAACATCAATAGCAGCATCATAACAAACCAGAAGGTGTAGCCAATAGCTAGCCAGATTGAACTTACCACCCTCGGGAGGGGATCAGTCCCCCTCTTCATTATTATTGATAAAAATGCTTATAATTGGTGGAGAGAGTAGTTTGCCTGGTAATTACTGCCTGCGTGTTGTGTTTGTCATCAGCTATCGTGAATGTCGCTGTTAGTATGTTTTGACAGTGCTAAATGGAGGTCATTGGTCACACTGGTTTAATGACCAGAGTTAAAGCCTGGGGTGTTTAACACACACAACACTGAATGTAGGTTACTTATGGTCAAAGATTACGTATGGAGGTCAGAGGTTATGTATGAAGGTCAGAGGTTATGTATAGTGGTCAAGGTTATGTATGGAGGTCAAAGGTTATGTATGGTGGTCAAGGTTATGTATGGAGGTCAAGGTTATGTATGGAGGTCAAGGTTATGTATGGAGGTCAAAGGTTATGTATGGGGTCAAGTTATTGGGTCAAGAATGGAGGTCAAGGTTATGTATGGGAGGTAGTAGGTTCATGGCGATATGGAGGTCAAAGGTTATGTATGGTGGTCAAAGAAAGCGGGGAGTGTTAGCGTCTGAAATCATAGTTAACCAGATATAGTGACCAAGTAGCACTTCCCTTGCTACGTTCTCTCAACTTTAGCAAGTAACATCTCCACTTTACCTCACCTGTTTCTCTTGCCCTCTAACCACTATATATACTGCACTTCCAGTGCTGAACAAAACCCCACCTCTCCTTCAATAAAATGTTCTTCGTGTGCATACGCATCTTTATTGCACAAGTTGCAGTGATTTAGATAAACCAGGAAGGTGAGTGTGTTGTCACTGCTTTAAGCAGCACCTGAGTTCCCAGTCTTCTAATATCATGTTTATTTTCCACTATAATCTACCTTGTCCATAATTACCATCGCTGTGCTCAGACCTCTACAACAATTGTCCTCAAAGATTTGTTAAGTTATACCATGAATTAAGTAAAGATCCTGGACGTCACCTTACGAAACAAAGCAAATGCGATATTAATTATGGACAAGGTAGATATAGTGGAAAATAAACATGTTATTAGAAGACTGGGGAACTTAGGTGCCCTTTAATAAGAGTAAAACGGTGGCAGCAGGTCGCTGGTAGTAGAGATGCACCGTAATAAGGTTAGAGTTGAAAGGAAGTTGGCAGCATACAGTAAATGTCAAGCCAATTAGTTGAATCTGGGGTTGAGGGTCAAAGTTGCCTTGTATTCCCTCCACACTGAGTTACAGGTGATGACACCTGGCAAGCAGTCTAAGGTCACTTGCGCTATTGATTTGTTAAGAGGGCACACAAGTTTTCAAAATATTGAAGCATTACCAGGGGTTCTTAACCGGGAGTATCCATACCCAATGGGGGGTATGGGAACCAAATAATGAGGGCATGGGACACGATCTTTGAACAATTCTAAAAAAAGTTGTTAAGTTAGAATAAACTTATCTTCCGTTGTGTTGCTGGCTATCCATAGTAAAGTAAAACCAAGATATTGACGTTTTTTCAAGTCATACTGGAATCTAACAGGACTGGTAAAATCATACTGGTACCTAATAGGAGTGGTGAAAGTCATACTAGTACCTAATAGGACTGGTGATGATGGTGGTGATTTCCAGAGTGTGGTGAAGGGGGTATAAGCACATATTGGACAATCCATTGTGGGTGTGTAATGATAAAAGGACAGGTTCCCGCAGCTGTGATCACCTCATGAAGATCAGTTAGTTTAGGAAGGGAAACACGCTACTCCTATATATATTATCGTTCGCATATTTGCTGGTTTCTGTTGGCTTTGTGAAGGTGTAGTTCTTATCGGGAGAGTTGCAACACCTGCTTGTGGTGATGCTCTTGTGCAGTTATCATTGGTGTAAGTGTATATCAGACTACAGTGTAACAGCAGAAACAAACACACTGCATATGCAAGAGCTTAGTGAACTATTATAATTAGTCTTCTTTCCAGGTGATAAGATGGTGTTTATTTTTTTCTTGTGTTTCGTTCGTGCCAGTAGTTCTTTTTTATTACTTAGATCAGTAAGGCACATGTGCAGCACTGGTGTATTTTTAAAGATGTTTCGGCAGTTCTATTGGCTTATTTCACTCCTTGTGTTTATCTTAATGAGTTTGTCTCTCTTAGTGTTCTCGTTATGCCGCTGTATTTCATTGTAGGTATTTCGTACCCCTCTGCTTTCATATTGAGTGACTTCAGTGCTCGGGTGAAAGACCAGTCCAACCAGGATTTTGCAGGTGTAAGTCATGATGTACGTTAATTTACATCTGAAAAAATCCTGAAGGGACTGTTCCCAAACTGAAGACACTGGACACTAAAGAATATTTATTTTGTATGTTTTTTGTGTGTTTTGTATTTTTACCGTCGTTTAAACAACGGAAAATCAATCTTTAATTGTTACAGGTTCCTTCCTCTTTACAGTTTTTAAATAAACTGATGTAGAATTAATGAAGATGGTTCCTCACGTCCCCACTCATGATCAATATTCTTGGTCTGGTAACTTTAGAAGGGCTGCCGTCATGGTCTTCAAGGACTCTTGATTCTAAGGCTTCCCTTCGTGGGATCAGCCTTGATTCCCTTTCATTTCTCAGACTCTGTATGACCTTTAAATTTTAGTATTACTTTACATTAATAATAACAACAACAATAATAATAATAATAAAAAAATAGATTTTGCCGCCGAAGCTGATAGTTTATTGTAGACACCATATCCATCCTGTGGATGGTAGCACAAGATCATATGGACACACAAAAGGCCTAGGAACTAGGCCCCAAAAGGGTTAACAGGAGTACATCTGGATTTATATCTACAGTTCACTTATCTGTTACAATTAAATTTCGGAAAATTGCTTAATATATCTGGTATCTTATTTTCATTAGTAAGATATCTTCACAATAATAATAATAATAATAATAATAATAATAATAATAATAATAATAATAATAATAATCTGTAAAGCCAAGTTACAGATAGACTTTGAATTGTGTTGAAAATGCAATAATATACCGAGAAGTTGATGATTAAGATACATGTGGGACACTTGGGTATCTTTATTGAGGAAACGTTTCGCCACACAGTGGCTTCATCAGTCCAATACAAAGAAGAAAGTAGTAATAAAAGGAGGAGTTTGAGGTAATCAGTCCCTCGGCCTGGAGTCGATGTGTTCAGTCCATCAATCTTGAAGAAAATACAACATAAGGCAAATAGAAGTTGCTTATATACTGTAGACAGGTGAGATGAAGCAGGAGGAGGCAGGTCATAGTGGTATCATCCACTAGTCGAAGTAAGTCCTTGTCCAAAGGTTTGGACAAATGTTGAAGAATCCCTTTGTATCAAGATCCCAAGAAGTTGCTGTGTCAGACAGGATGTAGATGTCGGTTCTCTGAACCATTCATCGACTCCAGGCCGAGGGACTGATTACCTCAAACTCCTCCTTTTATTACTACTTTCTTCTTTGTATTGGACTGATGAAGCCACTGTGTGGCGAAACGTTTCCTCAATAAAGATACCCAAGTGTTGCATATGTGTCTATTTTAACAACTTGTCGGTTCTCTGAACCATTCATCTACAAGATACATGTGCAACAGGAGGGTATGTGAAGAAGCCTACTGTGTAGGCGAAACGTTTCAACAATAAAGATGCTCTTCTGTTGCACATGTGTCTTAATCATCAGACTCTGAATTAATTAGACAACTAGCGATATAATCATGTATTAACGTAGTGTGTCGTTGGGCCGGTCAGACTTAGTTACATGGGAAGTAGATTCTCCAGGCTGTTGCTACTCCATGCCTGTGACATGTGTTTCCAGCTGTGTGAGCAAAACATTGTCAATAAAGCGTGCATGCAGCTGTACTTATGTTTCTTTACTGTCGAGGTTTTTAATCCTTATCTGGACGCTGTTTTTTGTTACTTGTTGATTCTGATATTGTCAGGGACTGAGAGCTGAATCTTTTTTGTTTACACTCGCCATGTTACAGTTTTTACACTCATAAAAAAGGAGGAAATCACACTGGCGTTAAGGGAGTTGGGAATGAAAGGTCAGAGTTATGATTTTTATAGTGGATGTGCTCGTGTTGCGCTCAGGGGTTGCTGTGCTGTGCTAAGGTATTCCTTTGTTGCCCTTAAGTGTTGTGTTTACATATAGTCGACACCTGGTGCCACTGGTCAAGCTATCAACCCTGTCCCTAACCAGACTTGATCAATGACGCGCCTCAGCCTGGCTCATTTTAAAAACATTGTCGTGTGTTGTTTGCTAGGTCATTATTAAAGTATTTTTTGATTGTCATTGATGGAGTCTTCGATGCCTTTCAGTATTTGTTACCTCTCTCTACTCGGGAAGGTTCGATATACTAAGCTTTGTTTAAGCAAGTGATTTGCTTTTTACTGGATCAAGTATTGCTAGTTCATCTGATTTCTATTGCCTCCTTGACATACTGATACAAAGTTTTCCCTAACCACCTCTTTGAGTATCATCTGTGCTGCTTAGCATTGATTTTGTGGGCTGATTACTGGTTGATAAGTTAGTGTGATGACTGTCTCTGCTGATTGGTCCCAGACCAGTCCTTGCATGATACCTTGGTCAGTCAGACACCGCAATGTCAGCACTACAGCCCGGATGATCAGCAACTATCTGAAGGTACTTCTCAAGCTCCCTCGTGAAGGCAGCTGGACGTGTGTTGGTTATTCCTATGTATTTCAAGGGTGTCCATAGTCTTTGCTTTTTACGCTTATTATTTCTTAGTGGACTTATCGTACCTTTGCTTTGTGGGAGAGAGGAGAGGAGTATGTTGCTCTGTCTACCGTCCAGAGTACTTTCAAAGGAGTTATTTCAGTGGACAGGTTGGTTTCAGTCCCTCAATCAGTTTCCCAGTGTTGTATATGCAAAACAACCACGGGGGGGGGGCTGAATGATAGCTCTAGGTCTTTCGTGTTGCAATCAACACATCATCAGGAGTTTGCAGTGTTGCGGAAAGAAAAGGAGGTTTAAGCAAATACGATCACAGGAAGCGCTTTGCTGAAATGTGTTGATTGTAAACGAAAGGCCTAGAGCTATCATTCAACTTCCCGTTGAATGATAGCTATAATTGAAAGGAGCAGTTTGACGGGATATAGGTGTTGCTGCTGTTGTTGGCGTTGCTGCTGTTGGTGTTGCTGCAGGTTGTTGGTATTGTTCTTATTGATGTTGTCTATTCTGCTGTTGTTATTGTTGGTGTGAATGGTGGTGTTGCTGTTTATTCTGTTGCTGCTTCTGTTGGTGGGGTGATGTTGTTGATGCTGCTGTTATTGGTGGTGTTGCTGCTGCCGTTGATAATGTTGCTTCTGCTGTTACTGCGCATCCTCCGTCAGCCAGTTGATGTGGGTCCAGGAGGGAGGAAAGGTTGAAGACCATCACCAGGATGGTTCTTCCCTGGAGACTACAAGTCGCGCCACCACCTCCATTAATCCATCTCTGGCGGCCAAGTGCCTTTCCACCTGAGAAATATTCAATATAGGAGAGTTCTCTCGCATACTGACACCTTCCAACACTCCTATCATTCTCTTGTGCTTGACGCCTCGCCTGGGCTTCCTTAGTTATGCTTCACTATACCTATATTGTTTACACTAATTTACACACTATAGCTGGATTGTTTAATTTAAAAGGTCGTTTGTGTCACCTTTTTTTTTTTAGGCTCATTGGGTCATTTTCCTTTTGTTTTGTCAGTTTACTTTCTATTTGCGAAATCCTAAAAAAAAAATCCAGTGTGGATTAGATTTTGTGAATTTCTTTAAATTCATATTATCATCTGATCCACCAACTTTTGTACTCACCTGTTTGTGGTTGTAGGGGTCGATTTACAGCTCCTGGTCCCGCCTCTTCGCTGGTCGCTACTAGGTCCACACTCCCTGTTCCATGAGCTTTATCATACCTCTTCTTAAAGCTATGTATGGATCCTGCCTCCACTACATCACTCTCAAGATTGTTCCACTTCCTGACAACTCTATGACTGAAGAAATACTTCCTAACATCCCTGTGATTCATCTGAGTTTTCAACTTCCAGTTGGTGTCCCCTTGTTGCTGTGTCACATTACTGAAACACTCTGTCACTGTCCACCTTGTCAATTCCTCTCAGTATTTTATATGTCGTTATCATGTTCCCCCCCTATCCCTCCAGTCCTCCAGTGTCGTCAACTTGGTAGTGTATAATATATTGACCAGGCCTCCTGGTTGATGCCTTGAATAACCAGGCTGTTGGCGCTAGTCGCACGCAGTGAAGTGTCGGCACCACAGCCCAGCTGATGAGGGACTAACTTAAGAAACTTATCCAATTTCTTCTTGAAGTCGGCATTTAAATATTCCCGTCAGTTTTAAAATGGGTATTAAAAATACCTCATAGTGGGGAATAGAAATGGGAACATTGAAAATGACTGTTAGTGGAGGAATTGTGACATTGAAAATGACTGTTAGTGGAGGAATGGGGACATTGAAAATGACTGTTAGTGGAGAAATGGTGGCATTGAAAATTACTGTTAGTGGAGGAATGGGGACATTGAAAATGACTGTTAGTGGAGGAATTGTGACATTGAAAATGACTGTTAGTGGAGGAATTGTGACATTGAAAATGACTGTTAGTGGAGGAATGGGGACATTGAAAATGACTGTTAGTGGAGAAATGGTGGCATTGAAAATGACTGTTAGTGGAGGAATGGGGACATTGAAAATGACTGTTAGTGGAGGAATGGGGACATTGAAAATGACTGTTTATGAAGAAATTGGGACATTGAAAATATCTGCTAGTAGGGAAATGGAGGTATTGAAAATGTCTGCTAGTAGGGTAATGGAGGCATTGAAAAAGGGTGATAGTGTGGTTAAGAGACGTGTGGTGGGGATGGGTGGAGGCAGAAGTGAATTATGTAGACTCGGTGGGGGTCAATGCATACATTTGCTGCCTTGCTGCTGCCTCCCCAGAACCTCTCAAATGCCTCTCACACTGCCTTCTGTCCCTCCGTTATAACAGTGTTGCGAGTATTACTGCATCAATTAGTGAGTCTTTAAGTCCTGAAGATAACCCCACTAGATTACTGCTGCTGAGTCAGTCTTGGGGTGAGTCTTTGTGGCTTTAACTTTAAAGGTCACTTGGTAGTCATAGTGTGGATGATTTGGTAGTCAGTGTGGATGAGAGATAGTCTTACTGTGGATGAATTCATAGTCTTAGTTCTATGTTTGAAAGGCTTGCAGTTAGTAGTGTGTGTGTGTGTGTGTGGTGTGTGTGTGTGTGTGTGTGTGTGTGTGTGTGTGTGTGTGTGTGTGTGTGTGTGTGTGTGTGTGCGTGTATGTATGTATATATATATATATATATATATATATATATATATATATATATATATATATATATATATATATATATATATAAACAAGGGTATCAGGAAGTAATATTTTTTAGATTATCATATGCCGAACAACGTACATAAATGCCAAACAAAATAGCTTCTCCGCACACAAATCGCACACCTACAATCATTTTCCCACACTCACAAAACCCTTTCCCCTCTTCCCCCCTACTTCTCCATTCCCTATTCCCTTCCCCACTTACTACTCCTTCCATCCCCCCCCACGCGACGTAAGCGACCATGGCTCTCGCTTTTCTTGGAATAAAGTGAGATCGAATACTATTATGTCTGGGTGTGGTCACTGCTGCCTCGACCTCCAGCCATGTTGCTTGTCCAGCTGGTGCTCTGCCTGCTACTCCACCTGGTGTACTCCACTTCGTACTCTGGACATGGTACTCTGAACCTGGTACTCGGGATCGTGCACTCTCCACCTGGCACTCTTATCCACAGATAATCCATATTTTAGACAGGAAAATTTTCACGACGTTTCTGTTCTTCCAGGATTCATTATTACATCACAACTATGACCTGACGACGGGCCGGAATTCACCCGAAATATCATTTAGAGTTTCTTCTTTAAGCTTGGTTTATTAGTAAATTGTTTCAGCAAAGGTACTGTGATTTTCATTCTTCCTACACCCTCATTTTACATCCTACACTCAGTACACCCCTCATTTTACACATCCTACACTCAGTACACCCCTCATTTTACACATCCTACACTCAGTACACCCCTCATTTTACACATCCTACACTCAGTACACCCCTCATTCTACACATCCTACACTCAGTACACCCCTCATTCTACACATCCTACACTCAGTACACCCCTCATTCTATACCTTCATTCTGCACTCTACACCCTCATTCTACACCCTCTGTCTACAACCTACACTATTACCAACTGTTAGTTTACACTTAACTATAAAGTTTATCCTCTGGTTTTGACGTGCAGGAAACAGTGTGTTGTGTTAGATAGTATCACAACGCCCAAGTGGAGTTACAATACATAAATATGGCTTCAATTCTCTGCACAAATTGTGTTGTGGAATACAGTCCCCCATGAAGTCAAAGCATCAGAAGTATGATTACATGATATGGCTGGTTTGTTTCTACAGCTGCTGCTGTGACTTCTGTTACGTGGGGGTCACTGTGTGTGTGTACACCCGACTGTGTGTTTTGGGAGTCACAATGTGTATGCATGCAGCTTCTTCTGTGACTTATGTGGGGTCACAGTGTATGTGAACAGCGGCTTCTTTGTTCTGTGGGGTCACAGGGTGTGTATGTATACAGCTGCCTCTGTGACTATCGTGTGTGGAGGTCACAGTGTATGTCTACAGTTGCCTCTGTGACTATCCTGTGGGGAGGTCACAGTGTGTGCGTACAGCTGCCTGTGTGGAGGTCACAGTGTGTATATGTGCACAGCTGCCTCTGTGACTGTTATGTGTGGAGGTCACAGTGTGTGTATGTATACAGCTGCCTCTGAGACTGCCCTGTGGGGGTCACAGTATATGTATACAGCTGCCTCTGTGACTGTCCTTTGGGGAGGTCACAGTGTGTGTGTGTGTGTGTGTGTGTAGAGCTGCCTGTGGGACTGTCCTGTGGGGGGTTTCTTTAGTCACGGGTATATGTGATTGTTTGCTGAAGCCTAAATAGTTTGTTTACAATTAGTGAGTAAATAATGTCTGCCCCTGATATCATTCACGGAATTCACCAGTGATTTGTTTTTATAGTTCTTGTAATTGAGCCTACCTCTCTACCTACCTACCTACCTCTCTACTTTCCAGACGAGCCTGGCCCATGGCCGGGCTCCGAGAGTAGTGAAACTCTAGAAACTCTTCAAAGGTATATCAAAGGCATAAGTGCCTATCTACCAACCTACCTACCTGTCTACCAACCTATCTACCTACCCACCTACTTACGTACCTATCCACCCACCTACGTATCTACCTACCTACCCAGCCACCTACAAGTAAGTAGGTAGGTTCTCCCTACGTGAGGGAAGGCACAAAGATCCCATGATTTGATATATATCATTGAAAATGATTAGCTGCATCTATGTGTCTCTTTCAGATGTAGAATTTAAAAATAATTTCTGGCTATTGAAGAGTCGCCACCTCAGTTATATTTTTCAAAATACTACGTTCACTATCTTCTACAATAACATGTGTTCAGTAACTTGAAGATAGAACAAAGTTCTACGCAGAGCGAAACGTCGACGTAACGGAAGGTTCCTTTGCACCTCTGTCTTTTCTTCGTAGTGTGCTCTGTTGTGTACTTATCTATTTCATTTTGTGATTACATTTTCTCTCAAGGTAGATTATGTACCCAAGCTAGAAAATATTTAGATATTTTACTGGTAACTAGGGAAAGGGCACGGGGAGCATTTATTTACAAATTTAAGATATGGTTAGTCTTTCAATTATTAACTAAAATTGAATATGTCAGGAGTATTCTAATGAGTGACAGTCACATTGTGGAGACAAACACTGGTTATGTTTGTCTCTCATATTCATTCACTCGGGATGGATTACTTATATCAAGTGCTGAGTTTCGTCAGCCTGACCTGATAAACTTGACAAGGATATTAGCGATAGTGATCACACACTTGTGCAACATTTGGGTATCTTTATTCTGGAAACGTTTCGCCAGCCAGTGGCTTCTTCAGTCCAATACAGAGAAGAGCGGTGGAACATGAGGAAGAGTTAGACGTAATCAATCCGTCAACCTGGATGGACTGATTACCTCAAACTCTTCCTCGTCTTACACCTTTCCCTGCACCGGACTGAAGAAGCCACTGGCTGGCAAAACGTTTCCACAAGATACCCAAATGTTGGACAAGTGTCTCATTTATCAACTTGACAGTTTTGTTAAACTATTTATTCACACTGATGATAGTGTTCAATATTGCACTGTGTGTTCACTGCTACCCCAGAGGTTTAATTTCGTCCATGCTGTAGTTACTGTTACAGGAGGGCCCAGCTTTACAGCACTTAGCTTTACAGTGTTTCACTAATACAGCAGTTTTCAGTTATAGCCATTCTTCATTTATTCGGACTTCCTAAAACACTCTCTATAAGCTAAGGACGAAAATATTTTAAGGTAAGCAATGTGTCTATTGTTCACTTAATATATGATAGTGTAAACATGTTACCAGGCTTTTATATGCATTTGAAAGTGTACAGCTATTTTTGCTTTACAGCAGTAGCCCAGAGCCTAACCTGCTGTATAAGCGGGGCCCTCCTGTACAGCAGTAGCCCAGAGCCTAACCTGCTGTATAAGCGGGGCCCTCCTGTACAGCAGTAGCCCAGAGCCTAACCTGCTGTATAAGCGGGGCCCTCCTGTACAGCAGTAGCCCAGAGCCTAACCTGCTGTATAAGCAGGGCCCTCCTGTACAGCAGTAGCCCAGAGCCTAACCTGCTGTATAAGCAGGGCCCTGCTGTACAGCAGTAGCCCAGAGCCTATCCTGCTGTATAAGCAGTAGCCCAGAGCCTAACCTGCTGTATAAGCGGGACCCTCCTGTACAGCAGTAGCCCAGAGCCTAACCTGCTGTATAAGCGGGGCCCTCCTGTACAGCAGTAGCCCAGAGCCTAACCTGCTGTATAAGCGGGGCCCTCCTGTACAGCAGTAGCCCAGAGCCTAACCTGCTGTATAAGCGGGCCCTCCTGTACAGCAGTAGCCCAGAGCCTAACCTGCTGTATAAGCGGGGCCCTCCTGTACAGCAGTAGCCCAGAGCCTAACCTGCTGTATAAGCGGGGCCCTCCTGTACTTGGGAATCAAGGGGACATTGGTGATACGTGTTGAGGGAGAGAATATGGCAAGTTAGTAAGAGTGTTGATGGTCACGGGTGACAGAAGGAGGAGGAGGTGGATTGGCTACTGTTCACTGAGGCGACAATTTCGTCTCTACACTTCCAGATTGAACTCTGAATTTACATATAAATTGACACTGGCTACACTGCATGCCGATTTATGTAGCCTGTCTCACAAAGGGAATGTGTGGGTGAGAAAGGCGGGGGAAGTGAAAGAAAACGGGATAAAGAAGAACAAAAGACAGGGATAAGGCAGAGTCTGATAGAAATTTTCAAGGGAATAATTAGAAGTAAATATAATATTTTTTTGTATTATCGTTCGTGTGTGTTTATTTGACTGTGTGTATATGCATGTTTGTGTGTGTGTACATATGATTATGCATGTGTGTGTGTGTGTGTGTACATATGAAAGATTTACGTGCTTGTGTGTATATATGATTGTGTGCACATGCATGTGTGCATACATATGATTGTGTGTAGCTGCGTGTGTGTGTATGATTGTGTGTAGATGTGTGTGTATTATTGTGTGTAGACGCATGTGTGCGTGTGTATGATTGTGTGTAGACGCGCGCGTGTGTGTGTATGAGTATGTAGACGCATGTGCGTATGATTGTGTGTAGATGAATGTGTGTGTGTGTATGATTGTGTGTAGATGCATGTGTGTGTGTGTGTGTGTATGATTGTGTGTAGCCGCATGTGTGTGTGTGTGTATGATTGTGTGTAGCCGCATGTGTGTGTTTGTAACGTACACACAGATAACTCGCACATAGAAGCTTAGACGACGTTTCGGTCCGTCTTGGACCATTTACAAGTCACACTGACACACGAAGGTGAGGAGCAGTGTGTCAGTGTGACTGTAAATGGTGCAAGTGTGAGCGAGACGTCGTGGTAGGCTCTCTCTCCTATGTGAGGGTTATTGTGTATTGTTCCAGTCACAGTATTGTGACTTTTTGTTATTTAATGTGTACATATATTAAATTAATAACCAGAAGTATTTGTGTAATTATCAAGGAAGTCTTGGATGAATTAAACACTTGCGCAACATTTCGGTATCTATTCTGAAAACGTTTCGCCAGCCAGTGGCTTCTTCAGTCTAATGCAGAGAAGAACGGTGGATGACGAGGAGTTTGAGGTAATCAGTCCCTCAACCTGGAGTCTGTTCAGACATCGACTCCAGGCTGAGGGACTGATTACCTCAAACTCCTGCTCATCTTCCTACTTTTCTGCATTAGACTGAAGAAGCCACTGGCTGGCGTAAAGTTTGCAGAATAACGATACCAATATATTGTACAAGTGTCTCATTTATCAACTTGTCGGTTTTCTGAACCATATATCCGATTTCTCCCAACGTGTGTTAGGGAAGACGGAAGATGTGGTCTAGTAAAGCAGCTTATGTAGTAAGTACCTGGAATTGATTTCGAAGGTTACCAGTCCTCCGCGGGAAGGTCCCAGACTAGGCCTCCTGGTTATAGGCCTACCTGAATGACCAGGAACAAAATACGCACGAACTCGGTCACACAGGGAATATGTTAGGTAAAACGACATACAAGCAACTAATTTGATATTGTGGCAACGTTTCGCTCTCCAGGAGCTTTGTCAAGCCGTTACAAACACAGGGAATAGTTGTGGTTTTAAGCAGAGAGAAACGTCGACAGACTTACGGATAAGTTGCTACGCGTAAAAAAATAACCACGGAACGGGTGGGGTTTAAACTTATGGCGAGTGAGTCGTAAAACTCCAGGCCAGTGCGTTAACCACTAGGCCACAGCATCAGGTTCTCTCTCTCTTAAAGTTCGTCCAATAATGGTCTACACCTGAACCATTCTCCTCCTTCACAGCCTGATTGATCTCTGCATAAATTTTGATAATTGATACCACCATCTCAAAACCTGAATTTCAAGTCTATACATACTCCACTCCTTTGATACCTTGGAAAGGTTTTTAATATGCCCTAGTGTTTTCTTTTGTGTCTTTTTAAACCTGATTGGTCATGTTAACCAGGAGACCAGGTCTGGGACCGTATCACTGGGGGGAGGGGTGCGGCGACCCCCCGGAATCGACTACATGCAAACGACAGGTTAATCTGATAAATGACCCAATAATGCAAATCACATTGCTTGACTTGTGGGGTTGACCTGCTGACTAGTTGGGTAAATAACTGTCTAGTTCTAGATTACGCTAAGCTGAACTTATGGTAATGTTTCGTCTTCTTGATGTAACTTGCTTGAAGGAGTGAAGGGTGAGGCTTCATTTTGAGGGAGAGAGAGAGTGAGGCTTCAACTGGCTTTGAAGGTCGTACTTGAGGCCACTCACCTGTGGCATTGTGTTAGTGTTTGGTTTAAACTAGAGGCAGGAACACGGGAAGAAATAATGAAACTGCAAGGAAGAAGATAAATTTGCGGAGTTAATGGAAGAGATGTAAACAGTGAATGAAACGAAAGATACTAAAAAAATTATGAGGAAGAGAGTATTTGAGCAGCTGGAGATGAGAGGATTAGTCAGAGAAAACCAACACGGATTTAGGAAAAGGAAATCTTACCTAACAAGCTTAATGGTGATCTAGAGCTGCGTCACAGCGCTAAAGTGAGAAGGATAATGATAATAATAATAATCTTTATTTCTACCAGTACATGTACAAGGTATACAGACCATACCTGACATCACTGACATACTACTATATAGAAAGCCCCTTGTTATGCTGAAGCATTTCCCGCAAATTAGGTCAGTTTTGTTCCCATGGCCGGGCTCCGAGAGTAGTGAAACTCTCGAAACTCTTCTTCAAAGGTATATCAAAGGATGCGACCCACACCAGTCCACTAACACCCAGGTACCTATTTTTATTGCTAGGTGAACATGGACAGCAAAGTGTCTTAAGTAAACACATCCTAATGTTTCCACCCGTACCGGGGATCGACCTCTGGACCTCAGTGTGTGAGCTGAGTATTCTAGTAAAAAGAGTACTGTATAAAGTACCCTACCAGAGGTTAAAGAACAAAAAGGCACAATACTGGAACAATACACAGATAACCCGCACATAGAAACTTTCGACGTGTGACTAGTTAATATTCCAAATCGGACCGAAACGTCGTAACAAGTTTCTCCTATATACGGGTTATTTGTGTATTGTACCCGAGGTTAATTCACAAGTTACGAGATGTGGTATGAAGGCGGCTCAGCTTGAGAGAGAGAGGGGGAGGGTTGGGGTGGGCGGGATAGGTGAAATAATTGAGTCAGTAAGAGTGGCTCTTGTATTTGATTTACCTAAATTACCTTTCTTTTGCCTGACTCAGACTGGTTCTCTTTCTGCCACACAGCTGCTGGTCCTGTTTAATTACTCTAATTGGTCTCTTTGTTGATTGTTGTGGTTGTTGTTTTGTTGTGGTTATTGTTTTTGTGTGTTGTGGTGGTGCTGTTGGTGTTATGGTGGTGCTATTTTTGGTGGTATGGTGGTGCTGTTGTTGGTGTTATGCTAGTGCTGTTGTTGGTGTTATGGTGGTGGTGGTGTTGGTGTTATGGTTGTGCTGTGTTGTGGTGGTAGTTGTTATGGTGTTGGTGTTGTTATTAGTGTTGTGGTGGTGGTGTTGGAAGAGGCGAGGATATAGGGAAACACTAATTTATTGTTTGCATAAGAGGCCCAGTGTAAATGACCAGGTGTGTGTGTGTGTGTGTGTGTGTTTACCTGGAGAGGGTTTCGGGGGTCAACGCCCCCGTGGCTCGGTCTGAAACCAGGCCTCATGGTGGATCAGGGTCTGATTAGCCAGGCTGTTACTGCTGGCCGCACGCAAACTGACGTATGAACCACAGCCCGGTTGGTCAGGTACTGACTTTAGGTGCCTGTCCAGTGCCTTCTTGAAGACAGCCAGGGGTCTATTCCTCCTTATGTATGCTGGGAGGTAGTTGAATAGTCTTGGGCCCCGGACACTTATTTTGTTGTTTCTCAATGTACGCGTGGCGCCCCTGCTTTTCATCGGGGAAATGTTGCATCTCCTACCGAGTCTTTTGCTTTCATAGGGAGTCTACCTGGAGAGAATTCCAGGGGTCAACGCCCCCGCGGCCCGGTCTGTGACCAGGCCTCCTGTTGGACCAGAGCCTGATCAACCAGGCTGTTACTGCTGGCCGCACGCAGTCCAACGTACGAACCACAGCCCGGCTGATCAGGTATCGACTTGAGGTGCCTGTCCAGTGCCTGCTTGAAGACAGCCAGGGGCTTGTTGGTAATCCCCCTGATGTATGCTGGGAGGCAGTTGAACAATCTTGGGCCCCTCACACTTATTGTGTTGTCCCTCAACGTGCTAGTGGCACCCCTGCCAGTGATTTCCGTGTGCAGGTTTGGTACCAATCCCTCCAGGACCTTCCAAGTGTATATTATCATGTATCTCTCTCGCCTGCGTTCCAGGGAATACAGATCAAGGACCTTCAGTGTATGTGTGTACTCACCTAGTTGTACTCACCTAGTTGTGGTTGCAGGGGTCGAGTCATAGCTCCTGGCCCCGCCTCTTCACTGGCCGTGTGTGTGTGTGTGTGTGTGTGTATTTTCTCACAAACGGTAAAAGTGATAGTGATAATTCATGTTGAGCTCTAAACCCGTGCGGGTTATTCAGCTCGAGACGTTGTGGAGGCTCGATCCTCCGTTTGCTGGACACGAGAGCGACGCGATTGCTTTTTATAGTCACTTAGATGGACTGCTGTGAAAACTGAGCTGTCAATAAATTGACATGTGTGACGTGACTGGTGTCATCACTGGTAACATCACTGGCAACATCACTGGTAACATCACTGGTGTCATCACTAGTAACATCACTAGCAACATCACTGGTAACATCACTGATGGCATCACTGGTAACATCACTGGTAACATCACTGGTGTCATCACTGGTAACATCACTGGTGTCATCACTAGTAACATCACTGGTGTCATCACTAGTAACATCACTGGTGTCATCACTAGTAACATCACTGGTGTCATCACTGGTCATCACTGGTCATCACTGGTAACATCACTGGTGTCATCACTGGTAACATCACTAGTAACATCACTGGTGTCATCACTGGTAACATCACTAGTGTCATCACTGGTAACATCACTAGTAACATCACTGGTGTCATCACTGGTAACATCACTGGTGTCATCACTGGTAACATCACTAGTAACATCACTGGTGTCATCACTGGTAACATCACTGGTGTCATCACTGGTAACATCACTGGTGTCATCACTGGTAACATCACTAGTAACATCACTGGTGTCATCACTGGTAACATCACTAGTAACATCACTGGTGTCATCACTGGTAACACCACTAGTAACATCACTGGTGTCATCACTGGTAACATCACTAGTAACATCACTGGTGTCATCACTGGTAACATCACTAGTAACATCACTGGTGTCATCACTGGTAACATCTCTGGTGTCATCACTGGTAACATCACTAGTAACATCACTGGTGTCATCACTGGTAACATCACTAGTAACATCACTGGTGTCATCACTGGTAACATCACTAGTAACATCACTGGTGTCATCACTGGTAACATCACTAGTAACATCACTGGTGTGAGGGAGTGACATATCTTTGTGGTAAATGTTTTCACCTTACAGGGAACTCCATCCACAGCACCCGGGGCTTGACACTTCTAAATCCAATATTTCTTGATATATTGAGACCAGATTTTGCATTTTCCTTTCCTCTTGCTATTGAATTGTCTTGTAACTGACGAGTTTTTGCTACTTCTTTGTCTTGTTTGTGCATATAAGTGCATGGTAATTTATCCCAAACTCACACGACGACGTTTCGGTCGTAAGATTCGTCACATAAGTACGAGATTTGTCGAATTGTTTCAGCCACGGTATTGTGACTTCATTCATGTACAATGTGTGGCATGACTAACTGTCTCTCGTATATTTTTGTTTTGCTCTCGTTTTTTTTCTTTTTTAAACTCTGGGGTACCTGCAGGACCTCTTGGAAATTTTAAGAGTTATTTTAGTATTATCTGGAAATATGTCAAGGACTCTAATGGAAATAAGTCACTTTGCCTGACTTTTTTTGGGTTATCATCGGTAATTTACAATGATTATTATACTTATGTGTTCCTGTGCCTAAGTAAACTTACTAATGTGAACAATGAACATAAAATAAGTTGAATTTTGTTGGTTCTAGTATTCTGTACATTGTAAAACCTCCCTTCTGTCTGTTCTCGTGTTCCTACTCTCTCTTCTCTTTCCACTTTCTCTCTCGCTCTCTTCAAGGCAGAAGAGGTATCAAAGCTGGAAAAGATAGAGAAATCAATTACTGCCCGTATACAGTCAGTAAAATATTTAAACTACTGGCAACACTTCAAAGTATTTGGAATGAACTCTGTGTAGGGATGAAGAGAAAGGGAGAGATGTACTTCAGCTGTGTGTAGGAAAGAAGAGAGAGATGTACTTCAGCTGTGTGTAGGGAAGAAGAGAGAGATGTACTTCAGCTGTGTGTAGGGAAGAAGAGAGATGTACTTCAGCTGTGTGTAGGGAAGAAGAGAGATGTACTTCAGCTGTGTACCGGAATGAGATAAGTAGGAGGAAGTGTAAGGCAGACCCGGTGAAAAACAGGAGTGCCGTGAGCACAGTAAGAGAGAACATTATCAACATCCGTGGTCCAAGACTATTCGACCTGCTACCAGCTGGTTATCAGAAATATTACCAGATTATTGTGGAACTGGAACTAGATAACTACGTCCGCCTAGTGCCAGATCAACCAAGCTATGATGGATGTGTGGGCCAGCGGGCTTGGTTTTCCTCTCGTATTGCTTTTCAGCCTAACCCCTCATATTACTCTCATATTTCGTCTTCTACTTTATCTACTCCTACTTCTAAGTGTTGTTCTCTTGTCTCCCCTCCTGCCGCCCTTGCCTCTCTCTTCACCGCCAGCCTCTTCACAAGCTTTCACCCAGGCTGAATTGGCATCCTCCTCTGTTTGCATTGTTCTGGCCGTGACTTATTGTCAGCTGCTTGCTCTTACCCCTGCTGCTGCTGGCTTTGTTCTTACGTGCTGCTGCTGCTGCTGATGGCTTTGTTCTTGCTTACGTGCTGCTGCTGTTGATGGCTTTGTTCTTGCTTACGTGCTGCTGCTGTTGATGGCTTTGTTCTTGCTTACGTGCTGCTGCTGCTGATGGCTTTGTTCTTGCTTACGTGCTGCTGCTGTTGATGGCTTTGTTCTTGCTTACGTGCTGCTGCTGTTGATGGCTTTGTTCTTGCTTACGTGCTGCTGCTGCTGATGGCTTTGTTCTTGCTTACGTGCTGCTGCTGCTGTTGATGGCTTTGTTCTTGCTTACGTGCTGCTGCTGCTGATGGCTTTGTTCTTGCTTACGTGCTGCTGCTGCTTTCTTTTCTTCATAGGTGGCAGGAGTGGTGGTAATGGTGGTTGTTGGGTTTTATCTTACCTGCTGTTGTTAGTGGTGCTTGACAAGTGATAAGAGCGGTGGTAGTGGGAGTAGGTGAGTCCTTTCTCAACTACATAGGTAGGTGGCGCTGGTTTGGTTCGTGCTTGGTAGTGGGTAAAGGAATTGTGTAGGTGGGTGGTAGATATACCCTTCATGAGGTTCGAGAGTTTTTCTACTCCCGGAGCCCGGCCATGGGTCAGGCTTGGTTGATCTTACTCAGGTAGTTTACCCTCAGTGTTGGTTGTTTAAGTGGTCCAGCCCAGGGATTACACTCAACTCTCTCAATTTCGACCCCATTTAATATGTATACAATTTTATTTATCTCATACTACGCATTTCATTTTTTTCTGTCTTCCATTAGTCTCGTAACCCTGGTGAGTTACTGGAGTACTTCAGTTTTGTTATCTAAAGAGAAATAAATTATTTTTTAAAAGTTATCGTTACAGGCAAGGCGTACACATACTTTAAAAAAAATAATGTTCATATAAGTACTGAAGTTTGTGGAAGTTAAGAGTTGTTTAAATTTAAAGGTTCTGCACAGATTGTACTTTCTTTTACGAGAGTTGGATACACTCGCAGTGTGCTGCTCTTCTGTTCTATATGACAGTTACACAGTGGGAACACCAGCAGTGTTGCTACACTATTCTATATGATAGTTACATAGTGGGAACACCAGCAGTGTGTTGCTACATTATTCTGTATGATAGTTACACAGTGGGAACACCAACAGTGTGTTGCTATACTATTCTGTATGATAGTTACACAGTGGGAACACCAACAGTGTGTTGCTACACTATTCTGTATGATAGTTACACAGTGGGAACACCAACAGTGTGTTGCTACACTATTCTGTATGATAGTTACACAGTGGGAACACCAACAGTGTGTTGCTACACTATTCTGTATGATAGTTACATAGTGGGAACACCAACAGTGTGTTGCTACATTATTCTGTATGATAGTTACACAGTGGGAACACCAATAGTGTGTTGCTACACTATTCTGTATGATAGTTACCAGCGTCCCGTCCTGGTCAAGAACTGGGCACTGACCCAACATAGAATGTACTTAATGATGAAAGAGAGTAGTAAGAGAGGGGTGTAGAGTACAGTGTGTATGCGCGTGTCTAGTACACATGTTGGAGGGTAAGTATAAAGGAAGTGTATGAAAGTTGCCTCTGGTGTGTGAAAAACACACCTGTCGACCATCACCAGCAGCAGTTGTATAGTAACATTGTTCTGCGCCAGGGGTGGGCAGCCTGCGGCCTTCTAGGCCATTAAGTGCGGCCTTCTGAATGAATTATTTTTTTTGAAGTTATTATATAATTAACTTTTTACCAAATAACCGATATTTTGCAGTATAATCAAAATATCTTGAATGCTTCCTTATTAGATTACACAGAGTTTAATGCTGCCTTCCGACATAAAGTCCGCCATGTTTGTATTGTGTAAACACGACAGCCTTCGCTTGTACATTAGAAATTCTCAACCTGAACACAAATTTTGGGTGTTATTAACTTCTTGTTTAGTAATCGTTGTGATTCTGTTTTTTGTTTCACAAATGCAAATATTGCCAAGGTACGAGTAGGAGAATTATTCAATAATTTCCCGACTAACAGTTTTTGCTGTAGTTGCTGTGCAGTATATATAAGATTTGTAAGTGCTGCGTTAATTTTTTAGTGAGCAAATAAATACTAGATTTTTAGCCTTATGGAAGTTAAGTTTTCTGGATACCAGGGGATGTTAAATGTATACAGTACCAACAAGACTGGCTGTATCAGCCACTGGAGGGCGAATCATCTACAATAATAATACCCAGATGTTGCACTTGTGTCTTATTCTTCATACCAGGGGTGATACAGTCGTAAAATATATACCGAGTATAAGATGTATACGGGGTATGTTTCTCAGTATGCATACACTGAGAGTTCACCTTAATATGTATTTTGTTGCTTAAAGTATCGGTGACTGGTAGTGAAGGAGTTAACATGAAGCCTGACTGACCCTCTTGTAGTAGATAGGCTTTAAACCTCATGGAGATAGTTTCAACTGTTGTTTTATTATGATTACATTAAATACTGTTGTTGTTTTATTGTGTTTAGGTTAAATACTGTTGTTGTTTTATTATGTTTAGGTTAAATACTGTTGTTGTTTTATTGTGTTTAGGTTAAATACTGTTGTTGTTTTATTGTGTTTAGGTTAAATACTGTTGTTGTTTTATTGTGTTTAGGTTAAATACTGTTGCTGTTTTATTGTGTTTAGGTTAAATACTGTTGTTGTTTTATTATGTTTAGGTTAAATACTGTTGTTGTTTTATTGTGTTTAGGTTAAATACTGTTGTTCTCAGACTCTGTATGACCTTTAAATTTTAATACACCCTTACATTAATAATAATAATAATAATAATAATAATAATAATAAAGATTTAGATTTTGCCGCCGAAGTTGATAGTTTATTGTGTATCTCATATCCATCCTGTGGTTGGTAGTGGCTGGTTTATTGTGCACCTCATATCCATCCTGTGGATGGTAGTGGCTAGTTTATTGTGTACCTCATATCCATCCTGTGGATGGTAGTGGCTAGTTTATTGTGCACCTCATATCCATCCTGTGGTTGGTAGTGGCTGGTTTATTGTGTACCTCATATCCATCCTGTGGATGGTGGTGGCTGGTTTATTGTGCACCTCATATCCATCCTGTGGATGGTAGTGGCTAGTTTATTGTGTACCTCATATCCATCCTGTGGATGGTAGTGGCTAGTTTATTGTGTACCTCATATCCATCCTGTGGATGGTAGTGGCTAGTTTATTGTGCACCTCATATCCATCTTGTGGATGGTAGTGGCTAGTTTATTGTGTACCTCATATCCATCCTGTGGATGGTAGTGGCTAGTTTATTGTGTACCTCATATCCATCCTGTGGATGGTAGTGGCTAGTTTATTGTGTACCTCATATCCATCCTGTGGATGGTAGTGGCTAGTTTATTGTGTACCTCATATCCATCCTGTGGATGGTAGTGGCTAGTTTATTGTGTACCTCATATCCATCCTGTGGATGGTAGTGGCTAGTTTATTGTGCACCTCATATCCATCCCGTGAATGGTAGTGGCTAGTTTATTGTGCACCTCATATCCATCCCGTGAATGGTAGTGGCTAGTTTATTGTGCACCTCATATCCATCCTGTGGATGGTAGTGGCTAGTTTATTGTGTACCTCATATCCATCCTGTGGATGGTAGTGGCTAGTTTATTGTGTACCTCATATCCATCCTGTGGATGGTAGTGGCTAGTTTATTGTGTACCTCATATCCATCCTGTGGATGGTAGTGGCTAGTTTATTGTGCACCTCATATCCATCCCGTGAATGGTAGTGGCTGGTTTATTGTGCACCTCATATCCATCCTGTGGATGGTAGTGGCTAGTTTATTGTGTACCTCATATCCGTCCTGTGGATGGTAGTGGCTAGTTTATTGTGCACCTCATATCCGTCCTGTGGATGGTAGTGGCTAGTTTATTGTGTACCTCATATCCATCCCGTGAATGGTAGTGGCTGGTTTATTGTGTACCTCATATCCATCCTGTGGATGGTAGCACAAGAGCATATGGATACACAAAAGGCCTAGGAACCAGGCCCAAAAAGGGTTAACAGGAGTATATCTGGATTTATATCCACAGTGTAAATATGTTGCTGGAACTGTCTAACTGTCTCGTTATCTGGAGATGGGAAATACTCAATGTGTTAAAAACCACGGAACGGGTAGGGTTTGAACCTATGAAACCACAGTAGGGATGGGGTTGGAAGCCATGGCAGGTGAGTCGTAAAACTCCAGGCCAGGTGAATCTATGGCAAGTGAGTTCGCCACGGCCACGCTGGTGGGAGGTTCACTTGCATTTGTGGTCACAGTGGTGGCCCATGCTAACCTCCCTATGGTGTATGGAAATATACCTAGTTGGGTGAATCTTATTGTAGCCAGCTGGCCTAGTGGTTAACGCACTGGCCTAGAATTTTACGATTCCCTCGCCATGGGGTCAATCCCCACCCGTTCCGTGTTACTTATTCCAAACTCTACCATAACTTACTGGAGATGTAAAGGAGGAAGTGTAGCACAACCCCAGTAGAAAATAGAGGTTCAAAGGTTACAACAAGAGAGCATTTGTGTTAACATAAGGTGCCCACGCCTCTTTAACCTGCTGCCTGAAGATAGAAGAAGTATTACCGAGGCAAGACGGGACCGAACCATTTTCTGCATCAGTGATGATTATGTTCCCTTGCGGGCTGCTGGTAGCAATAACCTGACTGATCTACCCGTCACAGGGGAAACTTAGCACACAGCCAGGGATATAAAAATAAATCAGTTTTGGATAAATGTCCCAGGTACGACATCGTTTATAAATATCTCGTATATTTGATGATATTCAACGGAAGTATTTATACTACACGCTTTGATACACGTTCATGTTAAAATGGAATGTGTGTGTGTGTATACTCACCTATTTGTGGTTGCAGGGGTCGATTCATAGCTCATGGCCCAGCCTCGTTGCTCGTTGCTACTCTCTTCTTGCTCCATGAGCTTTATCGTACCTCATCTTAAAGCTATGTATGGATCCTGCCTCCACTACATCACTTCCCAGATGCACTAAACACTAGGGATGGCACCATGTATACACTAGTGATGGCACCATGTATACACTAGGGATGGCACCATGTATACACTAGGGATGGCACCATGTATACACTAGGGATGGCACCATGTATACACTAGGGATGGCATCATGTATACACTAGGGATGGCACCATGTATACACTAGGGATGGCATCATGTATACACTAGGGATGGCACCATGTATACACTAGGGATGGCACCATGTATACACTAGGGATGGCACCATGTATACACTAGAGATGGCACCATGTATATACTAGGGATGGCACCATCCCAAAACTTATGCCGATAACTACACTTTTCCAGAACAGCTCTTAGCTTGTAAATAAAGTTACAAAAGCTCTTAGCTTGTAAATAAAGTTACAAAAGCTCTTAGCTTGTAAATAAAACTATGAACCTTAACTAACCTTGTACAACCCTGGATAAAAAAGAAAATAAGTGGGACTCAAAAGTTACAATTTAAAGTTTGATGTAAATAATATTTAACGTTGTAAAAATATAGAGCGTGGACTTGGGGCGAGTAAGTCAGAGGTGAGAGTTAGTCCAGTGTATGACAGTAGTAGATCAGAGTTCTTACAGTAGGTCACTCGTAGACAACGGTTAGGTTAGGTTTGTCAGGAAACAGGACAAGTGTTTCCAGCTGTGGGTCAGGATGACCCACAGCTGGAGCTTTTGGTCATCTGACCGAGGCCTTCCACTGGCTTGCCCCTCCACCCCTTTAAAAATTAAGGTTATGATTATAACCATTAGGTGTAGGGACACGATACTCTTAAAGAACCTCTAGTGCAGACTAGAGAGACTCAAGTGACTAGCTATTGTTCTGTTGTTAGTAACGATGTCCTGTTAATCTTCTCTAAAACACAATCATGGGTGACCAGCTGCAGTGTGTGTGTGTGTGTGTGTGAAAATATATTGAATAAATACATGATTTCAAAGTATTAAATTAGTCTGTGCCTCTGTGGATCATTGCATTACTGCCAACAGTGACAGATGGACTGATCACTGTTACAGTCCACCTCAGTGTCCTCATTTAGCAAAGTCAGTGATTATAGTGGTGGTCATTAGTAGCACCGCATTTGGCTGTGATTCTTACCATGACAGTTCATCTCTACACCTCATTACTGAGATGCAGTGTAATGTACTGTTTGTTAATGAATATGTATTAACTTAATTAACCTTTTATTTACCCGGGGAATATTTAAGAACATAAGAACATAAGAAAGGAGGAACACTGCAGCAGGCCTGTTGGCCCATTCTAGGCAGGTCCTTCACATTCCATCCCACTAACAGAATATTTGTTCAACCTAATTTTCAATGCTACCCAAGAAATAAGTTTTGATAATTTTATTTACTCATGTGCAATTCCCACTCAAATCCAACCCCTTTCACTCATGAATTTATCCAACCTAAATTTAAAACTACTCAAGGTCCTTGCTTCAATAACCCTACTAGGCAGACTGTTCCACTCATCAACTACCCTATTTCCAAACCAATACTTTCCTATATCCTTTCTAAATCTAAACTTATCTAACTTGAATCCATTATTGCGGGTTCTCTCTTGGAGAGATACCCTCAAGACCTATTTATATCTCCTTTGTTAATACCCATTTTCCACTTGTATACCTCGATCATGTCTCCCCTCATTCTACGTCTTACAAGTGAATGTAATTTAAGGGTCTTCAATCTTTCTTCGTAAGGAAGATTTCTAATGCTATGTATTAATTTAGTCATTCTACGCTGAATGTTTTCTAACGAATTTATGTCCATTCTGTAATATGGAGACCAGAACTGAGCTGCGTAATCTAGGTGAGGCCTTACTAATGATGTATAAAGCTGTAATATAACCTCTGGACTTCTGTTGCTAACACTTCTTGATATAAATCCCAGTAATCTATTTGCCTTATTACGTACGCTTAGGCATTGCTGTCTTGGTTTAAGGTTGCTGCTTACCATCACCCCCAAGTCCTTCTCGCAATCTGTATGGCTAAGTTCTACGTTATTTAACTTATAAGTGCTTGGGTTATGGACACTCCCGAGCTTTAGAACTTTGCATTTATCTACATTGAACTGCATCTGCCATTTTACTGACCAGGAATTGAGTTTGTCTAAATCCTCCTGTAGTTCACTGACATCTACGTCTGAATCGATTATCCTACCTATCTTCGTGTCATCAGCGAATTTGCTCATATCACTAGAAATTCCCTCGTCAAGGTCATTTATATATATTATAAACAACAATGGGCCCAAAACCGATCCCTGAGGAACGCCACTTGTTACAGATCCCCACTCCGATTTAACCCCATTTATGCACACCCTCTGCTTCCTATTGGTGAGCCATGACTCGATCCATGACAACACTTTTCCCCCAATGCCATGAGCAGCCACTTTCTTTAACAGTCTCTGATGTGGTACTCTATCAAAAGCCTTACTAAAATCCAAATAAACGATATCGAATTCTTTATCATTATCAACTGCCTCAAAAGCCTTACTGAAAAAAGTTAATAAATTAGTTAGGCAGGAACGGCCCCTGATGAATCCATGCTGAGTATCATTAATCAAATTATGCCTATCGAGATGGCTTCTTATGTTATCAGCTATAATCGACTCTAGTAATTTGCCTACAATTGATGTTAGACTTATTGGGCGGTAATTTGATGGTAACGACTTGTCCCCTGCTTTAAAAATAGGAATTACATTAGCCATCTTCCACGTATCCGGCACTACACCTGTTTGAAGAGATAGGTTAAAAATGTTAGTTAAGGGTTCACAGAGTTCCATTTTGCATTCCTTAAGAACCCTTGAAAAAAAGCTCATCAGGGCCTGGCGATTTATTTTGCTTCAAACGGTCTATCTGTTTGATAACCTTTTCGCTAGTGACTGTGATACTACATAATTTATCTTCTTCAGGCCCACTAAAATACCTAATTCTTGGGATATTATTAGTGTCTTCCTGAGTGAAAACCGAGAGAAAATAATTATTAAAAATAGAGCACATTTTATTCTCTTTGTCAGTAAGATACCCATAATTATTTTTAAGGGGACCTATCTTATCTCTAACTTTTGTTCTATACACCTGGAAAAACTTTTGGGTTAGTTTTCGAATCCTAGCAACTTTAATTTCGTAGTCCCGCTTAGCTTTTCTTATCCACTTTTTAACGTCCCTCTTAATGTCAATATACTGATTCGTAAGATGACCCTCACCTCTTTTGATACGCCTATAAATTCCTTTCTTCTGCCCTAAAAGATATTTGAGCCTATTATTCATCCATTTTGGGTCATTTCTATTCGATCTAATTTCTTTATATGGGATAAATGTTCTTTGGGCAGCATGTATAGTGTTCAGAAAACTGTCATATTGATAGCTCTCTTCATTACCCCAGTCCACAGATGATAAGTGTTCTCTAAGTCCATTGTAATCTGCTAAGCGAAAATCTGGGACCGTTACTGAGTTATTCCTACTATGAAACTTCCATTCAATGCCAAAGGTAATTGATTTGTGGTCGCTTGCGCCGAGTTCCTCTGTAATTTCTAAATTATTAACAAGGGTTTCCTTGTTTGCCAGAACTAAGTCAAGCAGATTATTTCCCTTGTAGGTTCTGTCACAAACTGCTTCAAAAACAATCTTGAACTACTTCTAAGAAATCGTTAGATTCTAAATTCCCAGTCAAAAAATTCCAATCAATTTGACTAAAGTTGAAGTCACCCAGAATAACTACGTTATCGTGCATTGTGGCCTTAACAATTTCCTCCCATAGTAGTCTCCCTTGGTCCCATGGTAAGGCCAGGCTTCATTAACTCAGGCTACATTAATAAATTCTACATTAACCTAGGCTACAGTAGTCAAGGCTACATTAACCCAGGCTATAGTAACCCAGGCTACCTTAACCTAGGCTACATTAAGCAATTCTACATTAACCCAGGCTGCATTAGTCAAGGCTACGTTAACCCAGGCTACATTAACCCAGGCTACATTAACCCAAGCAATATTAACCCAGGTTACATTAACCCCGGCTACATTAACGCCTAGCTACATTAACCCTGTCTGCATTATCCAATATGCAGTAGAGCTATCAGAGTCCCATTTGTTTGTCGAAATGTTTTACTAATGCATTTAAATTGCATATTACAATGCCTATATTCTCTGTACATGATTCTTCTCTACTCACTATTCTCTCTCTCTCTCTCTCTCTCTCTCTCTCTCTCTCTCTCTCTCTCTCTCTCTCTCTCTCTCTCTCTCTCTCACCTCCCGTGTGTGTGTGATATTGTAACTAGACATGGGTAAACATAAGAATGGAAGAACACTGATACAGGCCTATTGGCCCATAATAAGCAGGTCCTTCTCAATCCTAAACCCATTAACAAAAATATTCTCCCAACCCATCATCAGTGTTACCCAAGCAATAAGCTTTGATAACCCTATTAACCCATGTGCAAGTCCCACTCAAATCCAAGCCCTCTCACTCATGTATTTATCCAACCTAAATTTGAAGCTACCCAAGGTTTTAGCTTCAATAACCCTACTAGGTATACTGTTCCACTCACTGACTACTCTGTTTCCAAACCAGTACTTTCCTATATCCTTTCTAAATCTAAATCCAGTTACCTCTGTAATTGACTGAAGAAGCCTACTGTGTAGGCGAAACGTTTCTTAATGGTCTGAACACATGTACTCCAGGCTGAGTGACTGATTACCTAAAACTCCTTATCTTCACCATCTTTCTTTGTATTGGACTGATGAAGCCACTGTGTGGCTAAACGTTTCCACAATAAAGTTACCCAAGTGTTCCACATGTGTCGAATTTATCAAGTTGTCGGTTCTCTGAACCATTTATCTACATTACCAGCATAATATTGTCACTTAACGCTCTTCAGTCTTAGTTCAGTTATTATAATCTAGTTTCTCGTGTGATACGCGTTATTTTGAAAGCCAGCGTCCTGGTGCCACATTAATTGCATAGTGGTGGCTGGCTCCAGGATACCTGTCCTCTTTATGTCACTTTATAGGGGCCCCGGAGTCTCTGCTTCTGCTTACCTCAACACTGCCTTCTCTACTTATTTCTACCTCCACTTTGCCTTTATTACTCGGTAGTTTCTCCTCTCCCATGATAAGTAAGACACATCGTCTTCACATATCTACTGCTTCTCCTCACTCTTCTGTACTCGACTGAAGAAGCCTACTGTGTAGGCGAAACGTTTTCGGAATAAGATACCTAATTGTTGCACATGTTTTATCAACCTTTCGTTATTGTATACCATTTTCATATTCATTCTCCTCCTCCTCCTCCTCCTCCCTTCTTAAGTCCTTTAGTTTGGTTTTGTGGGTGTTTGTCATCGAGTGTTTCTGGTTGTTGCTCTGCTTGTGTGGTTGTTGCTCTGCTTGCATGCAGCAAAAGGCTTGACAGATGTACAACATCTGGATGTCTTTATTTGTAGACGTTTCGCTATGCAGTGGCTGGCGAAATAAAGATACCCAGATGTTGCACATGTGTTATTGTATACCGTTTATGTATACTGCACTAAGAGATAATTCATCAAGTGTAAAGGAACCAAGACTTTACAACATCATTCTTACATAAGAGGTGATTATCAAGAGACGACCCGTAGTCAGCAGCAATTATTGATTGCACTAAGAGATAATCCATTAAGTGTAAAGGAACCAAGACTTTTCAGCATCCTTCCTTCATTACCACAAGACCCGTAGTTCTCTTCAGGAGAGAACTTGATAAGTTACTCATATTAGTTCCTGATCAGCTAGGCTGTGGTCTGTGCGTCTAGCACCAACAACCTGGCCAGTCTTGCAAGTGTAGATGAATGGTTCAGAGAACTGACAGGTTGATGAATTAGACACACGTGCAACACGTGGGTATCTTTATTGTGGAAACGTTTCGCCACACAGTGGGCTTCTTCAGTCAAATACAGACGTAGCGGGTGTAGTAGTGAAATAATGATGTAATCAGTCCATCAGCCTGGATGGACTGATTACATCTTTATTTCACTACTACACTTACTGCCTCAGTATTTGACTGAAGAAGCCTTCTGTGTGGGCGAAATGTTTCAACAATAAAGATACCCAACTGTTCCAAATGTGTCTTAATCCTAAACTTGTCTGTATTTTATACCATTTTCAACGTAAGTGAAGAATTTGTCTTACAAAATATTCCCTCCATTACTGATATTATTCATGTTGTTTCCATTGTCATCTTTTACGATTTCGTTTACTTTTGAAGGTGATGTTTGACGATTTTTTTTTTATTTTTACGACCCGTGTCAAGATGTTGCTGGTCTTGTGGCTGCTACAAACATTTCTTTTCGCAGTCTGGCCTTCACAGCTTTTTATGGATGATTTCCATCCGTTTATATTTCTTCCTTCATAACTGCTGTTCCAATAACTTCACTGTGATCTTTTTATATTTGTATGTTAGAATCTAGTTCGTTTTTCCTTGTATTCTTAGACATAAAATCTAGTTGGTTTATCCTTCTATATCCCTTTCTCCTTCACTATTTATTTCTTCTCTTTCCCTTATCTTCTTCTCGCGTTCTGTTACATTCTTTTTCATTATATTCCTATCTCCTCACATCCTTTCTCTACTCCCTCGCCTTTACCTCGTCTCTCTTCCTCCTTGTTTTCCTCCACTCCTCTCTCCTACCCCACCTCTCATCCTTCCTCACCTGTTTCTCCTCCCTTCCTTCCCACCATTTCTTTGCTTTAATTCTAGAAGCTAAGAGCTAATATCCTACCTCAGCTATTTCAGTGTTTCACCCAACCAGAATATATTCATATATTTAATATATTGGTGTCTTTTATTTAATATTAAATATGGTATGTGTAGAGACCTGGGAGAAGCTTTCAGCTGGGGACCAGACTTTTGTTCCATTTGTTCACTTGACTTTATAACGCTAATATCCGTATGTTAAGGAATAAAAAGGCACAATACCGTGACTGGAATAATACACAAATAACCCTCACATACGAGACTGAAGTTTATGACGACTTTCGGTCTAACTTGGACCATGAACTAGTGTCTTAATGGTTCAAGACGGACCGAAACGTCGTCATGCGTTTGCCTCCTATGTGCGGGTTGTGTATCGCATTGCTTTTTTTTTCACCCTTTGTTATTGATCAAGAGCAAAATGTGCCCAAGCACTATAATTTTTTTGGCTGCTGTGGTGTTTATAGTCATTGCAGAATCAAATTTGATCCCCAGGATAATGTTGTTGTAGGTTCGCCGGTGCTGTCCGGGCCCGAGTCTTCTCCAGATGGTGACCCGGCGCCCCAGGATATGTATTTCATCACTGATTCTCTCTGGTTCTCACACCACTTCCAGATATATAATTTAGATACTACCATAGTGTTTGTTGACTCAGACGCAAATATAACCTGTTACTGCTTGCTTCGAGCGGATGTAGCTGCAATATGATGATTGTTCTGCCTCAGGCTTGTGAATATTTGTATTGTGTTAGTGAATGTTAGAGTGTAGGTATCCTAGTAAGCCAGGAATCCTGGGATGATGTGAAGGTATTGAGGCAGGCGTACCTTGTGGTACGCTGGTACCGATTACGCGGTTCACAATTGTCTTAGATTAGTGATGAGAGTCGTGGCTTTCAGCACTTAGGTCTGGTATGATATTTAATTGAGAAGACGTTTCACCCAACAGGAGTAAAGGTCCTGGTAGCCGAAACGTCGCCTCAGTAAAATACCGTAAAGCTCATATTGTGTTTTATTAACGTACTTATGGTATGTTCATTAACGTAGGTAATATATATTCATTAACGTACGTACTATATATTCATTAACGTACGGTATATTCATTAACGTACTTGATATACACTGGTCCCAGGATTGAATCCAGAATAAGTACACGATATGGAAGGTGTTGTGTAAGGCACAGCCTTGAAGATCACTTACTAGATGTGCTTGTAGTTACGCCAGGCAGCCACTGTGTAATAAACTGCCAGAGGCACCTGGAATATCCACTGCACACACTGCTCTTGGATTCATCCGTAGAATTTTGCCGATTGTGGTGGGGTCAACGCCGTACCAGCTGTCTGGCGGTTTTACGTGTCAAATTTATAGTCACAACTTGCGTGGTGATGTACACAACGTATGTACACACCAGTCCACTTACGTGGTGATGCAGGGTACATGGTGACACACCTGTCATCTTCCTGGTTGATGCAGCGAACTCATCTTTAACAGAAAACGATTCAGCTCTTGATTTTAAATATGAAAATAGCGAATAGCAGATGCAATGTGGCATTTATTGTGTGAGCGAAATGAACAGGTTATTCGCGACCCTCTTGCAGGTTGGACGGGAAAACTGTTGTTATTGGATTTATTGACATACAAGAGCTCGTAAATTAATATTTGTGAAGTTTGAGCTCGTGTTCCTTTCAAAGAAGCTCACACAACTGGTAAGCTTTGTGATATTTTCTCACAAAGTTTGTGTAACTTGTTTAAGCACAGTGGGTAAGCCAGTGGTCACTGCTGTTATGGTCCACTATAGTGACATAACACTACCCCGGTACTGACCAGTGGTCACTACTACCATGGACCATCGAGGTACCATCAACTACCCTACTTCCACTATCCCCGGTACTGACCAGTGGTCACTACTACCATGGACCATCAAGGTACCATCAACTACCCGACTTCCACTATCCCCGGTACTGACCAGTGGTCACTACTACCATGGACCATCAAGGTACCATCAACTACCCGACTTCCACTATCCCCGGTACTGGCCAGTGGTCACTACTACCATGGACCATCAAGGTACCATCAACTACCCTACTTCCACTATCCCCGGTACTGACCAGTGGTCACTACTACCATGGACCATCGAGGTACCATCAACTACCCTACTTCCACTATCCCCGGTACTGGCCAGTGGTCACTACTACCATGGACCATCAAGGTACCATCAACTACCCTACTTCCACTATCCCCGGTACTGGCCAGTGGTCACTACTACCATGGACCATCAAGGTACCATCAACTACCCTACTTCCACTAGCCCCGGTACTGGCCAGTGGTCACTACTACCATGGACCATCAAGGTACCATCAACTACCCTACTTCCACTATCCCCGGTACTGACCAGTGGTCACTACTACCATGGGCCATCAAGGTACCATCAGCTACCCTACTTCCACTATCCCGGTACTGGCCAGTGGTCACTACTACCATGGACCATCAAGGTACCATCAGCTACCCTACTTCCACTATCCCCGGTACTGGCCAGTGGTCACTACCATGGACCATCAAGGTACCATCAGCTACCCTACTTCCACTATCCCCGGTACTGACCAGTGGGCACTACTACCATGGACCATCAAGGTACCATCAGCTACCCTACTTCCACTATCCCCGGTACTGGCCAGTGGTCACTACTACCATGGACCATCAAGGTACCATCAACTACCCTACTTCCACTATCCCCGGTACTGACCAGTGGTCACTACTACCATGGACCATCAAGGTACCATCAACTACCCTACTTCCACTATCCCCGGTACTGGCCAGTGGTCACTACTACCATGGACCATCAAGGTACCATCAGCTACCCTACTTCCACTATCCCCGGTACTGACCAGTGGTCACTACTACCATGGACCATCAAGGTACCATCAGCTACCCTACTTCCACTATCCCCGGTACTGGCCAGTGGTCACTACTACCATGGACCATCAAGGTACCATCAGCTACCCTACTTCCACTATCCCCGGTACTGACCAGTGGTCACTACTACCATGGACCATCAAGGTACCATCAACTACCCTACTTCCACTATCCCCGGTACTGGCCAGTGGTCACTACTACCATGGACCATCAAGGTACCATCAACTACCCTACTTCCACTATCCCCGGTACTGACCAGTGGTCACTACTACCATGGACCATCAAGGTACCATCAGCTACCCTACTTCCACTATCCCCGGTACTGACCAGTGGTCACTACTACCATGGACCATCAAGGTACCATCAGCTACCCTACTTCCACTATCCCGGTACTGGCCAGTGGTCACTACTACCATGGACCATCAAGGTACCATCAGCTACCCTACTTCCACTATCCCCGGTACTGGCCAGTGGTCACTACCATGGACCATCAAGGTACCATCAGCTACCCTACTTCCAGTTGCCTTCAAACACCGCCTGGTCAAGAACCTGGTTCAGGAGGCAGACAAACCTGGAAAAGCACCAAAGGTAAATCAAAGTGTTGTATTGTCCCACCACAATATTGGCACCAACGCGGCTCATCTAGGGACAAAAAACCGTGTCACAGGTTTCCTCTGATGTTTAAACTTTACACAAGTCAGTATTATATAGCTACGTTACACGATAAATTGGTCAGCGTTAATTATATTAATGTTGGTAGAATTACTCACAATATGTTAGGTAACAGGACACAGGTGCAACTAATGTGACATTTAGTGGCAACGTTTCGCTCTCCAGGAGCTTTGTCAAGCCGTTACAAGCGATACATGGGCACAGAGGGTAAATATAGGCCTTAGAGTGAGGTGCAAGGCATAATATATCGTTGTAGTACTACTAGTATTACTACTATAATCGTAGTACTACTAGTATTACTACTATAATCGTAGTACTACTAGTATTACTACTATAATCGTAGTACTACTAGTATTACTACTATAATCGTAGTACTACTAGTATTACTACTATAATCGTAGTACTACTACTAGTATTACTAGTATAATCGTAGTACTACTACTAGTATTACTACTATAATCGTAGTACTACTACTAGTATTACTACTATAATCGTAGTACTACTACTAGTATTACTACTATAATCGTAGTACTACTACTAGTATTACTACTATAATCGTAGTACTACTAGTATAAATACAACTATTATATTATGTCATACACCTCGCTCTAATATAGCCTCTGTGTCTCTGTATTGTTAGTAAAGGCTTGACAAAGCTCCTGGAGAGCGAAACGTCGCCACAGTAAAATGTCACATTAGTTGCACTTGTGACCTTCCACCTAACAGTGTTAACTATATACCAGTATTCCTTAAATGTAATTAAATGCAGTTTGGTGGAAATTTTCCACGTAAAAGAGGTTAAATTAAATTTTGTGAGGCAGTTTTCTGGAGCGAGATGTTATTGGTTGTAGTAAACTCCGGCTGCAAGTCTTGTCTAGCAAGGCGGGTCTTATTGACGCCTTTCTTCACTGCTGGAGGCGGACTTACAACCGAAAACACTTGGGTTGATTCCCAAGACGAAAAAACATTGGGTCAAGTATTCTTACATTTGAAGAATTAGTTACATGTTGACCCCGAAACTTCCCTCCAGGTATACTCCAGGTATTGGGGAAGAATGAAACACATGTGCAACATTTGTGGAAACGTTTCGCCAGGCAGTGGCTTCTTCAGTCCAGTACAGAGAACGGTGAAAGATTAGGCGTTTTGAGGTAATCAGTCCTCAACCCTTTATTAGACTATTAATTACTGTGGGCGTCTCTTCTTAGAAACTCTGTGTAAGTATATTTAGGCACAGGTACGCATAAGTACAATTATCATAGTGAACAAAATAGACACAATACCGCGAGTGAAAAAATACACGACAACGTCTCGGTCCGATTTGAACCATTTACAAGTCACACTAACACGGAGTGAGGGAGCCAGTATATATAGGAGAGGGGGACAGGGACGGGACGAAGAGAGGAAGAAGGAAGGAAGGGAGAAGTAATGGTAGAAGTAATACTGGTAGGGGATTAGTTGCGTATCATGCATAGTATAAATTAGCTGGGATAGCCAAAAATGTGTGTGTGTGTGTGATAAAGGGAGAGAGAGAGCAGGGTCCAGTGAGCCATCCTGAGTTATAGCATTCCTGGACGATTCATCAGTTACAATAGTGTGATATACCTTTGATGAGTTTCCAGAGTCTTTCTACTCCCAGAGCCCGGCCATGGGCCAGGCTCGTCTGGGATGCATCCTTCCTCACTCTGGCATTCCTGTAGTGCCATACACCAATGATAAAATCACCCATACACCATTGGTAAGCTTACCCATACAAAATTGGTCTTACCCATACCATTTGGGAAGCTTACCCATACCCATTGGTAAGCTTACCCATACACCATTGGTAAGCTTACCCATACACCATTAGTAAGCTTACCCATACACCATTGTAAGCTTACCCATACACCATTGGTAAGCTTACCCATACACCATTGGTAAGCTTACCCATACACCATTGGTAAGTACCCATACCCATTGGTAAGCTTACCCATACACCATTGGTAAGCACCCATCACTCATTGGTAGTTTACCCATACACCATTGGTAAGCTTACCATACCCATTGGTAAGCTTACCCATACACCATTGGTAAGCTTACCCATACACCATTGGTAAGCTTACCCATACACCATTGGTAAGCTTACCCATACACCATTGGTAAGCTTACCCATACACCATTGGTAAGCTTACCCATACACCATTGGTAAGCTTACCCATACACCATTGGTAAGCTCACCTACGCTCTAACCTCCCTCATCGGCATTGATTCTTGTTGGTGTTTGGCCTTCAGCAGCAGCAGCAGCAGCAGCTGTGTACGCCCCTGGGTGGTGGTGCTAGTGGTGGGCAGGGGAGTGGGTGAGTGGTCCTTGGTGGGGATGGGTGGTTAGCGATGGGCTGTTGGGGACAGAGGAATGGTGGTTGGTGTGGGTGGTGGGCTGGTGAGGGTTGGTGGGGTGGATAAATGCAGGATTCTTATTGGCTCTTAAGGATCCAGGAGGAGGGGTCTCCTCCACCCACTGCAGGAGACGAAGTGGTGGAGGCAACGCAGCAGCAGCAGCAGCAGTAGTAACATCACCAGCAGTAGCAACACCAGCAGTAGCAACAGCACCAGCAGTAACTCCACCAGCAGCAGTAGTGGCAACTGAATCAAGAGTAACAGCTGCAGTAAAAACAGCTGAAGCAGAAGCAGACGAAGAAGAGGAAGAAGAAAGAGGAGGAGGAAAAGATACCAAAATTAAGAGGACAAAGAAAGGAGACTTCAAGATGAACCAGACTACAGGAATGATTGATTATATGGTTACTAGAGTTCAACCTCACTTGTGGTGCACACGTTAGACTGTGGGGGGGGGCACTAACAGCTTGGTCGATCAGGCCAGCAACCATGAGGCCTGGTCTGGGACCAGGCCCATGAGAGCGAGTCCAGGTAAACAGTTGATAATTCATGAAAGTGGGAGGAGGAAAGAGGAGGCAAATAAGGACAGCTGAAGATGTGGAAGCAGACGACAACTTAGGGAATGAGAGGAGACCATCCCAGTCAGACCGGTGCTCTGATAGGCATATAAATAAAATACCATCAGTGGCACGTAATACTACACAGACGGGTTTTTAAAACCTAGATGTGAGATAGTACACGTAAGGGTCTTGAAAACCAAGATATGTGAGATAGCACACATAAGCAGGGTCTTTAAAAACGAAGATGTGTGAGATAGCACACATAAGGGCTTTAAAACCAAGATATGTGAGATAGCACACATAAGAAGGATGTTTAAAAACCAGATGTGTGAGATAGCACAATAAGAAGGGACTTTAAAACCCAGATGTGTGACTACTTCAAGACAGTTCACTACAAACGTGAAGCAAATGATTAACTACGAAATGGATTTTTTTTGCACTCTGGCTGGATTGATGATCTTTCTGTCTGATGAACACTTAAGATGAGAGGTAAATCTTTGTCTGATGAACACTTAAGATGAGAGGTAAATCTTTGTCTGATGAACACTTAAAATGACAGGTAAATCTTTGTCTGATGAACACTTAAGATGACAGGTAAATCTTTGTCTGATGAACACTTAAGATGACAGGTAAATCTTTGTCTGATGAACACTTAAGATGAGAGGTAAATCTTTGTCTGATGAACACTTAAGATGAGAGGTAAATCTTTGTCTGATGAACACTTAAGATGAGAGGTAAATCTTTGTCTGATGAACACTTAAGATGAGAGGTAAATCTTTGTCTGATGAACACTTAAGATGAGAGGTAAATCTTTGTCTGATGAACACTTAAGATGACAGGTAAATCTTTGTCTGATGAACACTTAAGATGAGAGGTAAATCTTTGTCTGATGAACACTTAAGATGACAGGTAAATCTTTGTCTGATGAACACTTAAGATGAGAGGTAAATCTTTGTCTGATGAACACTTAAAATGACAGGTAAATCTTTGTCTGATGAACACTTAAAATGACAGGTAAATCTTTGTCTGATGAACACTTAAGATGGAGGTAAATCTTTGTCTGATGAACACTTAAGATGACAGGTAAATCTTTGTCTGATGAACACTTAAGATGACAGGTAAATCTTTATCTGATGAACACTTAAGATGACAGGTAAATCTTTATCTGATGAACACTTAAGATGACAGGTAAATCTTTGTCTGATGAACACTTAAGATGACAGGAAAAATCTTTATCTGATGAACCCCTTAAGATGACAGGTAAATCTTTATCTGATGAACACTTAAGATGACAGGTAAATCTTTATCTGATGAACACTTAAGATGACAGGTAAATCTTTGTCTGATGAACACTTAAGATGACAGGTAAATCTTTATCTGATGAACACTTAAGATGACAGGTAAATCTTTATCTGATGAACACTTGAGATGACAGGTAAATCCTACAGACTTTACGTTCAGTAAACACAGATACTTTACTTGTGTATTTTATTGGTTCTTAATCCCGTGATATTTTCTATGCAACCTGGAAGGCCTGGTCTGGGACCAGGTCGTGGAAGATAATCCCAGACCCACTTACAGATAACGTAGCTCTGGGTATAAACCCTCGTGTAGTCATGCACGAAGCATGACTCGATGAGTGTGGATGCATGCAGCATTCTGGTGACTAGGAGGAAATCATGCTGAATATTTCGTCTGTGGAGGAATGAAGACCGCGAGGGATATGATCACGACATGCTAAATACTCCACGTAGACAAGGACAGGTTTGGAGCCAGTTGAGGGTCTATCATAATTGAAAAAACACACTCACACACATCCATACACTTCTGAGATCCTTCACATCAACGGGAAAAGCAGTGATCTACATCAAGGGGTCCCTAACCTTTGTGTTGAAGTGACTCGCATGTTTAACATGGTAAGGCGTCGCACTTCAAAAACATTATGAAATGTAAATGTAGGTATTTTCACGGCCGACGTTTCAAACCAAAACAAAATGAACATTAACCTTGGTATTAATATAATCTGTGAATGGATGGAGTTAAATGTTAAAAACATTGGAGTTTTGTGATCGTTGTTTATCAGCCCTGATTCTAAACTGTCCTTGTTTGTTGTTTGACCACAAGAGGCCCTAAACTGTCCTTGTTTGTAGTCTTGTTTGACGGACACTGCTGTATCTTGGGGGCCACACAAAATTACTCAGTTGACCGCAAGCGGCCCTCTACTAGGGCATCATGCGGCCTTCTGCTAGGGTTAGGCCCCCCTACTAGGGCATCATGTGGCCTTCTGCTGGGGCTTCATGCCCTTTACTAGGGCTTCATGCGGCCTTCTGCTAGGGTTATGGCCCCTACTGGGCATCATGTGGCCTTCTGCTAGGGCTTCAAGTGGCCCTCTACTAGGGCTTCATGCGGCCTTCTGCTAGGGCTTCACGTGGCCCTCTACTAGGGCATCATGTGGCCTTCTGCTAGGGCTTCATGTGGCCCTCTACTAGGGCATCATGCGGCCTTCTGCTAGGGGCTTCATGTGGCCCTCTACTAGGCTTCATGCGGCCTTCTGCTAGGGGCTTCATGTGGCCCTCTACTAGGCATCATGTGGCCTTCTGCTAGGGGCTTCATGTGGCCCCTACTAGGGCTTCATGCGGCCTTCGTAGGGCTTCATGTGGCCCTCTACTAGGGCATCATGCGGCCTTCTGCTAGGGGCTTCACGTGGCCCTCTACTAGGGCATCATGCGGCCTTCTGCTAGGGCTTCATGTGGCCCTTTACTAGGGCATCATGCGGCCTTCTGCTAGGGCTTACGTGGCCTCTACTAGGGCATCATGCGGCCTTCTGCTAGGGGTTCACGTGGCCCTCTACTAGGGCATCATGTGGCCTTCTGCTAGGGGCTTCATGTGGCCCTCTACTAGGGCTTCATGCGGCCTTTGCTAGGGCTTCACGTGGCCCTCTACTAGAGCATCATGCGGCCTTCTGCTAGGGCTTCACGTGGCCCTCTACTAGGGCTTCATGCGGCTTTCTGCTAGGGCTTCAAGTGGCCCTCTACTAGGGCATCATGTGGCCTTCTGCTAGGGGTTTCCATGTGGCCCCTACTAGGGCTTCATGCGGCCTTCTGCTAGGGCTTCACGTGGCCCCTCTAGGCATCATGTGGCCTTCTGCTAGGGGCTTCAAGTGGCCCTCTACTGGGGCTTCATGCGGCCTTCTGCTAGGGCTTCGTGGCCCTCTACTAGGGCATCATGTGGCCTTCTGCTAGGGGTCACGTGGCCCCACTAGGGCATCATGCGGCCTTCTGCTAGGGGCTTCATGTGGCCCTTTACTAGGGCATCATGGGGGCCCCTCTGCTGGGGGCTTCACGTGGCCCTCTACTAGGCATCATGCCCTTTCTGCTAGGGGCTTCACGTGGCCCCTACTAGGGCATCATGTGGCCTTCTGCTAGGGGCTTCATGGGGCCCCTCTACTAGGCTTCATGCGGCCTTCTGCTAGGGGCTTCACGTGACCCTCTACTAGAGCATCATGCGGCCTTCTGCTAGGCTTCACGTGGCCCTCTACTAGGGCTTCATGCGGCTTTCTGCTAGGGGCTTCATGTGGCTTTTTACTAGGGCATCATGCGGCCTTCTGCTGGGCTTCATGTGGCCCTCTACTAGGGTATCATACGGCCTTCTGCTAGGGCTTCATGGGCCCTCTACTAGGTATCATGCGGCCTTTTGCTAGGGCTTCATGCGGCCCTCTGCTGGGCTTCGTGTGCCCTCTACTATTCTTCATGTGACCCTCTACTAGGGCTTCATGCGGCCTTCTACAACTAGGGTAAAAAGAAGCATCCTGGGGGTGGCATGAGTGCTGGGACTAGCACAGTAACTCTCTAGATGAAATTTCAGACAAGTGCCGCTTGGCTTGTGCATGTTGTTGGCAATTATGTCGCCTGGCTGACACTGGTTAGCGTGCACCTTGTGTAGCGCCTACCTCTACTTCATTTCATTTTCTTATTAACACATGGCCGCTTCCCACCAAGGTAGGGTGGCCCCGTAAAACAAAACTTTCATCATCATTCACTCCATGACTTTCTTACCAGAGGCATGCTTACTCTACAGTTATAATCCCTCCTTCAGAGTACTTTTCATCTAGTTACTTCTAGTTACTATATACAGTACCCACAGTTTGTTGATCAAGACACATGTGCGACATTTAAGTGAATGTAACCTGACCTGGCTGGGTCGGGGCATTGGCTTAAGCCGGTGGGAGACTTGGACCTGCCTCGCATGGGCCAGTAGGCCTGCTGCAGTGTTCCTTTTTTCTTATGTTCTAAAATAACAGCTGTGAAAAAAATAGTGAACTTCAAGCGTTTTCGTGATTTCTCACATTATCCTTGATAATGTGAGAAATCACGGAAGTACTGAATACTTCCCAGCAAGGCTAAGGGACTGAGCACCTTCAACTTTACCTCTATACTTCTTCCATTGTCTCCTGTATAAAAGACGCCTATAGGACCGAAGAAGCCTTCTGTGTAGGCGAAACGTTTCCTTAATTAAGATACCGAATTGTTGCACAAATATTTTATTCTCTCAGTTTTTAGAATCAAATTAGCAAAAAGTTGTTTTAATTATGATTTATTTTAGCTATTGGGTGGTTCCGTGGTTGATGGCTTGATCAGTCTTGTCATGTAGGGGGTAAGGAAATAAGGGATAATTGTGGGATATAGGAGTAAGGGAGGGAGTAGGCAGGAGAGGTGAGGTTGACAGGTGCAGAGGTAGCGGAGGTCATGTGAGGTCACTGGCGACTACACCATCACCTCTCATTACCACCTAACACTACTCACCCTCTGTACTTTAAATAAAATAATAGAATAAAGTATAATACTGGGGACAGTGAATATTACTATTCCCTCAAACACAGTTTATTATTAAGTCCTTGTACAACAATATATTTAGGAACAAGAGAACACTATTGGTCAGATAATAGGGATTGTACATATAAGTAGGGAGACAGGGAATACAATCAACTGACGAAACATAATATAACACAATATAGTTCAGAAGACAGTTCACCACAGCAACTCAGTCACACTTCTAGCCACAGGTCCCAAGACCTGCTCCAACAATCTCTGCCCAGTGTCTCCAACAGTCTCCTCCAGAGACTCACAGCTCTCTCCCAGAGCTCTGCACACCGGCAGCCGCTCTGTAGAATCTCGTGCCCAGAGCTCTGCACACAGGCCAGAGCTCTGCCCGAATGTCTCCAGCCCAGAGCTCCGCCAGAATGTCTCTCTAGTTGTTTCCTCGGTCTTGTATCGTCCTCCAAGCCCTTCCTCAATGAGGCATGCACCACGTGCTTTGACCTGACGCCGAAACCTGACGCTAGTTCAAAAGACAAAGACCTGAGACTTAAGCCGAGAGGCGTTCTGACAACTATTTACGAAGGCAAGGTGTGGCTGATTAGGTCTCCCTTTTGACCTCACAAGCAGCGACCTACATCACAGTCTGGCTGTTGGTGCTAGCAGCCGCAGTCTAGCAGTACTGCTCGGTTGATCAGCAACTGACTTCAAGACAGTGAAGGTTTGCAGACTGAAGGGTTTCAGACATTGAAGGGTTGAAGACAGTGAAGGGTTGAAGACAGTGAAGGGTTGAAGACAGTGAAGGGTTGGAAGACAGTGAAGGGTTGAAGACAGTGAAGGGTTGAAGACAGTGAAGGGTTGAAGACAGTGAAGGGTTGAAGACAGTGAAGGGTTGAAGACATTGAAGGGTTGAAGACAGTGAAGGGTTGAAGACAGTGAAGGGTTGAAGACAGTGAAGGGTTGAAGACAGTGAAGGGTTGAAGACAGTGAAGGGAATATGTTTTCAACTTTAAATCCACATCATAATTTTTATTTTCATAAATTAAACATAAATGTTGGAAAAGTTGAAAAGGAGAAGTTGGGAAGTAAGAGAAAGGAGGAAGAAGAAGAGGAAGAGGGGGAGGAAGAGAAGAGCAGAGAGATGTAGAGATAAGTGTATGGAAAATATATGATAAACCTCGAGTATTCCTGGGTCAGCGCCCCCGCGAACCGGTCCCACACCAGGCTTCCTTGGATCAAGAACTCTTCCCCCCCCATCTAGATTTCCTTCACGTATTCCTCTCACTTTATTTATATTTACCTTTAATTGATTTTTGCATTTTTATTAAAAAATAAAGTTCGGGGTCCACTAAGTTATCGTATATGTTGATTACCTGGAGGGTGGGGATTTAAAAAAAAAATACAATGATATATAATAGCGACCTTTCAAGGGGAAGATGCCTTAATGCTAGTGAAGGGATCTAGATTCAAGGAGTTGGAGCTACCCTTATATCAAACCTTATTACTCTGACGTAAGTGTTTAGCGCTTCCCTCTGTATATTGTATACAAGAGCTGTATATATGTCTTTCAATATTATTATTATTACTGCTACCACGTCTAATAATAATTATTACTATTACTACCACATTATTATTATTATTATTATTATTATTATTATTATTATTATTATTATTATTATTTCATGGTGAACTAACTTATTTCAGTGAAGTTAACTTTGAAAAATGTGTGAAATGAAAAAGCTTTCTGTGTTGTAAGTGGCTAGAGGGTGGTAGGGAGAGTGAGGCAGGACGGCAGGATGGGAGGGAGAGTGAGGCAGGATGGGAGGGAGAGTGAGGCAGGATGGGAGGAGAGTGAGGCGGACGGCAGGATGGGAGGGAGAGTGAGGCAGGACGGCAGGATGGGAGGGAGAGGAGGCAGGATGGGAGGGAGAGGAGGCAGGATGGCAGGATGGGAGGGAGAGTGAGGCAGGATGGGAGGGAGAGTGAGGCAGGACGGCAGGATGGGAGGGAGAGTGAGGCAGGACGGCAGGATGGGAGGGAGAGTGAGGCAGGATGGGAGGGAGAGTGAGGCAGGACGGCAGGATGGGAGGGAGAGTGAGGCAGGACGGCAGGATGGGAGGGAGAGTGAGGCAGGATGGGAGGGAGAGTGAGGCAGGATGGGAGGGAGAGTGAGGCAGGATGGGAGGGAGAGTGAGGCAGGATGGGAGGGAGAGTGAGGCAGGATGGGAGGGAGAGTGAGGCAGGATGGGAGGGAGAGTGAGGCAGGATCTGTGAGAGAGGTAGGATGGGAGAGAGAATTGAGGTAGGACGGCAGCATGGGTGAGAATGGGAGGGAGTGTGTGTCTGGATGGGAGACAGTGGGAGGTGGGTGGGATAGAACGAGAAGCAAAGATGGAGAACAAGAGGCAAGGAGATACACAGGTGTCACAGAGACAGGTACCACAGACAGGTACCACAGACACAGGTACCACAGACAAACAGGTGTCACATATAGTCCTGAATTACAAAGATCCACTACAGCACCTGATGTTGCCAATTTTCTTGTTTTCCTAAAGCATTCAGTGGATGGTACTGTATTCTGTCAACAAACAACGTGGTCTCCTACGTGATACTTAGTTATAAAAGGGGGATTACTTCAAGAATAACTGAGAATAAGTGTATAAAGAATAGTGATAATGTAAAAAGGGAAGGATAGTCGGAGGAGAGACGGGACACCAACCAGGAACAGTTGGTTGGTGTTTATGGTAGAGTTTGTGGAAGCAAGTATCTCACACCTCTCCTTACCTGTTACCCCCCCCCCCCCCCCCCCTTCCTTTTTTTCTCTCTCCTTTCCTCTCTTTTTTCTCTCTCTCTCTTTTTCTCTCTTCTCTCCCCTCTCTCTCTCTCTCTCTCTCTCTCTCTCTCTCTCTCTCTCTCTCTCTCTCTCTCTCTTTCTCTCTCTCTCCCCTCCCTCCTCTTATTCTTTCTCTGGCAGTCTCGAAACAAGAGGTTTTGGGTCAGCATTATGTCAGCCAAAACTCTCTATTTCTGGAAGAACAAGAAGGCACAATACCGTGACTGGAAAATACACAAATAACCCGCACATGAAACCGTGACTTGTAAATGGTCCAAGTGCGAGTTATTTGATTTTTTCTCTGTTTCTAGATGCCAAAAACAACATAACCTTAAGCTTTTAAACACCAGGCATTTTTGAACTTGGGTTTACCGTGAGAGTGTACAACACATAGTTTTTCAGTTTACAAACTGAAAATCGGAATGTACTGCTACCGTATTCTGTGTTATAGCTCGCATATGGCAACACCAGCAGTGTGTTGCTACACTATTTATATATAGTTACATTTAAACCAGCAGTGTGTTGCTCCTATTATATATAGTTTGTGGA